>CM042405.1:12820897-13323129 GCA_023634145.1 Thymallus thymallus | reverse complement strand
CATGCTGTAGTAACCGCTGTACCTGGAGTCAGGATCGGCAATCCGGAGCATGCGCTGCGAACTGTCCACCTGCACCTTGGTGCCTTTCTGGCAGTCCACATATACCAACTGGTTGTTGAGGCAGGTGGGCTGCAGAGGACACACACACACAACCACACACACACACACACACACAACCACACACACCCACACACACACACACACACCCACACACACACAAATACACACAATTAGTTACCTCCACAGATCACACTCTAGTTAGGCTCAGAGCCTTAGAGTTGTATTTTATTTATTTATATATTCATATTATATTATATTTCTCAACAAGGCTCTGCTCAGGCTGTATACATACAATAAATGCATAATTTCCTGCCCATCATTACTATAAAGCTAGGCAATGTAATCATTCCATGTTTTATATTAAATTAGTCCTAGATTCAAAAGTATAGACATTGATCAAGTCTGCATCTCTATAAGCTGCTGATGTGATATACTCTGGCGTTTTAGACCATCAACTATACTACAACAACAACAAATACACAGCCTGCAGTTAAACAGTACAGAAATCAACAAGGCATAAATGTGGGTAATGGCTCCCCCTACCTTAGTGGGGGTGCGATAGCAGAGCACAGGGATCCACTGCTTCTTCTGGTTGACGTAGAGCAGAGCTGTGATGGTGAACAGCATCATGATGATGGGCAGTGCCACCCATGTCACAGAGTGCAGTGTGGTGTCCTCTCTGGGCACTGGGGTCTTCCCATCCAGATAGGGCATTTGGAGACTACCAAAGTTCCCTGTGACAGAGGCAGCACACAAACATTATGAGACATCAAAAAAGTCTGTATCACGAGATGTTTATACAGTATATTATCCACTAACTGGCTCTTGGTGCAGTGTAGGATATGCATTTATATGCAGCTGTTAAAAGGAAACAGCAGACTCTGAAGAGTTACATATGGACGACAGCAGAAACATTTAGCAGCTACAGCAGCACTGTGGAGACAGACCGTGTGTGTGTGCGCGCGCACACGTGTCTCTTTTTCAGACCAGGAAGTGTTTGATTTGAACTCTGACCTCTGAACTGGGGCATGATGTCGTTCTCACTACGGGTGGGCCAGGCAGGCTGGTGCTGCTTCCTTTCTCTGTGCTGGTCTGTCTTCTCGATGGGCATGTTGGTAGGGGCTGGTGCGTACATCTCTGTAACATAATATGGAAACAAATGGTTAGAGAGAGAGAGAGAGAGAGCGAGAGCGAGAGAGAGAAATTAGAAGGAGTGAAAAATGAAATGACAAGACCCGGGAAATTTCAATGTCGCCACTAATGCAATTCCACAAAATACACAACATGCGCAGCATCAGATTAGCAAAATGTTTTATTGCACAGTATCCAACCAGATTGTCTCATGGAAGCCTTTAGCTTAGGGTATTTACTTCACACAACGTCGCCATAAATTCAAAGCACACGCATAATTGACACTGCTGGACTGCACACGCGACCCGAATGCAGTGAAATAACCCCACAGGAAACCCCAACATCCTATAAAAGAACGTGTTCCTCTTTGAGCTGTCATTGTGACTCTTCAGACAGTCACAAATTTGATAAGCCTATGCACAATTCACTACATAGTCTGTAACAATTCAGAAAGGAATGAGGGAAAATTCTATCCTGTCCTAGAGCTTAGGCTATTTTCCTATCTAGTCCCAATCCCACTGAAACCCAAAATCCTACTGAAACCCAAAATCCTAAATCCTGTCTCAAATGAAAAATCCTAACTTTATTCTGTAATCCATAGAGCATTATCAAAGCACATATTTTGCCTATACATGTCAAAATACCACTATAACATTTTCCCTGTAGGGTAGACCGGGATAGTTATAACACTCAATATCTCCAATCAGGAACATGCTAAAATCATGTGACTCACTGTACACATGCTCAGTTTAGTCGTCAACCCTTCACGTTAAGAAGCAAGACTGTGATAGATTCTGCTTTGTAGTTAGATTCACCAAACATATGCCAAGTTTATAACCAGTGTGTGTAGATATATTTAATGTAATTTAGCAATGCTAAAGTTTTAACATGTAGCTAAAATTGAAGCTAGCTAATGTCTGCAAGGGCCAGGGTTAACTGTAAGAACATTCACTCACACACCACCACACACACACACACACACACACACACACACACACACACACACACACACACACACACACACACACACACACACACACACACACACATACAGTTGTTTAGTTCAGATGTTGTTGTTTAGTTGACAAAGGCAGTTAATGAAGGAGTTACATTTCACTCCAAGCCCTGTTACAACTGACCTGGGAGGTGGGGAAATTGCAACATTTCACTATTTGTTTTAGTTAGAGAGATAATACCTATACCAATTTGTAACAGACAGATGGAAGTTTTTCCTATCTCATTTTGAATGTTGTAGCTTAAACAATTGACGAAAATGCTAAAAGTGTTACAACCATTCCCGGTCTCCCCAACTTGCAGACCATATGAGAGCTTCGGCAGAGAATGTGTGATCATCAAACAGTATGAGAGTGCCTTCGGAAAGTATTCAGACCCCTTGACTTTTTCCACATTTTGCTTTACTTTACAGCCTTATTATAAAACATATTAAATTGTCCCCCCCCTCATCAATCTACACACAATACCCCATAATGAAAAAGAAAAAACTGGTTTGTAGACATTTTTGCTAATTTATTACAAATAAAAAAACTGAAATATCACATTTGTTGAAGTACCCTTGGCAGCGATTACAGCATCGAGTCATATTAGCTTGACGCTACAAGCTTGGCACACCTTTATTTGGGGAGTTTCTTCCATTCTTCTCTGCAGATCTTCTCAAGCTCTGTCAGGTTGGATGGGGAGCGTTGCTGCACAGCTATTTTCAGATCTCTCCAGAGATTTTCAATCGGGTTCAAGTCCGGGCTCTGGCTGGGCCACTCAAGGACATTCAGAGACTTGTCCCGAAGCCACTCCTGCGTTGTCTTGGCTGTGTGCTTAGTGTCGTCGTCCTGTTGGAATGTGAACCTTAACCCCAGTCTGAGAACCTTGAGCAGGTTTTTATCAAGGATCTCTCTGTACTTTGCTCCATTCATCTTTGCCTTGATCCTGTCTCCCAGTCCCTGCAGCTGAAAAACATCCTCACAGTATGATGCTGCCACCACCATGCTTCACCATAGGGATGATGCCAGGTTTCCTCCAGACATGATGCTTGGCATTCATGCCAAAGAGTTGAATCTTGGTTTCATCAGACCATCTGGTTTCTCATGGTCTGAGAGTCTTTAGGTGCCTTTTGGCAAACTCCAAGCGGGCTGTCGTGCCTTTTACTGAGTGGCTTCCGTCTGGCCACTCTACCATAAAGGCCTGATTGGTGGAGTACTGCACTGTCCTTCTGGAAGGTTCACTGTCCTTCTGGAACCCTAGTGCTCTGTCAGAGTGGCCATCAGGTTCTTGACCAAGGCCCTTCACCCCAGATTGCTCAGTTTGGCCGGGCAACCAGCTCTAGGAAGAGTCTTGGTGGTTCCAAACTTCTTCCATTTAAGAATGATGGAGACCACTGTGTTATTGGGAACCGTCAATGCTGCAGACATTTTTTGGTACCCTTCCCCAGATCTGTGCCTTGACACAATCCTGTCTCGGAGCTTTACGGACAATTCCTTCGACCTCATGGCTTGGTTTTTGCTCTGACATGCACTGTCAACTGTGGGACCTTATATAGACATGTACAATCAATTAAATTAGGGCTCCCAAGTGGCACAGTGGTCTAAGACACTGCATCTCAGTGCTAGAGGTCACTACAGACAACCTGGTTTGTATCCAGACTGTATCACAACTGAAACTTGGTAGATTTTCAGGAACATCTGACAATAGTGGGGAAATGTTGCATTTAATCTCCAGCCAACTACAACTGTTCAACCAGCTTTTCTTGGGCATCACAAGTGTGGTGGCTGTCATTATGGGGGCAGTGCAGTAGACCTGGGTTCAAATATTTTTTGAACATTTGCTCTAGTCTGCTTGGAGTGACAGGTAGGTGCAATCTAAAGAAAATAAAGTATTTGAAATTATAACAAATAGTATTTGAACCCTGGTTTGAATTAAGGGCAGTGTAGTTCTCCTCAGAACTAATTACACTGCTACTGCATCTCATCAATCCAGGGTCGGCGGTGAGAGAGAACAGAGAGGGAGCTATTATCAATGCCATTATCCTAGCCTAAGCAAAGCATGCAAATTTTCTAGACATCACCAGTCAAACCCTAATCCCTCCATTCAGATGATTAATCTCAATAAAGGTGTTTGCTGTGGTTGTCCTACTCAATTAATCATAGTCAACAGAATAAATATTTGAGGGACATGGTGTGAATGAGTCATTATCAATACAACGTCACAATAAGGTGCAGAGCGTTCGATTTAGCTGCTGGGGGGCAAGGAGATTATTCCATTCAAAACCAATTGTGCACATTTAGCTCTGTCATCAGAGTTATACAGCAAGTAACTGCACGCTTTTCATGATCAGTCAACATCAATTGATCATGTAATTTCAGACACGTGAGGGTAGTCTCACGATATCTCTCAATATTGGCCACCATTAATTGGATATTTGAGTGAAATAAAATAAAAGTGAACTATACCTGACAAGTATGAGTGGTTTAGGTTCATTTCCCATCCTTTGAGGCCTCTGCCTGTCAAGCACCAGAAGGGCGCATTTGCCCTTAAGTAGACCTAATGTCCTTTTTTCGCCAACCAACGTAGGCATACCTAGAAAAGTTAGATAACATGATCCCCTTTACAACATTGTTTTTAAGAGTGTTTGATCATGATTGCTGCCGACAGACATGACAGTCTACATTGATTGATGGACCCATGTCAAATTGGCTAGCTTGCTAACAACAGATTACGTCAATATGGCTAGCTAACAAGCTAACTTTCAGGGGATAAACTAGATGGCTATATACAAATATTGTTTTATTCGCTTGCCATTTATAGCGGTGATGGCAGTAGTCCGATTAACAACTTTTACCAGGACGGGGACTTGCCGATGTCAAGCTCTTTCCAAAAGCCTAATCTCTGATGAAGCAAGCTAAATTACATGTTGTTTGCTTAACTAAATGGCTAGCTACGAGCCAAAATTCATAGGCTACCCTTACGTATCTGAAATTACATAATCAATTGATGTATACTGATCATAAAAAACATGCAGTTACGTGCTGTATATCTCTAATGATAGAGAGCTGAATGGGGAATAATCGGAAATGTGTAATTCTGACTATGCTCTTCAAGAGGTGATGATATTAAAACCAAATAGTTATAACATTTATTTAAAATCCCTTGATAAACGGCACGTAGTTGTCGATGGTTTGCGGATCTGGAGGTCTGTGAACATGCTCTGAGAACACTTGTGACGTTATACTGATAATGACCTATACATACCAACTATGGGAGGTCGTCTGCACTCTTCTATAGTCCTTATTTCAAAAACAGTGAAGTGAATACATAGCAGTGATATTGATGACCAGAAAATGCATATTTGGCAAGGGTGTGTGTGCGTGTGCGTGTGTGTGTTTGAGGGGGAAGGAAGTCATTAGAGGCAACGAGACTGAACGCCAGCACACACACCTGAACACATGGGGCAGCAGCTGCCCTCCACTATGGTGGGTTGGTGGCATGGCAGGGCGGGGCAGCTGACAGTAGAGCAGAGTGTTTGTCCCTGAAGGCAGTAGCAGTGTGTACAGCTGTCTATGTCCCAGCGCTCCTCGTCTGCATACGTCTTCCCATTGAAGTGGCACACGGCTCTCGGTGTGGCATCTGACAGGAGACATAGGAGAAGATCAAATAGGATCCACCTCCAAGACAGGAAAACTTATGGAAGATACTCATTTGGTAAATTCACACAATCACACACAAACATATAGGCAAGCACGCACACAGTCAAGCACTCACCGATAAGGATGAATATAATACAATTTCACACATTTAATAACTATGTTTGTGATTTTAAACATTGGTGTGCAAAGACACCACCTTATCAGGTTAGAGTTAGGGCTTAGGTAATGATAAGCCTCAACCCATGTATCATGTGAGAGATCTCTGGTTATCTCTCCACATTGTCTATAGTACAGGTAGGTCCAATGATCTGTGTGTGTGTGTGTGTGCGTGTATGCCTGTATGTGTGTGTGTGTGTGTGTGTGTGTGTGTGTGTGTGTGTGTGTGTGTGTGTGTGTGTGTGTGTGTGTGTGTGTGCAGCATACCGAGGCAGTAGGGGCAGCACTGTCCTTTGCGCAGCACGGGCCTGGCACAAGCAACGGGTGGGCAGGACTCTGAGAAGCAGCTGATCTGGCCGTCCAGACACACACAGCTGGAGCAGGTGTTGGGCTTCCAGGACTCTGCTGCCAGGAAGATGTCCCCCTTCTCGTTGCTGCAGTAGCTGGGTAAGCTGTCATTACTGGGAGAATGGGGGGTGGTGGGCTCATCTATAGAGGAGAGAGGGAGAGACACACACACACACAGACAGGTGCAGGCAGGAAGGAAGGAACAGACACACACACACACACAGACAGGTGCAGGCAGGAAGGAAGGAACAGATGCACACACACACACACAGGATCAACTGACTGCACTCAACACACAGTGAATACATTTCTTCACTGAGTCAGGTATGCTTTTAAATAGTAATGGGGGAACAAAGATTGATACAGTTACATATCGGGATATTATTTCTAACGATATATCGTATCATTTTGACATTATTGCAATATATATTTATTTTCTTTGCTAGTTGACTGTACCAAAACTCCAGTATTTTTCCTTCATAGCTTATTCCTCATCTTCTTTTTAAATAGTGATCCAATTTGTTTTCAGCTTTTGTATTTCCATGTCTCTCTCTTGTCCCTCAGAATGCATGTAGTGAGCAATATGTTTTGCACATCGAATCGCAATACAAAAACGTGAAAATCACAATACATATCGTATTGGCACCTAAGTATCATGATAATATCATATTGTTAGGTCCCTGGCCATTCCCAGCCTTACTTTTAAAGATGTGCTCTTTAACCGTGACTGTAGCTCTTGGAGCCGATAATAAAACACAACACAGGGCTTAAAATATTGATGACATTCAAACGGTAGAATGTTCATCTTTGCGTCTTTGGTTTATTCAGCTAAAACACAAAAAAAACAGCTTAAGAGAGGAAACAAACAAAGTATCCATGTGAGAGTTGAGTTGGTGGCCTTCCAGCCATCTCTGTCCTCTTACACTTTGTTTTACAGTGACAGAGGCCCAAAGCACTGCTGTCTGTTTCACGTTTGGTTTGGATTGCCATGTCTCCGTTTCCTCATGCACTATTCATGACTAGAGCTCCAGAACTTATGCATTATGCACATTCTTATTATTTTTTTACTCTCTCTCTACGGAGTTTGATTCTGGGCTCCGATCTGTTTTTTTTTCTCCAGCTGTTTACCGTCAGAAACTATTTGCCTCTCTCTCTCTCTCTCTCTCTCTCTCTGTCTCTCTCTGTCTCTCTCTGTCTCTCTCTGTCTCCACCTCCCTCTCTGTCTCTCTCTCTGGCATAAACATTTGGCCATCACTCTCTAGTTTGTTTGGCCAGACATACTATTGTTGTGCTGCTGTATTGTTGTAGTAGAAATAGGGCCAAGACAAATAGAAAACATTAAAATAGCATCTCTCTCAATGCCAGGTCTGAGCAGCTATACTTAATGACCTTAAGGACCTCAGCTCAGTCAAGACAACCTTGAGACACTCTCCCCTTCACATTCACCACTACCTTTATATATGGCTTAGGGCTCATGCTGTGTTTAATGATGAGGCCGCCACTCTCTATTATAAAATAATACATCATACAGACTATTCTTGCCAGACAGACTCAGATATATTGAGACTCAAAGACCAATAGTGTTTCAAAGCCAACTCGAATAACCAATGGCTGCTCAAACTCACCTGGGCAGTGGGGGCAGCAGGAGTCTTGCGTTCTGATTGGGCTCTGGCAGAGCAGGGGCGGGCACACCTCTGTCTCACACAGGACACGCCCACTGTGACAGGTGCACTGGGTGCAGGCGTCGATGTTCCATGTCTCCCCCTCCACAAAGTACTCTCCCCCCGGGGCCAAACACACTGACGAGTCCCCCAGGTCTGGCTTGTGGGGGCTGGGCTCCTCTGAGGGAGGAGGACAGAAGAGAGAGCACAGGGTCAAAGGTGAAACATATTGGAAACAGCTTTTTTATTAGCATGTACTGTATTATCAATTTGACATATTATTTAATTTGGTTGTTTTAGGTTTTCTACCTGGGCAGGATGGGCAGCACTGTCCGGCCCGTATGGCAGGGCTGTCGCATGCTGGCACAGGGCATGAGATGAGGGCACACATCTCCCTGCCGCTGTGGCAGTAACAATCCCGGCAGCCATCGTGCCAGTTCTCTTCATTCTCATGACGTCGTCCATCCATGGACAGACAGGAACCCTTCTTCACTGACGGGGCCACTGACGAGGAGCTCTGGTCTGGAAAAGGGACAGAGGAGAGAGGAAAGGTTTTAGAGATACAACTCCCAGCATAACCCATAAAGAACAGTGTTAGGCGGACCAATCACTGACTGGCTTTCCAGAGCAGGGGCCAACCATGACCAGATCAATACCAGTCTGTGACCAGACCAATACTCCTGTCTGGGACTCAGCCAAACAGGATGGATGCCAAATTTCACCAATTCAAAAGGGAGACAGATTTAAAAGTTTTTCTCATTAAAAGAGAGGAGTTTTCAGCGCTCATTCATTCATTTTTCACAACGATTCAATTATTTAGTGCAAATCACAGCAGAACACAAAAGGAGTATCAATAATAGATCTGTGTGGAGGAGATGACCCCAGCCTGCCCTCTGGATGCACCAACAGGTGGGCTTCAAAAACACCAAATGGCACCCTATTCCCTATATCGTACACTACTACAAAAGTTGTACACTATAATAATAGCGTGCCTTTTATTATTTTATTTTTTTACTCCAGATACAAACGTATACATACGAACAACAACTTACAGATGCACACAAACAATGACTATATCTCATCTTCCCAGATCCACATGCTCACACCCCATCCCTGCTGCCTTCCATTATTGTTTGCCACTCGGCCTTAAATTGTACCAATTTGTTTTTCTCGGTCGCCCATGCTATTTAAATATTAAATCATTAGATTTTTCCATTGTGTTAATGATGTCAGATTGATTTCCAGGTTTTTTGTATACTTTTTTTCAAGATGATTGATGAGAAGAGAATAGTCCAGCCTGTTGGGTATCTCTCTACACCCCATATGCCATGTCTTGACATATGCAGACAGATGGATTAAAAGTACATTTACATTGTAACACTTCTGACAGACAACTTTCTAGCTCAGCCTATAACGTCCCATAATCCAAGCATTCCCAGAAAGCATGGATTATTGAGTCATTATTAATTTTACACTTAAGACATGACTCTTCCGTTGTGCTGTAGAATTTGTATTTTGTCTCTTGTATCATAAATTATATACATTAGTTTATACTGGATTAAGTGTACATTTTCGTTAGGGTGCCTTTAGGACACATCCTCAGTCATTATCTCTTTCCTCGACTTCACCCAAAACAAAAGTCAACAAAAGTAACCGACTATGATGAGAACGAGAATAATAACCAGATAACCTCAACTCCATGTTTCTTCAGAACAAGTCTGGCAGCAAGAGACTAACCAGACAACACACTATGGGTGTAATAGTTAGAAACAGCATGACAAAACAATAGTTCAAACATTAGTGGTTCTCCAAGTTCGACAGGGAAAGAGAAGAGGGAGTTTGGGAAAAATTATAAGTGCACAAGTATCAAAGGTTATCAATAGATGGCACTCACCTCTGCACTGGCACTTCAGACAGCCCAACTCGTCCTGCTCGAAGCCCATTGGACAGGCTTTGTCACAAGGTAACTCTGGACACTTCTTACAACGACAGATATCACAACCATGCTTGTTCTTTCTGATGAGAGAGAGAGAGAGAGAGAGAGAGAGAGAGAGAGAGAGAGAGAGAGAGAGAGAGAGAGAAAGAGAGAGAGGTTAACATCAGTTATTCATAAGGTTAGAAAATATAGGTCCTAATTTATACAGTTTATGCTACAGTATCTAAAATGGATAGCCCATGTCTACTAGGGATGATGCCGGGCGATGAGAAGCGAAGTGGGCGGGGGACCGTTGGGCGATGAGAAGCGAAGTGGGCGGGGGACTCGAACATGGTGTGGGAGTGTGAACAGGGCGGGACTTAAAGTGGGGAAAGATAAACTTTATGCAAATAGTCAGCGATATCACGGCTCAATTGACCATATCCAAACTCACAATAGCTTCCAGCCCTACTGGATTGGATTGATACCTAGCATGCTGTCGGCTTGCTAGCAACCACATGACGAGCCATTCTGGATGAAGCTAAGCGAAGGCGAAGCATCGCTGCTTATGGATCACAGCCGTGAGGGTAGCCAAACTGGCCATTGGGGTGGGTGTTGCAGTGAGGATATAATTTTTTCTACCTAAGGTTTGGGATTTTATTAACAAAGTAGAGAATAAATAGGCGATAAAAAGTGCTTAATACACAGATTGAAGAGCACCATAAGTCACTGCACTGATCTAACTCAGAGAGATAGATTGTTTTGCATGGACAGGTGTGTGTGTGTCAACAGATGGCACAAATGACTGACCATGGGGACGTATCAAACAAATGCTTCGCTCTGTGGCTTGCTGCTCTGACCAGACCGCGCATTCCTAAGTTAAAATTCACATCCCTATCCCATCCAGTTCTGCCTCTATCCCTCCATTCTCCCCTCCTCTATCCCTCCATTCTCCCCTCCTCTATCACTCCATCCTCACCTCCTCTATCTCTCCATCCTCCCCTCCTCTATCCCTCCATCTTCCCCTCCTCTATCCCTCCATCTTCCCCTCCCCCTCTCTTCCTCACTCCCTTATCTCATGAACAATAGGAGCGAGAAGGAACAGCCATGTGCAATCTTCATTTGGTTTGGTGATAAGGATCTATCAAGGGCCATTTCAGTTGTGGGGAACATCAATAGAGTCTGTATGGAGAGAAGAAGGCAGCCTGTTGAATTATTCAAACCATACACTTTGCTGCTCGAAAAACATATGGGGTAAGGCATAACTTTGATGGGGTATAATAGATATCTAAAAATAGAATCTTAGATGCAAGCATTCACCCCTTGAACACTCATTCGTGAGAAAGGAGAGAGAAGGAGAGGGAGTGAAAGAGAGAGTGAGAGAGAGAGAGAGAGAGAGAGAGAGAGAGAGAACTGTTGGTTCAATGCAGACACAGACCAGTGGAGTAACAGCTTTATGTGACAGACAGTTGATGAGGGAGAGTTTAGGTTAAGATAGGAAGATTAATGTGTGGACAGGACACTGCCTGCTGCCTGATCGTTTTAATCTCTGTCATATCCATAACTATTCTGTCATAATAATCCCTAGCAGGCAGGCCGGCTGGTCGGTCCACACCACAGTTAAGATACCGGGCAGATGGATTATAGTGCAGCAGGACCGGCCTCCCCAGGGTCCAATAGAAAAGCTGCTAGCCACTCGATGAAAGAGAATGTGTACTACTATTACTACGAGGAACTGGATCAGCAGCCATTAAAGGAGGTATCTGTAATACATTATTATTTATTTTTTTACAGAAGCCCGCTACTTTTTTGGCTATAAAGATATCGCGTTAAACAACTTTATATTTTGGGTTATGATTAGGTATTATAAGATTGATTGACCTTCATGTCTTAAAGTCATGATGGACTGTTGTTTTTCTTTGCTTATTTGAGCTGTTCTTGCCATAATATGGACTTGGTCTTTTACCAAATAGGGCTATCTTCTGTATACCACCCCTACCTTGTCACAATACAACTGATTGGCTCAAACGCATTAAGAAGGAAAGAAATTCCACAGCTGTGCTAACATAATTGCAAAAGGGTTTTCTAATGATCAATTAGCCTTTTAAAATGATAAACTTGGATTAGCTAACACAACGAGCCATTGGAACATTGCTGATAATGGGCCTCTGTACGCCTATGTAGATATTCCATAAAAAAATCAGCCGTTTACAGCTACAATAGTCATTTACAACATTAACAATGTCTACAATGTATTTCTGATCAATTTGATGTTATTGTATTGGACCAAAAATGTGCTTTTCTTTCAAAAACAAGGACATTTCTAAGTGACCCCAAACTTTTTAACGGTAGTGTATATATATATATATACACACATATATACTTTTTAAATATATTTTCCTTTATTATTTTCTGCTAACTCTACCACCCCTCCCCTAATTGGAGTAAACTAATGAACAACAACACTTGGGTTTCTACTTCCAGCTTATACACACTATATACATTTTACAGACACAGTATATTTTACAATAGTTATCTTTTGTTTGTTTTTATTCCTGTCCTTCCTCTACCCTCAACCTCTCCCATCTATTTCTGATGTGCATCCAGTTTGATTTCTATTTACAATATATTTTTAACTGTGCTGTTTCACAAAAGTTCTGAACCTATACACATTCTACAGACACAGTATATTTTACATTCGTTATCTTGTTGTTATTATTCCCACCCTTAAGCGCCATATATTTTTCAAAAGTTCTGAACCTTTCTACTCGCATAGGTTCTACAGATTGTAAATGAAAGATAAACATTTTTGCTAAAAGTATTATTATATTATTGATTGATTGACTATGACTTTTCAAATCATCCATTACTGCGATCTATCTATAGCTGTGTTTGTGTGTTTGTTTGTGAGTGTGCCAGGCCTGTTTGCATATCTTGTTAACCAGCAGACAAGATTCCCTAGTGAAAGCTGTAATACATTGCTTTCCGGATGTATTTCTGTGTAAACGGCAATCAGAGTATTCAGGGAGGGGCGCGGTGTGGTGCGGTGAGCTTACAAGCATGATACTAGGGGCCGGAAGCTAAACGAACACCCTGTTAGAAGATTAGACCTTCAGTTTCACTATCAGAGGCCATCCTTTACAAAGCGCAACAGCAACACAAGCAGCAAACCCAATCAGTAACCTGGGTGGAGCTAATTAAACTGTCAACTTTACACGCAACGCCTGTTTAGCCAATATGAGTTATGGAGAAGGAAAAAGGGAATATTTTGTCAGTTTACGAGTGAAACTCACTAACGCATAAAAGGCAAAGCAGGTAACTGGGGTAATTTGTGACATACGTTTGGAGGACTTGCGATTTCAATTTCAAATTGGCCATCTGTCTAGCTATCTCTGTGAAGTTCTACTGCTTTATAACATCTGAAAGTGACTGGCAAAGTAGGGCTAATTTATTCTGAAACTATGCAGATTTGAAATCGCTTCATATTTCAAAGCGTGGACTGCTGGAGTTTAAACTAAATGATAATTGCGTAAGCGGGGAATCGTCATGTTGGTTTTTAAGTGTGTCTGAGTAGGTAGTGTGTCGGTAAAGACAGGGAGAGGGAGGGAGGGAAAGACAGAGGAAGCGGGAGGGAGAGAAGGACAGAGGAAGAGGGAGGGAGAGAAGGACAGAGGAAGAGGGAGGGAAAGAAGGACAAAGGAAGAGGGAGAGAGGCAAGGACAGAGGAAGAGAAAGAAGGACAGAGGAAGAGGGAGGGAGAGAAGGACAGAGGAAGAGGGAGGGAGAGAAGGACAGAGGAAGAGGGAGGGAGAGAAGCACAGAGGAAGAGGGAGGGAGGGAGAGAAGGACAGAGGGAGAGGGAGGGAGGGAGGGAGAGAAGGACAGAGGAAGAGGGAGGGAGGGAGGGAGAGAAGGACAGAGGAAGAGGGAGGGAGAGAAAGACAGAGGAAGAGGGAAAGAGGAAGAGGGATGGATGGAGGGAGGGAGAGAGAGGGAGGGAAGGGAGAGAAGGGAGCGTAGGAGGGAGCACGGGAGAGAGAGAAGTGCTTTCTCACATGAATCCGAAGGAGCAGGTCTTGTCACAGACCACAGCCTTGCACTTCTTGGGCCTGGGGCGACACTGACACATGTCACACCCGTGGGCATCTGTCTGCAGGCCGAAGGGACACTTCAGGGTACAGCCAGAGATCAGGGCACTGCAAAGCTCTTCTCCTGTAGGGAGGACACAGACACATCAGACATCAGTATCAGAGGAGGCTGGGTGGAGGAGCTATAGGAGGACGGGCTCATTGTAATGGCTAGAATTAGAGCTGGGCGATATGACGATATATATCGTGTGACAATAGAAAAACGTCTATCATTTCATATTATCGTTTATTTCATTGTGTCGCAAATCACACTCTTTACGGCAATATTTTTAGTCATTTGGACAACGCTTTGTGCCGTGTTGAAGGAAATTTGCAACACAAACAAACATGGAGGAGAGTGAATGTGACACAGTGCATGGAGACACAGAACTCGTACCTAAAAGAGGGGCTACTTCGGTCGCATAGACGTGGTTTGGGTATGAAAAGTCTGACACGAACTAGAAAACCGTCCTCAGCAAAATATGCCGCAGGTTGGTCCCGACAACAGGCTCAAACACCACTAACCTCTTTGCAAGAATCATGTGAAACAGTACGGAGAGAGTCTACGGATGAGACCCAAAAAAGTACAGTCGAGTGCTCAAAACACACCCCCGACTCAGACGTTTCAAGAGGCATTGTTGCCAAATATCTGTTTTGTTTGCGGCACTTTGGTTGTTGTCATATAATGCTATAATTCCAACTTGAAGGAGTGTTTTGTTTACTTGTTATATTTTATATATTTATTTGTGATCCTTATTTTGCTGCTATAGTTTAAACTTGAAAGTTTTCCATGTTTACATTTGGTAATTTATATACCAATATTTGTCAGGCCTGTATTCATTTGTTTGGTTTTGATAAAACATTTTTTTACCATATTCACATTTTAGGCCTATATTTATTTTGTTTCCAACTATAGTTGAAGTGTTTTCTATTTACCCTTTTAGATTTTATACATTCATATTTTATATTTTGTTAGATGCTTAATTGAAAATTTGCACAAAGGTTCTAAATAAAAGGAGAAATAATCAAATATGAGTAAGTACCTTTTATTCAAAATGTAATAAGAAATAGGCCTATACATGTGGTCATTTTATATAAACTATTTATTCATTGAATTCACAGAAAATGTGCTATATCGTGATATGTATCGTTATCGGGATATGAAATGACCTATATCGGGATATGAGATTTTGGTCATATTGCTCAGCCCCAGTCCATTTATTCCATTCCAGCCATTACAATGAGCCTGTCATCCTATAGTTCCTACCACCAGCCTCCTCTGCTCAGTATATGGCCAAATCTACAATGCAATTTAATAGTTCTAAAAGACCACTTATTATTGTACGACCTGTGGCAATGGCTTAGAGGTGCAGACACTCATAAGTCATGACTTTGCAGCATATCATATTCTAACAGGCAGGGATACAAACCAAAAACATACTTGTTTTTAAAAGCCCATTCTGGATGTATCAGTGTGCCCTCTGAGTGCCTTTGGTCCATGTCTGATAACGGCCCAGACAGGTATATTCATATCAAGAGTCAGACAGTCAGGACAGTGAGAGAAAACACCAGAGAACATTGTCGCAATGCCAATGGCCCAGGGAGAGTTCTCTAATATACATATTTTACATGACTGACTGAAATGTCAGACCAGACCAGGGAGGTCACTACCTGGACTTTCTATTTTTATTTTACCTTTATTTAACTAGACAAGTCAGTTAAGGGCAAATTCTCAATGACAGCCTACCCCAGGAAAACTCAGACGATGCTGGGCCAATTGTGCACCGCACTATGGGACTCACAATCACAGCCAGATGTGATATAGCCTGGATTTGAACCAGGGACTCTAGCAATGCCTCTTGCAGTGCCTTAGACCACTGCCCCACTCAGGAGCCCAATAAGAAACACTCATTTTTGTTTTACATTTGAAAACGTATTCTGCTGTGTGCCCTAATGAAGATGGCCTAGTACTCACGTGTCTTGCAGTGGCAGGTGCGACAGCCATTCAGGGCCAGTTGGAAGCCGTATAAGCAGTGCTTCTCTGACAGGGAGCAGTTCTCTAGTGACTGACAGGCAGGGGGAGCCATAGTAATGTAGGTGGGCTCTGTAGGAACACAAATCACACAAACCACTCTGGAGGTGAGTCACTCTGAGAACTGAGTAACTTCACTCAACACACGTATAACACACACATGCACACACTCACCACACACAGACACCCTCAACACAAATAGACTCATAGGAGTCAGAGTCAAAAGCAACACGACCAACCTACCCTCTGTGACCCGACTCTGATCAATTTCCCACCCACCGGCAGGTAGCCTAGCAGTTAGAGCATTGGGCCAGAAACCAAAAGTTCACTGGTTCAAATACCCAAGCTGCCAAGTAAAAAAAAAAAAAAAAAACTGTCAATGTGTCCTTGAGCAAGGCACTTAACCCTAAATTGCTCCAGGGACTGACCCTGTAGGTAGGCTCTGAACTGACTTGCCTTGTTAAATAAAGTTGAAATAAATAAATACAGTGTATGGTGCTGTTGAGGCTACTGTAAACCTTCATTGCAAAATAGTGTGTTTTAATAAATTATTTGGTGACATGAATATACAGTGTATTCGGAAAGTATATAGACCCCTTCACTTTTTCCACATTTTGTTACATTACAGCCTTACTCAGCTAGCTTCCATGCTTCTCTGGGTACATTGACTTCAATAAAAAATCTAGGAGGCCCCCTTCCATAGACTTACACAGTAATTATGACAGCTTTTAGAGGACGTCCTCCAAACTACCAGAGCAAGAACTGACATGTTGTCCACCCAATCAAAGGATCAGAGAATGAATCTAGTACAGAAAGCATAAGCTACAGCTAACTAGCACTGCATAAAATGTCGTTAGTAGTTGACTCAGAGAGAGAAAGACAATAGTTGAACAGTTTTGAACAAATTATTTTTTTTAATGAAGGAGAAGAGCGAGAGAGAGAGATTTCATAATTTTTTTTCACTTTCAGTTTCACTTACTTAGCTAGCAAATGCAGCTAGCTAGTTTAGCTTACTCAAACACCCTTCTCAAACAGAGGGATGCTATGTTAGCTAGCTGGCTATGACTATCCAACACAACACTGAAACTCTTCCAAGTCAAGGTAAGCTACTGGTTTTACTAATTTATTGCCACCAGGGCCCGCCAGTGTAACTGCTAAATTGATTACTGACTATACACTGTAACGTTACTGGATGATTGTAGCGGATTTACTAACATGTTAGTTCTAATATCTATGTTGACTATGATGTTACTTTAGCTGACTACGATGTAGGTTTTTTCGCCTGGTCACATACAGCTGATGTGTTGTGCATTGAAGTCCACAAACTAAGGGAAAAGGTGAGATCGCATAGATGTGAGAAGAATCCAAATGTGGCTGCTATGAAAGTTAGCTGAAAAACGTTTCTTAAATGGAAGAAAACGGAACAAAACCCACCCCCACTGATATATATGTATACACACAGTATACTGAACAAAAATATAAACGTAACATGTAAAGTGTTGATCCCATGTTTCTTGAGCTGAAATAAAAGATCCCTGAAATGTTCCATACAAACAAAAAGCTTATTTCTCTCAAATTTTGTGCAGAAATGTGTCTACATCCCTGTTAGTCTGCATTTCTCATTTGCCAAGATAATCCATCCACCTGAATGGTGTGGCATATCAAGAAGCTGATTAAACAGCATGATCATTACACAGGTGCACCTTGTGCTGGAGACAATAAAAGACCACTCTAAAATGTTGCAGTTTTGTCACACAACACAATGCTAAAGATGTCTCAAGTTTTGATGGAGTGATCAATTGGCATGCTGACTGCAGGAATGTCCACCATAAGCCGCCGCCAACGTCGTTTTAGAGAATTTGGCAGTACGTCCAACTGGCCTCACAACCGCAGACCACGTGTAACCACACCAGCCCAAGACCTCCACATCCGGCTTCTTCATCTGCGGGATCGTCTGAGAACAGCCACCCGGACAGCTGATAAAACTGAGGAGTATTTCTGTCTGGCTGGGCAGGGGCGCACCCATGGCTACGCCCCTGCCCAATCATGTGAAATCCATAGATTAGGGCCTAATTGATTGATTTCAATTGACTGATTTCCTTATATGAACTGTAACTGTAAAATTGTTAAATTTTGCATGATGCGTTTATATTTTTGTTCAGTATATCTCTTAAAATGAAGTGTCTGCATTTCAATTCAGTGTGTTTCAATACATTAAAAGATTATACTGAACTATATTCATTTAATATCATATCGTAGTGCGCTGGCTCACCATATTTCACAGTCATGGTCACCAGCACAAGGTTTAGTTATGACAGCTTTGACAAGTTCCTCCCTGATGCCTGTCACCCTGCCTGATTGTCTGCTGTCTGCTGTATGGGGCTCCTCTCTGCTGAGCACAGGGCCAGGACCAGTGCTGTGCTGTGATGATAAATATGAGGAGGGTTGTACAAGGGTTGTAGAGGAGACCAGACCAGGAAGTCCAAGAAGGACTGGGGAGGATGACATGGGAAGGAGGTGAGGAGGAGGGAGGTGGGGAGGAGGACAGGAGAATGGACTGGGGAGGAGAACAGGAGAGGGGGGGAGGACAGGAGAAGGGAGGTGGGGAGGAGGACAGGAGGAGGGAGTTGGGGAGGAGGACAGGAAAAGGGAGGTGGGGAGGAGGACAGGAGAGGGGAGGTGTGGAGGAGGACAGGAGAATGGACTGGGGAGGAGGACAGGAGAGGGGAGGTGGGGAAGAGGACAGGAGAATGGACTGGGGAGGAGGACAGGAGAGGGGAGGAAGACAGGAGAAGGGAGGTGGGGAGTAGGACAGAAGAGAGGTGGGGAGGAGGACAGGAGAAGGGAGATGGGGAGGAGGACAGGAGAAGGGAGGTGGGGAGTAGGACAGAAGAGAGGTGGGGAGGAGGACAGGAGAAGGGAGGTGGGGAGGAGGACAGGAGAGAGGTGGGGAGGAGGACAGGAGAAGAGAGGTGGACAGGAGAAGAGAGGTGGACAGGAGAAGAGAGGTGGGGAGGAGGACAGGAGAAGGGAGGTGGGGAGGAGGACAGGAAAAGGGAGGTGGGGAGGAGGACAGGAGAGGGGAGGTGTGGAGGAGGACAGGAGAATGGACTGGGGAGGAGGACAGGAGAGGGGAGGTGGGGAAGAGGACAGGAGAATGGACTGGGGAGGAGGACAGGAGAGGGGAGGAAGACAGGAGAAGGGAGGTGGGGAGTAGGACAGAAGAGAGGTGGGGAGGAGGACAGGAGAAGGGAGGTGGGGAGGAGGACAGGAGAAGGGAGGTGGGGAGTAGGACAGAAGAGAGGTGGGGAGGAGGACAGGAGAAGGGAGGTGGGGAGGAGGACAGGAGAAGAGAGGTGGACAGGAGAAGGGAGGTGGGGAGTAGGACAGAAGAGAGGTGGGGAGGAGGACAGGAGAAGAGAGGTGGACAGGAGAAGAGAGGTGGACAGGAGAAGAGAGGTGGGGAGGAGGACAGGAGAAGGGAGGTGGGGAGGAGGACAGGAGAAGGGAGGTGGACGACAGTTGGAGGTGGGGAGGAGGTGGCCAGGAGGAGTTAGGGGGAGGACAGTCAAGGTCAGAGGAGACACCAGTGAGTAACTGCTGCTTCTTCATTTCAGAACCCAGAACCAAATCACATGTCTGTTGGCCAGTCTACCCAGCAAACTGGGAACATTCCCGTCTCCCTCTCTTCCAAACCTCGCCACTCAGCGCGTACCCAAATAGTCATGCACCATTGCAATTTTCTCTCTCTCTCTTTTTGTAATTCAGCAGATGCTCTTATCCAGAGCAACTTACAGTAGTGAGTGCATACATTCTTTCCCACTACTCTCTCCTCTTCTCTTCTATCATCTGTCCCTTCTGCTAAACACTTCTCCCTCCTGTCTCCTGATTCTGCCTCTTTCGACCCTGCTCTCCTCCCTTTACACATTCTATGACTTTCCACATCCCCTTTACTCCTGGCCGGCTTGGCCCTCCCCTTCTGCTCTGTGACTGAGTGACTCATTGCCAGCTTACAGAACAGGACTTCGGGCAGCTGAGTGGAAATGGAGGAAAACAAAACTTACAAAGGACCTTTCATCGTTTCACTACCTTCTCTCTACCTTCTCTTACACTGTATCCACTGCTAAAGCCACTTTCTACCACTCTACATTTCTTCTGCCTCTAACCCTAAGAAACTCTTTCCCACCTTCTCCTCCACCCCCTCCTTCCTCCCTCTCTGCAGACGTCTTTGTCAACCACTTTGAAAAGAAGGTTGATGACATCCGCTCCCCATTCACACAGAACTACCTTTCTCCCATCTCTCTCCAGATGAAATCCTGTGAGGTTCGGCCACTAGTGAGGTTCGGCCGCCCGACAACCTGCCCACTCGACCCGATCCCCTCCTCTCTTCTGCAGACCATCTCTGGAGACCTTCTCACTTCCCTCATCAACTAATCCTTGACCACTGGCTGTGTCCCCTTTGACTTTAAAATGTCCCGAGCGGCTCCCCGCAAGAAACCAACACTCAACTCAAGACCGGTAACCCTTTTTTATTTTTTATTGAGCGTGCTCTCTCTGACCGATTCTCTCGCAATCTCTCTCAGAACAATCTTCTTGACCCTAACCAGTCAGGCTTCAAGATGGGTCACTCAACCGAGTCTGCTCTTCTGTGCCACGGAGGCTCTCAGCACTGCCAAAACTGACTCTCTCTCCTCTGTTATTATCCTCCTAGATCTATACGCTGCCTTTGACATATATGAGGAGGGTTGTACAAGGGTTGTAGAGGAGACCAGACCAGGAAGTCAAAGAAGGACTGGGGAGGAGGACATGGGAAGGAGGTAAGGAGGAGGACAGGAGGAGGGAGGTGGGGAGGAGGACAGGAGAATAGAGTGTGGAGGTGGACAGGAAAAGGGAGGTGGGGAAGAAGACAGGAGAATGGACTGGGGAGGAGGACAGGAGAAGAGAGGTGGGGAGGAGGACAGGAGAAGAGAGGTGTGGAGAAGGACAGGAGAAGGGAGGTGGGGAGGAGGACAGGAAAAGGGAGGTGTGCGACAGGTGGAGGTGGGGAGGAGGTGGCCATGAGGAGTAAGGGGGAGGACAGTCAAGGTCAGAGGAGACACCAGTGAGTAGCTATTCCTACCAGGTGACGTGGAGAGGATGTGTCTGCACCATGTACTCTTACTACTGGTGTCCCCCAGGGCTCGGTTCTAGTCCCTCTCCTCTTCTCTCTATACACCAAGTCACTAGGGTCTGTCATATCCTCACATGGTTATCATTGCTATGTGGATGACACTCAACTAGGGTTGCAAAGGGTCTGAACATTTCCAGTAAATTTCCTGAATTTTGCTTAAATTCATCAAAAAAGTTAGCTTATAACAGTGAACATTTTTTGTGGGATACACAAGCCAATTCTAGGTCTTGTGGCATATTTTGGTTAAACTATCCCTAATTCAATGTAATTGCAACCCTCTGCATGTACAGTGCATTCTTCCATCACATGTACAGCTGATTCTTAAGATCTTGCACACTAATGAGATGCTATTGAGGCCACATTACTACAGTCTGAGCCAAGGACTACATGCTTTCTGGTAAGTTTTGATTACAATACTGGGTGGGGTGAATATGACATACATGACTTTTTGTAGTAGATAGTAGCCTACAGCAAAGTGTGTTAAAATCATTTCTATTCAATTTCTGCTAGTTAGTTTTTGCTACCATCTAGGTTTTAGCTTGCTTGAGCCTGCTAACTGAGGAGTATTAATTCACCTGTTCCCATACATGTATGTCACGAACAGAAGGAGTGGCAGACCAACACGCAGCGGCAATATAATACGACATAATATTTATTATTAAACAAAGACTAAAGACACGACCGTAACAGCACTTACTCAGAAACAATGATCCACAACTGACATAGAAAACCTATGACTTAAATATGGCCCCCAATTAGAGACAATGCGAAGCTGCTGCCTCTAATTGGGGACCAACACAAAACCAACACAGAAACAGATAGAATAGGCCTGTCAGGCTCTGACCATAGAAAACTAGAGGGTTCCCTCAGCGCTCACAACAAGCAACCTCTGACAAAAGTCCCTCTACTATTCGAGATGAAAATTATGAATCAGACACCTACGGTCTATTTATTGTCCTACCTCTTAACCTTACTGCATTTTGCACTACATTTTGCACTCTGTATACAGATTTCTTCTACTGTGTTTTTGACTTTGTTTACTGTGTAACTCTGTGTTGTTTTTGTCGCACTGCTTTGCTTTGTCTTGGCCAGGTCGCAGTTGCAAATGAGAACTTGTTCTCAACTGACTTACCTGGTTAAATAAAGGTGAAATAAAATAAATAAATAAAAAAATCGATAGCAACAGCTCATGGTCCTCCTGGAATCAGAAGTTTTTTCGACTCAATGGAAGAACGTAGTCAGAGAAATGCTGATGAATGTCTTGCTCGAGCTGTGTAAGCAACTGGTTCACCTCTGATGCTCACAGGCAATGTGTATTGGAAGAGATTTCTGAATGTTCTTCGCCCAGCATACACCCCTCCAACCAAACATGCTTTATCTACTCATTTGCTGGATGCATAGTTCAACAGAGTTCAAGTGAAGGTCAAGCAAATCATAGAGAAAGCAGACTGTATTGCAATCATCTCTGATGGTTGGTCAAATGTTTGTGGGAAAGGAATAGTTAACTACATCATCTTCACCCCTCAACTAGTATTCTACAAGAGCACAGACACAAGGGACAACAGACACATTGTTCTCTACATTGCAGATTTGCTGAATGCAGTCATCAATGACCTTGGACCACAGAAGGTATTTGCTCTGGTGACAGACAATGCTGCGAACATGAAGGCTGCTTGGTCTAAAGTGGAGGAGTCCAACCCTCACATCACACCCATTGGCTGTGCTGCTCATGCATTGAATCTGCTCCTCAAGGGCATCATGGCACTGAAAACAATGGATACATTCTACAAGACAGCCAAGGAAATGGTTAGTTATGTGAAGGGTCATCATGTTATAGAAGCAATCTACCTCACCAAGCAAAGTGAGAAGAATAAGAGCACCACATTGAGGGTGTTGTCATCATATTTGACAGTCTCCTGGAGAGGAAGGAGTCTCTCCAAGAAATGGCCATATCACAGTCTGCTGGTATGGACAGCCCCATCAAGAGGATCCTCCTGGATGATGTATTTGGGGAGAGAGTGGTAAGCAGTCTGAAACTCCTGAAACCTATAGCAGTAACCATTGCACGGATTGAGGGAGATGCCATCCTGTCTGATGTTCAGACTCTGCTTGCAGATGTAAGAGAAGAAATCCGTACTGCCCTGCCCACTTCACTGTTGCTCCAAGCAGAGGAAACTGCAGTTCTGAAATACATCAAAAAGCTTGAAGACTTCTGCCTGAAGCCCATACACGCCACAGCGTACATGTTGGACACCAAGTATGCTGGCAAGAGCATCCTGTCTGGTGCAGAGATCAACAAGGCCTATGGTGTCATCCCTACCGTGTCTCGCCACCTTGGCCTGGATGAGGGCAAGGTTCTTGGCAGTCTGGCGAAGTACACTTCCAAGAAAGGGCTTTGGGATGGAGATGCAATATGGCAGTTGTGCCAACATATCTCATCTGCCACCTGGTGGAAGGCACTTTGTGTATCTGAGGCTCTTTACCCTGTTGCCTCCATCATCCTTCAAATCACACCAACATCAGCCGCCTCAAAGCGCAACTGGTCCTTGTTTGGGGACACACAAACCAAAGCACGCAACAGGCTGACCAATACAAGGGTTGGAAAATTGGTGGCCATCCGGACAAATTTGAGGCTTTTTGAGCCTGACAACGAGCCATCCTCAACAAGGTTGGAAAGTGACAGTGAAGATGAGGCCTCTCATCTGATGTCTGATGTTCAAGAGGTGGACATTGAGGAGGTCCAGGGAGAAGACATGGAAGCCTGAGAGGAAGACAACCAAAGCTTTAGTTTCTAGACTATCATTTTACAGATGTATGTTGAAAACATTTTTGGGAGATGGATTGTTTTTGTTATTTCTATTGGAAGGATTTAATCATTTGTAATTATATCTACTTATGATAAGGTAAAAGGTTCATGTTTCTGTCTCCATGTGATATGGTAAATATATCCAATGCAAAAAACATCTACATTTAAATGGTATCAATATTCATTTGCATATGTTTCCGTTAATTCCCATATATTCCCGTTAATTCCCATATATTCCCGTTAATTCCCACGGAAAGTTTCCACCTCTGAATATTCCCCAAAATGTGCAACCCTACACTCAACTACTTTCTCCTTTCTCCCTTCTGACATCCAGGTGGCGACACGCATCTCTGCATGCCTGGTTGCTAATGTGGATCCTAATAAGATAATAAAATACCCCAAAATCCCCACCTCAAGATAAACCTTGACAAGACGGAGCTGCTCTTCCTCCCGGGGAAGGCCTGCCTGCTCTAAGACCTCTCCATTAGGGTCCCCCTCCAAGAGTGCAATGAACCTTGGCGTGACCCTGGACAACACCCTGTCGTTCTCTGCAAACATCAAAGCTGTGACTCTCTCCTGCAGGTTTATGCTCTACAACATCCTTAGAGTACGACCCTACCTCACACAGGAAGCGGTGAAGTTCGAAATACAGGCACTTGTCATCTCCCATCTGGACTACTGCAACTAGCTGGTGTTCAACCTTCCCAAGTTTTCCCATGTCACCCCGCTCCTACTCCCCAACCCGTGCACTCTGTTCTGCCACCTCTGGTCTCTTGGCCCTCCCACCCATCTGGCTCAGCCCAGTCCAAGCTCTTCTCTGTCTGGAACCAGCTTCCCCCTGAAGATAGGACAGCAGAGTCCCTGCCCATCTTCTGAAAACATCTGAAACCCTACCTCTTCAAGTTATATATCTTGAAAACTTGATTGCTGACATGCAAAACATTTTGGGACTATATTAACAATGTACTAATGAAACAAATACCAAAATATAGTTTTATTAAAATAAATACCAAAATTATAGTTTTCCTTTAAGATGAATGCACTAACTGTAAGTCGCTCTGGATGGAGCTTCTGCTAAAATGACTAAAACGTAACAAAATGTGTTCTGGGAACATTCAGGTGAATGGTTTATACAAAAATTGTATAATCATCAGCACATCTGGACAGTTTTTGTGTTATTAGAACTTTTGGGACAACCTAATGAATGTTCTGGGAATGTTCACAGAACCAATTTTGGTTTGCTGGGTAGTCCATCACCTGCGACTATGAATGAAGTGATGCAAAACATAAGTAGTAGAAAGAAAACACACTGATAATGCTATTAATGCATACAAAAAAGCTAAATCTATTGAAACCAATTTAAATTAAATAAATAGTAGCCTATACAGTAGAGACATTTCATTAAACATAGGCAAAACAAAATTGTTGCTGAAAAGTTGTGATGAATTAATTGCTGGTAAACACAAAATGGCCAGGTAGGGAGAGAGACTAGGTCTTTATGAAAACAGTGCAATACCAATTATTATGGAGGTACACATTTAATTAAGCCCCATCAGATAAAAGTTACAAAATTATAAAATGCTTTTTTCCCATCTGTTTTCATCTCAAGGTTTGGCTCTGATGAACACCTCCATTCATTAATTTCAGGATGTATAGATGTCTTGATTTAAGAATGAGCACTCTCTCTCTCTCTCTGATTTCAATAACTAGCTACAACCTAGGGCTAAAACAAGGTATCCCTGTTATCAAACAATTGATGGGCAGCCTGAAAACAGCCTAGTGGCTACAGTAGCAGAGGCATGCCAAAAGACTATACACACAAACACACTTGTTGAGGTGGGATTACGCCGTAAGGCATGTAGCATTTTTTTTATTTATTAAACTAGTCACGTCAGTAAGAACAAATTCTTATTTACAATGACAGCCTAACCTGGCCAATTGTACACCGCCCTACGGGACTCCCAATCACAGCCAGAAATTATATAGCCTGGATTTGAACAAGGGACTGTAGTGACACCTCTTGCACTGAGATGCAGTGCCTTAGACCACTGCGCCACTCAGGAGCCCAAAGTATGGCTGAGCCTTCCAGAAGGCTTCATCCTAATATGACAGCCTTCATTTGCTTAATTACACACAGTGCGTCTGGTACAATACCCACCCTGACATAGAGGGGGGTGTCACCTTGAGGAAACAAGCTCTCCTGACAAATAATAATTATAAAATAAAAATGCATAAAGAGCTGGCCTGGCTTTGGAGGAGCTAAATTAAGCTACCGGGAGCACAGGGCCGTGTTCCCTGGGGCCGCTGGGACAAGGGCAGGGTGTGTGTGTGTCTACTGGCTGTGAGGGACAAGGGCAGGGTTGACAGAGGCAGGACCTGGCTTGTGTTTACCTGGTGTTCCCAGAGGCCCAGTACACACAGAGACCCAGGCCCAGTACAAACAGAGGCCAAGAACCAGTACACACAAAGGCCCAGACCCAGTACACACAGAGGCCCAGACCCAGTACACACAGAAGATCCGACCCAGTACACACAGAGGCCCAGACCCAGTACACCCAGAGGCTAGACCCAGTACACACAGAGGCACAGACATAGGACACACAGAGGCCCAGACACAGTACACGTGCAATACATGACAATGACAACACACAGCTCACACTGACTGACCCAGCCTCAGGTTTAAAGCTGATGGGCTCTAAAAGGCAACAACTGCATGTCACAAACCCCCACTGCAAGTTGGTGACTACATTGGTGTAAATCAAATTAAAAACACATTGTAATAGTGTTAGATTAATATTTGATGTGGCAAATGGATGAGACAATCCCATTTGTTTATTTAACTAGGCAAGTCAGTTAAGAACAAATTCTTATTTACAATGACGGCCTACACCAGTACTCCCAATCATGGCCGGTTGTGTGACACCTCCTGCACTGAGATGCAGTGTCTTAGACCACTGCCCCACTCAGGACTCTCCAAGTTCCTCAGATGATTCTACATGGCAGTGAAATAAGGTTGAAGTTCTAACCAGTGAGATGTGGGGGATCTCTATTAAGGATAGCCAGCTACACATCACCAGAAGTCTTTGTTAAGGAGGCAGAGTAAGGTCATGAGAGGGATAACGATGCAAGGGCATGCATTAAACTCTGCTGCTCACTGTCACCATAGCATCTCTCTCATAGAGTATCTCTCACTTCCCCCACCAAGACACAATGGTCAATATCCCCAATAGCACAGTTGGTGAAATTTGTCTTACAGTATAATACAAAAACTCATCTCATCCATGAATGGAATACAAATATAAATAGGTGTTTGGGAGAAATCACGTTGCAATAATACTTTATTTTCTATCTCCCTTAAACTACTGTTGAAACAGAAGTAAATCAAAGCCAAACCTATCCTAATGACAAAAAACATGATGACCATAGAGATTCCATTCCCCAAACTACAATCAGCTTTGATCTGAAAAACCCTGGACACATATTGCTCAAAAACCCTGATGAGGAGGACAGAACACAAAAATAATTATCAGCAACCCAAATAGTGTGCCTACTGTGAAATAGTAGTAGTGAGTGAAACATGTTTAGCTTATTTGACCTATTTTACATAATATGGTCTATAAATGCATAATTACATGATCTGTTATTATTAATATTACCGCTCAAGGTGCATGGCCAGGCATGTGACGATTGGGTTAGTGTGGGAGGACTGGGGGCAGCATGGTGACCCTACCTGCCTCTCCCTCTAGGTGTGAGGCTCGGTCAGTCAAACAAACACATCATTTCTTCAGAGGCAGACAGGCACATAAAAGATTAATGGAAGGGGGTGGGGGTGAGTATGCTCACCATGGGGTAGAGGCAAAGGGACTTCCAGGCATTAAGACATGACATGGATCACTACCCTCCTCTCTCCCTCCCTTTCCTCTTTCCCTCCCTCCCTGCCTCCCTCCACCGATCCCAGGTCCACATTATAGCAGACACAGGAGTGGAAATGACCCCAGGCCAGTGAAACTAGCTACCTAAGTGGAGATCTTTGCATCCTGATTACAAAACAAAACTCACCACAAATCCACTGGGTTGAGCTTGTAATGTATAATGTTCTTCATTTTCAATTCCTTGTTAATCATTGATTGTGTTTTAAAATGCTTTGATATTGGACAGTTTAATTGGAGGGAGAAGTGGAGTAAGAACGCCTAAGGGAAATATGAATCTGTCTCATTACTGATATGAGGTTCATTTACCAAGTCCCCTGTCGGTCCTTGTCAGATCATCCATCCACTGACTGACTGCATGATAGAGTCCAACTCATCTAAATACAAATACTATTTATTACCGCAGATATATGCTTCAAGTTACTGCGAGTTAAGTCAAGCATGGCCACAGTATTAAGAGCATGCTAATACTAATAGAGGTCTTACAGTTAATTGTTTTACTGCTAACAATGCTAAGCGGTTACAATCAAATCAAATCAAAGTTTATTGGTCACGTACACAGATTTGTTGATGTTATCGCAGGTGCAGTGAAATGCTTGTGTTTTTAGCTCCAACAGTACAATAATACCTAACGATACAAAAACAAAGAATTCATATCTTGCATCAATGATTTTGTCATTTCCTGACTCTTGAAGCGTTGTTTCATCGTGACTTCCACACACTTTGACACACTTACATACGTTTTGTAAAAGGCCATTTGACACAGTGCTTAGTCCATAGATAGTGTTCCTGGTATCCATAAGACAAGGGGTTATACTGTATGGTACTTGGCTACCAAGGTAAAAGAGACTATAATCAACCAAGATCTTCACCTACAGTACCATCGATCCAATATATGCTTGTGTGTGGGTGTGTGATATAGAAACCGACAGCATACTACACTGCGCTTGCCCCTTGAACCCTAGTTGTAATCTCATCAGTGATAGGAAGCCAGAGAGAGCCTTAGAAAGATAAGACAACAACATCCCCAGATAGCTTGGCAAAAATCCATACTACAGACTTGCCTAATAAAAGATTATGATTCTGTAAGCCGCTAAGCTCACTGCTTCCACTAACCAGACAAACGAGCAACAAGCAGCAGACCAAGTCCCCAGTGTAGACCGAGCTGGTCTTTCCAAACCAATATGAGAATAAAGGTGACGGTAATGTGGTATTCTGACACACATACATGATGAAACTAAAGCAGTGCATAATGTTGGGGGGAAAAAGAACACCAGGGAAGATTTGTATGTCACCGTTTGTATGCAGATTGCTGCTGTGTGACACCAACGGTAGGGGAGCCGAGCCACACACCTGCTAACTGAAATTATGCGATTCTGCTCAGCCTCAAATAGATTTCCCTGGATTTCCCTAGATTTCCCTAGCCGGGCTGATTTGGAGCTCCTCACAGACTACTGTTCTACTGCTACTATCCGATTACTGACTGAGGTTTGGATTTTTACCAGGGAGTAAACAAAGACGTTAACATTAGAATCCGCCCTGACAATGACCCTGTCTGTCCACTGAGGCACACTGCACTGCCAAGTAGATCAAACATACAGACGGACAGGTCCATATGGATACGAAGACAAATAAACATACCGTACACAATGGCAGAGAGAGAGAAAGGGGTGAGGTGGAGAGAGAACAAGCGAGAGATAGAGACGCAGACAATCTGAGACTTAAACTGAGAGAAGAGGCAAAAACTGTAGACAGAGAGAAAGTAAGAGAGAAAAATAGATAGAAACAGGCACAGCTAGCAAGAGAGATATAAT
Organism: Thymallus thymallus; assembly: GCA_023634145.1. Lineage (NCBI taxonomy): Eukaryota > Metazoa > Chordata > Actinopteri > Salmoniformes > Salmonidae > Thymallus > Thymallus thymallus. The sequence continues at coordinate 13,293,325 of CM042405.1, read as the reverse complement.
TAGACAACAACAGAGTAGAGAGGCAATGAGACAGACACAAACAGAGACAGACAGGTTGAGGTGAGAGGGTATGTCATGTGGCGATGTGTGTTGCTCTTCTTACCCTCACACACACACAGACACACGCATACAGACTTACCCTCACACACTGGACAGCACTCTCCGGGTACGGTCACTGGGTTGAGGCAGCTGTGCCCGCAGGCAGCGGCCACACACCGGGAGTCACCACTCACACACTGGCAGAACGTACAGTCGTCCTCACGCCAGTGGTCTCCATGTGCTAGGATCTCCCCATTCACGTAGCAACCAGCGAAGTTCAGCACTGGGTAGATGGGGTCTGGAAAAGAGATAGAAAATACTGATGAAGATTAAAAACAACAGAACAGCAGCCCATAACTTGGTTTGCTGTAATCTTGGTTAACCCAAAACTAAAATCTTGCATAATTTTGTCAGATGTTTCGATTAAGTTCTTGGGGCATATGTGAATGGAAAATTCTCAGCCAAAATCCTGCCTCCAGTTTAAGCACCGCCTTCGCCCAACCTTGAAACGTCCAAATAAGCAGTGACGAAAACCCAAACACTGGAACTACTGCTACTCTTTACCCCATTCCTTCACGACAGATTCTATGGTGCAAACATTAGGAACACCTTCCTAATATTGACTTGCAACCTCAGAAAAGCCTCAATTCGTCCGGGATGGACTCTACAAGGTGTTGAAAGCGTTCCACAGGGATGCTGGCCCATGTTGACTCCAATGCTTCCTTCCCACAGTTGTGTTAAGTTGGCTGGATGTCCTTTGGGTGGTGGAAAAAAAGCCAGTAGCGTTGCAGTTCTTGACACACACCAGAGGTGGGTAGTAGGTGCGCCTGGCACCTACTACCATACCCCGTTCAAAGGAACTGAAATATTTAGTTTGCCCATTCACCCTCTGAATGGCACACATACACAATCCATGTCTTGATTGTTTCAAGGCTTAAAAATCCTTCTTTAACCTGTCTCCTCCCCTTCATCTACACTGATTGAAATGGATTTAACAGGTGACATCAATAAGGAATCATAGCTTTCACCTGGATTCACATGGTCAGTCTATGTCATGGAAAGAGCAGGTATTCATAATGTTTTGTACACTCAGTGTACATTCAATTGTGTCCTTGATACACAGTTCAGCTAGTTCACTATTTCACAATCTGAATCTGTTTTAACAATAACTTTAGAAATATATACACAGAATGCAAATCACAACAGGTACAGTAGCTATTACACATTTTTGAAAGCTTCTTGTTCCCTCCAAAGCGTTTCACAGCCAGTGGTGAATCTGTATCCAGGTTGTTGGTGGATTATCAAATATTTACAGGATTCCTCTATCACGCAGTGCCACAACATGTTCCTAATGTTTTGTACACTCAGTATATACACTATATATAAAGTATGTGGACACGCCTTCAAATTAGTGATTTCGGCTATTTCAGCCACACCCTCGGCTGACAGGTGTATAAAAGCACACAGCCATGCAATCTCCACAGTCAAACATTGGCAGTAGAATGGCCTTACTTAAGAGCTCAGTGACTTTCAATGTGACAATGAGCTGGCTTTCATACTCAATCAAAAACAACGCTGTGTATTGTTTTTGCAACAAGCTATTTTCTACAAAAGACTACAAAATAAAAAAGGAAGGCGTGAATGACTGGTCAAATATCAACACCATTCTGAAACATCATGAGGGTAGTCATTAACACAAAAACAATATGATTAAGTGGAGAGAACTTGATCTGCGCCTAAATCAGGAACAGACTCTTGACCCGATACAAATTATAATTTTGGAGGCTGAAAGAAAGAGATGGCGGGATGTCCTTAAACATTTAATAACTATCACCCAGTCTCTGGCTGAAAAAACCTAGCATTCAGGGGGTTCATCAGACAAACTCTTCCAACCAGATAATGGAAACTTCCTAAAAGAGGTTGAATTACTGGCTAAATTTGACCCCACTATGGAAAATCACCTAAGCAAAATTAAAGATGGAGAGACACATGCTCATTATCTTGGGAAGCGCACACAGAATGAGCTGATACAGATTGTGAGTGACAAGATTCTGGAAGCAATAGTGACTCAAGTATGAGACTCAAAGTACTTCTCCATTATCTTGGACTGTACACCTGACATTAGTCACCAGGATCAAATGTCCATTATTCTGAGAAGTGTGGCTTTAAAGGGAAAGCCAGAGATCAAGGAGCACTTCCTCAGTTTCGTGAATGTTGAGGTTACAACAGGCTTGAATCTGTCCACTGTCATCTTAGATAAGCTGAACGAGCTGAAGATTCCATTTGAAGATTGCAGAGGGCAAGATTATGATAATGGGGCCAACAAGAAGGGCAAGCACCAAGGACTACAAGTCAAAAAAATCCCAGAGCCGTGTTCGTCCCATGTGGAGCACATACTCTAAACCTTGTCATTGCAGATAATGCCAAAGACGCAGTTGGGTTTTTTGGGCATGTGCCCTTCACCTTATTTTCAGCTGGCACACAAAGATAGAGTGTTTTGAAGAAACACGTGAACATAACTGTGAAGTCATGGAGTGACAAGATGGGAGAGTAGGCTCAAAATGGTTCATGCAATCAGGTATCAGGCTTCTGAGGTTCGGGAGGCATTACTGGAAGCCAGACAGACGACCAATGATCCTGTGACCAAAGTGGAGGTACAAGTACTTGCAGAGGAAGTTGGGTCCTACCGCTTCTTGATTTGTTGTGTCGTATGGTGTGAGATACTGACAATGAAAAACAAGGTGAACAAGCTCCTCCAATCCGCCTCAATGCAGTTTGATATCCCAGTGAATTTAATCTCAAATGCAAAGGCCTCCCTCACCGGGAAACTGGATTCTCTGAGTCCCAGACAACAGCCAAAAGCATTTGTGAAGAAATTAATGTGGAGGCTGTTCTGAAAGAGAAGAGACTGAGAAACAGCAAGAGGCATTTCAGCTATGAGGCTCCTGATGAACCAGTGACTGATGCATTGAAAAACCTTGAAGTCAACGACATTGTGGTCGACTCTTGACATCCATGGATGAGAGATTTGAAACACTCAACCAGGTGAAAACCAAATATGGAGTGCTGCTGAACTTCAGCACTGCCTCTCAGATGTCCAGTGAATATTTAAAGGCTCACTGCATGGATGTTGAAAACACTAACCTCCAGAGATGACTGTGACATCAGTGGAATGGATCTGGCACACGAGATTCAGAATTGACCTGATCTGCCATCAGATAAGATGACTGCCTTTGAGCTGCTTTCCTTTCTCTGTGAGAAAAACCTGGAGGAACTATATCCTAACCTTTGGATAGACCTAAGAATTGCAGTCACCCTACCAGTAACAGTAGCATCGGCAGAGAGGAGCTTTTCAAAATTAAAGCTCATCAAAAGCTACCTGAGGTCTTCCATGTCACAGGAACGTTTTAGTGGTCTGGCCATTGTGAGCATAAATCATGACGTGGGGAAACACATGTCATTGATGATTTTGCCTCAAGAAAGTGCAGAAGAGCAGAATTTTAATTCAAACATTAAAAAGTTTACACACTTAGTAACATTTAAGATTGTATGGTAGAAGTGTATTTGTGTAAATGCTTAACTAACTGTGACATACTTTCTCAATTTCTTCCAGACAGTCCAGATAGACTGGTGCCCATGCTGATGCTTAAAATGCCCAGGCTGTAGAGGGAACCAAAGTCAATCACACAGCTGTATAGGTTTTATTTTACTATTTTGAGACATATAGCTGCAGCCATAGCCTACAGGCTTATGTTTACATTGTATAGACAAAGCTAATTGTATAATATTGTGAAGACTGGACTAATTACCAGACAGCAGAGCCAAAGCTCAGTGTTATATTTTATTATTTTCTACATTTTATATTTTCTACAATTTCTTATTTAAGTTAATGTTAATATTCACTTATCTTAAGATACTATAGAAAATATTCTATTCAATAAATATTGTTTGTTCATACCTCATTCTGTTCTGTATAGGTCTACTTATTCTTAGACCGACAGATGGAGCAAACTGTTTTAAAGGAGGGAGGATTGTAGTGGGAGCACTGGCGTGTCAGGTGTGACTGTGTGGCAATGGCAAATTGTTTACATGGCTCACGGGTCAGGTAGGAGGGCCCCATTTTGCTTAGGGCCCCAGGGAGGTGAGGACCGGCTCTGACCCTAAGCACACAGCCAAGACAATGCAGGAGTGGCTTCGGGACAAGTCTCTGAATGTCTTTGAGTGGCCAAGCCAGAGCCCAGACATGAACCTGATCGAACATCTCTGGAGAGATCGGAAAATAACTGTGCAGTGACACTCCCCATTCAACCGGACAGAGCTTGAGAGGATCTGCAGAGAAGAATGGGAGAAACTCCTCAAATACAGGTGTGCCAAGATTGTAGCATCATACCCAAGAAAACTCAAAGCTGCAATTGCTGCCAAAGGTGCTTCAACAATGTCCTAAGTGAATACTTATGTAAATGTCATATTTCAGTTTTTTATTTTTTTATACATTTGCAAAACATTCTGGCTTTGTCATTATGAGGTATTGTCCATCTTAGAAAAATCCATCTTAGAAAAAGACAAGGGATCTGAATACTTTCCGAATGCACTGTATGTGGCGCTGATAGAGGGTGGCCGTGCTCCTAGCCCCTAGTCAATCGCAAGCATTTCGCTACACCCGCAATAAAATCTGCTAAAGATGGATGGATGGATGGATGGATGGATGGATGGATGGATGGATAGATGGATGGATGGATAGATGGATAGATGGATAGATGGATAGATGGATAGATGGATAGATGGATAGATAGATAGATAGATAGAAATACACAAAAGACAGATACACGATAGTGTGGTATGAAAAACGGTTAAACTAGGTCCTATTACCCCAACAGTTCCAGGCACCACAGTGAGGCATTAAACACTATAATAGCCGCCGGTTGGAAGGACCTCCTGTAGCACTCTCTGGCACACCATGGTGGGATCAGTCTGTGACTGAAGGTGCTCCTCTGCATCATAACCATGGCATGCAGAGGGTGGGTGACGTTGTCCATGATGTCCAGCAGTTTGGCCAGGATCCGTCTCTCCGCCACCTCCTCTAGAGTGTCAAGGTTAATCCCCAGAACAGAGCTAGCCTTCCTGATCAGCTTATTTACTCGAGAAGCATTACCAGCTTTTATGTTGGCGCCCCAGCACACCACTGCAAAAAAGATGGCACTGGCCACCACAGACTGGTAGAAAGTATGCAGCAGTTTACTGCACCACCTCAGAAAGTAGAGTCGGCTCTGGCCCTTTTTGTACAGGGCCCCGGTGTTACCAGCCCATTCCAGCCTGCTGTCCATATGGACTCCCAGGAACTTGTATGAAGCAACCATTTCCATATCCATATCCATCCCCTGTATAGGGACTGCAGTCGGTTGGGCCTTGGTTCTCCTGAAGTCCACAACCATCTCCTTTGTTTTACTGTTGTTGAGCTGAAGGTGGTTTTGCTCACACTACACCACAAAGTCATTGATTGTGCTCCTGTACTCCTCCTCCTGCCCACCCATAATGCTCCCAACAATTGTGGAGTCATCCGAGAACCTCTGCAGGTGGCATGTTTCAGAGTTATATCTGAAGTCTGAGGTGTAGAGGGTGAACAGGAATGGGGACAGGACCGTTCCCTGGGGGGGCCTTGTATTGCTCACTGCCCGTTCTGACACACAGCTCTGTAGCCTCACAAATTGTGGACTACCGGTCAGGTAGTCCATAACCCAGGAGACTAAGGGTGCTTCCACTTTCATCCTCTTCATCTTCTCACCCAGTAGCAGTGGCTAAATGGTGTTGAAGGCACTGGAGAAGTAAAAAAACATAACCCTCACAGTGCTACCTGCGTTGTCCAGGTGAGAGTAGCCACTCTGCAGAAAGTAGATGATTACATCATCAACCCCAATGTTGCGCTGGTATGCGAACTGCAGGGGGTCCAGTGATGTACACACCAGGACAGTGGGGTGCACCTTATTGGGCACTGGGACCAGGCAGGATGTTTTCCACAGCACAGGGACCTTTTCCAGGCTCAAGCTAAAGTTGAAGCGTCGCTGGAGTATTCCACACAGTTGGTCAGCACAGACCCTAAGCACCCTTGGGCTGATGCCATCAGGGCTCGCCGCTTTCCACTGAAGTAGTCTCTCCAGCTCTCTCTTCACTTGGTTGGTGGTGAAAGCCAGCCCAGGTGGGGAGGTGGGGGGAAGGGGGGTGTTGAGGATCAGTCCAGAGGGGGGGGGAAGGGAAGTGTTGCAGATCAGTCCAGAGGGAGCGGGGGTGGGGAGGGGGTCGCTGATTGTCTCACCGGAGGTGTCGTGTGCAAAGGGAGGGTGGTACAGCCGTGAGTGTGTGTGGTCTGGAGTAAAGAAAATTGGTTCAGCTCATTGGCTCTGTCCTGGGTCCCCTCCATCTGCCCACTGTTTGACGTTTTGAAGCCAGTGATATTTCTCATACCATTCCACAACTTTCTCACCTGGCTCTACCTCAGCTTGTCCTCCATCTTCTCCTTATACACTCTCTTCCCCTCAGCAATCCGCAACTTCAGCTCCCTCTGGACACATTTCAATTTGTCCCTGTGCCACTCCTTGAAGGCCCTCTTCTTCTCATTCAGCAGGGCCTTCAGGTCGCTGGTGACCCGGGGTTTATTATTTGGAAAACAGCGTACCTCCTGGTGGGTACAGTGTTTTCTACACAAAATGTATATAGTCCGTTACGCAGTTTGTAAGTCCATCAATGTCCTCCCCTTGAGCCTCACAGAGCACATCCCAGGCTGTTGTCTCAAAGCAGTCCTGTAGGGCCTCATTCGCCTCCGAGTAGGGTCTCAGGCTAACGGCTATCAGCTCTAACAAAACTTTTCCTTAACAGTAATATAACTCGGATTACACCATCTGTTGTTAACTAATAAAGCCAGAAACCCCTCCCTTACTCCTACCGGAAGAAACCACCAATAGTGACGTTCCCTATGGTGATGTTATCATTCAGCCATGTCTCGGTTAGACACAATAGACTAGCTTCCCTGTAATCCCTCTGTCCACGGACTAGACCCTCGAGTTCATCTATCTTGTTATGTAGCTATCTCACGTTGCCCATAATGATAGACAGGATAGCCGGCTTGTACTTCCTAAGTTTTGCTTTACACTTCAATCCCTTGATTTGAAAAGCACCAGGATTGGTAATTTACCTGTATTAAATGAGCTCACTTGCGCAATATCTGAGTGTCCTTAAAAATGCGCACCAAAGTGCCAATTTCAGTATTCGTTGGTCTTAGAGGTAATGCGTTTACTTATGACATGGATTTTGACAGCGGAAGCACAGCCTATCAAGCTGTGACGCACAGTGCCCATATGCACATGGAACAAGAAAGACATTATTTTTGTGCCTGTAAACCTCGTATTTAGAAACATAAATAAGTCATGTTTTTGTTTTATTTAGTTCTTTTTGATAAAAAAACAAGCATAGCCTCCCCTCCTCTCAATGTCATGCCCAATGCATTCGCCAAGTTGTCAAAACTATCAATAAAGGGTTTGGCTCGTGAGCCCTTACCCTACTATAATGAAAGCTGCTTCAACAGCAATGTATCTGCTGTCTTTATTATCATGGCCATGCATTATCCAAGGAACCTATCCATAAAAGGTTTCTAAATGGTCTACTCATATGAGGGTTTTGCCGACATGCTTTTGCATTATTCAGAATTCGCATAGGCCGACCTGCAGTGCATACTCCATTCGGCTTGTATTCATCCCCATTTACAAAGAGCGCCTCATGTCCGGTTACCAGAGACATGCTCCTCCAAATATACTGTAGGCTATCCAACATTTTCAGTCCTATGACGCCACATCAACTATAGGCCTATCGTGCTTATTGAGAATGTGCTTCACACATACAAAATTTTGCGTTTTTTTATTTGAGTAGAAGTGTGATGCGTAAAGGCCTATACTCATTGAAGCCAATTACAGCAATGTTGATTGTCAACACTCCAAACATATTGAACAAACACTGCATATTTTTTTTACTGTTACTGTAGCCTATGCTATTTAATAAACTGTAGTATCAATCCACAATGGACTAGGACAGAATATTCCGTGCCCCCAGCCGAATTGGAGTTGATTACATTAAAAAGACCATCAATAACCTACAGAACATGAGACAAATTCATGCAGTATTAAGCCATGGAATGGCTAGATTGGCCAGTGAGTGGCCAAGCCCTCGTCACACCTACAACTTGTTTATTAATCAAGATCCTTTCACACCACTGCCAGCTATTGTGCACATAATAACGGCTGTGAAAATAGCTAAAATATTTCTGACACATCCCCGGACCTAAAGCGCTACCATCAGGGCTTAGGTTTACCATTGCGGTAGGTTTGTTAAAATAAAGCCCTCTGTGTATGTGTGTGTCCCTGAGCCAAAGACAGTCGGTCAAAGAGGGGTTGAGTGAGAAGCAGAAGGGAAAACGACTGACTGAGTGACTGTTTAAGTAATCTCATCATTCAGGCTTTAATTGCCTATAGCTGGGTATTGTCACGGCGGTGTAGGCTTTAGGTATTTGCCTCAGCTCATCTCTCTACTGATGTTTATTAATGCTCTGCACTCAGGCAGAGCAAACCCACTCTTTACCACAGGCACTCATTTGAATGAAATGGTATGAAATGTATTGGTCTCAGCAGACTGTCATTTCTGTTACCACATCTCTGACCTTCAGGGACCTTTAGAAACAAATGTAAAATTGCTCATAGGCTTGATCACAATCTGAATACATACAATAGTGAGTCATGTAAGGATGAGGTTTGGTTTGGTGAGTCCCTTTAAAGGAACATGGTTAATTTGATTCTGTTCCTGAACAGTGACTATTATGGGATTTCTCATTTATGGTGATGTGGTTCTGTCGTCAAAAAATCGTCTCAGTGTAAGAGTGCTGATCTAGGATCAGGTCCCACATGTCCATATAATCTTATTCATTACGATCCTTTATCAGCACTCCTACTCTGAGACGACTCTTTGTGAATACAGAGTGGAGTCTGTGTCATGTCATACAGGGAGGGAGGAGTCAGGGGCGATGCCATTTGGTGATGACGTCATACCTTCACAGACAGGACAGCACTCTCCTTCAGGGACGTAGTAGCGTTCACAGTGCAGGATGCCACATTGGGCGGTGAAGCACACCGACACCCCTCCCTGACAGCGGCAGAAGCGGCAGGAGTCCATTCGGAACATGTCTCCGTCATGGTACTCTGACCCATTGAAGCTGCAAGCCGGCTTCGTCTCTAGAGAGGAGAAAGGATTTATGATGAGAGAAATGTATCAATCAATCAATCAAATGTATTAATAATCCAGTTGTCACAAAGTGCTTTTACAATAACCAGCCCTGACCCCAAAGAGCAAGCAGAAGCAGAGGTACATTGTCTAGAAAAAACTACCTTTCTTTCAGGGTTATTTATCATGCCCACCGACAGCAAAGAAGTAGGAACAAAAGAGATAAACATATCTTAACGATGACAAAAGTGGTCCAAAATTCCCATCAGACAGCTAGCGTGGTGTCTGTTGTAAAGTTTCAGAAGGCTATGAAATTGGTCTCTCCTGGTCTCCATGGCAACACAAGGTGAAAAATGCTCCTTTCAGTCCGGTGCTTGATATAAGGTCTACAGTGGTGAGTGTGTGTGTCAGTGAGTACAACTCACAGAAATCCATGTATGAGAGACACAGATTGTAAACTATCGTAACTACAGATGGATGGAAACACTGCACCACTATAGGAAGACATTTGAGGCAAGACTGCAAGACTGCAAGACACACACATTCACACACACACACACACACACACACACACACACACACACACACACACACACACACACACACACACACACAAAGATCTTAACATTTAATAACTGTCAACTCATTTGATCTCCAACACTACACAACTGTTCCACTGGGCACACACTGGTTGAATCAAGGTTGTTTCTAAGTCATTTTAATTAAATTACGTTGAACTAATGTGGAATAGACGTTGAATTGACGTCTGTGCTTAGTGGGGTCTTCACTCTTATCCCTCTCAAGAGGAGTCTGTTCACTACACAAGCAACTGGTAATCTGTCTGTCTTCTTCAGCTATTAAAAGCCATTTAAAAATGTCTGGTCCAAAAAAAGATTAAAAAAGCCACAAGCATTTAATCTAGTGCAGCTGTATCAGAGAACAGTTAATTCCCAGGAATCAATGGCACAGGAAAATTGGTTTCTACATGTTTAGAATTACAGGGCCTGCCAATATGGAATGTGGGGTCTTTCACTTTCTGCTATTAATTTTGTCAATTAGTTGTGGTTCAATGAATAACAACGTGATGGGGCGATACTGCACGCATGTTTGTCACACCAGTGAGGGCTGTGAATTCACTCAACAATTTTCGAATCAGGCCCAACTATGTTCATATGTTCTTAAATGCTGTTCTGTGTATGTGTGCGTGCCTCATTTTGACTGCTATGGTGTGTGTAAAGCACTGGAAGGTGTGTGTAAAGCACTGGAAGGTGTGTGTAAAGCACTGGAAGGTGTGTGTATGTGTGTGTGTGTGTGTGTGTGTGTGTGTGTGTGTGTGTGTGTGTGTGTGTGTGTGTGTGTGTGTGTGTGTGTGTGTGTGTGTGTGTGTGTGTGTGTGTGTGTGTGTGTGTGTGTGTGTGTGTGTGTGTGGGAGGCACGCAAAATAATTATTTCATGGCAAAACACAAAGCAGACCGAACACTTTGGTCCTTTAAAAACCTGCAGTATGTAAAATAGTTTGTGCTATAGCTTGGAAAGTAAATAAATGTGACTCTGGATGACAACACAATGATGTTTGCTTCCAAAGTTAGGGCTGTTTTCCTAAAGAAGTTAAATCCGCTTTGTGTTTCCTTGCCACGACAATAACCAGTATTATCATACTGGTATCGTCTTGGCCCTCTTTACTGTCTATTAGGATGGCATCAGTGTGTACTGTAGGTGTCATACAAGAACATCACTATACAATACATACAATGCATGTATTTCAGAAGCAGTGTTTCAAGGTCCTCTTTGTGATTCATACAAACACAAATAGTATTTGTGTTTTCTTTCAAATAGCATTTGATTGAGCCTGCTTGGAGTGCAGGTGATAGAGATAGGCAGAGTTTGCACTTTTGTGAACAATATCATTGGTTCTATTGAGCCAGATAAACTCAATCAAGAATTGGTGAATTTACTTGGATGAAAAGCTGGGGGCTCCAGAGCTGCAGACTGCAGTGGATCAGAGCCTGCCTGGGAGAGTGGTACGAGAGTTGAGGGGCAGTCCTAGCTAATTAGGAGGAACATGACAGATGGCAATTCTGGCATCGCACAACGCACACTTCCTTCCCAGATGTTCACTGAGTGTCTCCCTCTTGGGTATTATTGCCTTTATAAATGAAACAGTTACCCACTGGCTCATGAAAACCACAGGCCAGAAACACTAATGGCTACTACAGCCAAATACTGTACAGTAGTTAAGGGGTATCAATGATGCAGGAGAGACTGATGTTGTATATTTTCTTTTTGGGGGGTTTCTGACACATGGGAAACAATGCATCCATACTATAGGCTTGTGATTGGACAGGGCCAGAGTGGGTTCTCTGGGACTATTGTTTCTCAGTATACAGGTAACTGCCAAAATAAAGGAAACACGAGTAAATGAAGGATACACAGTATACTGTATACTGTAGAAAGCAGGTGCTTCCACACAGTTGTGGAATTAACATGTATAGAAATGCTGTGCAGGCCCAGTTGCCCATTACTTTGGATACTTCAGTACGTCTCAGTCACCAGATCTCAACCCAATTGAACGCTTATGAGAGATTCTGGAGCGGTGCCTGAGACAGCGTTTTCCACCACCATCAACAAAACACCAAATGATGGAATTTCTCGTGGAAGAATGGTGTTGCATCCCTCCAATAGAGTTCCAGACACTTGTAGAATCTATGCCAAGGTGCATTGAAGCTGTTCTGGCAGCTCGTGGTGGCCCAACACCCTTGGAGACTGACTGACTGTTTAAGCAGTTTGCTTGGGAAGAAACCAAGCTGAATCCATACTCTGACTCTCTATAGAGCTTATCCCTTTCTCTCCACAGATAAGCAGGATGAGTTTGGCAGACAATCATTTTGCAAATTGTGAATTTTGATTGTGTTGAGTATTTTGTGACCTTCCTCTCCCATGACTGGGATAATCATAATACTAGTATGTTTCTACGTTGTTTGGTGAGAAAAGTGTTCTAACATGGAATGGGTTACCAGATTTTGCAGCCAAATAGATAAAGGTTACTTTTTTTATTTTTGGTTGAACTGAACCACCGTTTTGCTGCCAGACTGGAACAGTAAAACCTTATCTTCTTGGAAATATCAATCCTACAATGCCATTCAAGGTGTTTGTCTCTAGGTGATGTCCTTTTTATAAACCTTCACAGAAAATAATTCTTAAGGGGTTAACTGCATCCAAAAGCATTTTCATATTTCCATTTGAAACACACATCGCCCACCTGGCCTGATGAAAATCGATGTCATCTGTTCTAGTGGCTCTAGTGAGCGTGAAGGCGCGTGTCTGTCTCATGCCGCAAGGATACAGAGCCCTGACAGTGAACACTTGACAGAAATGTGTTGGTTTTTAATCAGAAAGACATGGTTGAATATCTTAAGCATGTATTATCTAGATCCAGTAAGCTACAGCAATAGAAATATTCAGCTATATAAAGTACATTATCCCCACCAGATAACATCACCTCGCCAAATGCTGTTGCTGCTATAGCTCTGTTGGTTCATAATACACCTCCATATTACCAAGCCTTAACCAACCTTTCAAATAGTAAACACTAACACTAACACAGGATCAGACCTTTGAAGCCTGGATCACTCGGATAGAACTTACCTTTATGTGCCTTAAAACTCAACTTATGACATTACAGTTTGGCAGGCGGTATATTACAGGCAGTCAGGGCTATGAAACATCGATACTTTCCTCCAGAAAAGTGTTAATTTCTCATGCCAAAAAACCCTCTTATTGCCAATATGTTCCCCTTGGGCATGCTCAAGGAAAGCTGATCTCATGTAGAGAGAAAGACACTCTTTTTGGTAACTTTTAACAAGGCTTTAGATCTCATTACCTGGAGGACTATTTAGTTTCACCATGGTGATGGATGAGTCCACTGTCTCAGATATAATCCTATAAAGAAGCCTATAAAGCAAAGGCAGGAATCCAACACGGCTTGGCAACGTGTGTGTTTCAATGTGTGTGTGTTTCGATGTGTGAGTGTGTGTGTGCGTGCGCGTGTGTTTTTCAATGCATGTATCTGTGTGTCTTAATTCAGTACAGAAAAACACCTTTCTAAGCACCTCCATAGTCTACTTCTGAGCAGTAGTAGAGTTCGAGCTTTTGGCAGTAGATAAACAACGGTGTGCCTGCCAAGCCAGAAAGCCAAAGAACATAAGCACATCAATTAATCAAAAACAACAGATGTGCATGTTGTGGCACTGTGTGATAGAAGAATCCTGTAAATATTTGATAACCCACCAACAACATACAGATTCACCATTGGCTGTGAAACGCTTTGAAGGGAACAAAACGCTTTCAAAAAATGTTTGTAATAGCTACTGTACCTGTTGTGATTTGCATTCTGTGAATATATTTGGAAAGGTATTGCCAAAACAAACCAGAACTCATTCTGATGTTATGCCTTTCGTGCAGATTGTGAAATAGCTGAACTAGCTGAACTGTGTTTCAAGGACACAATTGAATGTACACTGAGTGTACAAACCATTATGAACAATGCTCTTTCCATGACACAGACTGACCAGGTGAATCCAGGTGAAAGCTATGATCCCTTATTGATTGTTAAATCCACTTCAATCAGTGTAGCTGAAGGTTAAAGAAAGATTTAAGCCATGAGACATGGATTGTGTATGTGTGCCATTCAGAGGGTGAATGGGCAAGACAATGTTCCTTTAAACGGGGTATGGTAGTACCGGTTTGAGTGTGTCAAGAACTGCAACGCTGCTGGGTTTTTCATGCTCAACAGTTTCTTGTGTGTATCAACAATGGTCCACCACCCAAAGGACTGAGGGAAGCATTGGAGTCAACATGGGCCAACATCCCTGTGGAAAGCTTTCGACACCTTGTAGAGTCCATGCCCCTACGAATTGAGGCTGTTCTGAGGGCAAAAGGGGGTGCAACTCAATATTAGGAAGGTGTTCCTAATGTCTTTTACGCTCAGTGTATGTATACTACACATTTACACCTTCATTCACCTTCTTTACCCTGAACTCTGTTTCCTTGCTCTTGTAGTGGTGTGTGCTGCAGACATTGTCTCACTTAGCATTCCCATTATGTCTACAAACTCAACACTTCCAAAAGCAACACCTGGCTGTCAATCAAAATATTGACAGGCACGGGTTTCCATGGAGACGATAATCAAACAACACGCCACTCCGTTCTGTAGCCTCATTTTCACCGCCGCATGTCCTCGGGGCAATGAAGAGCGATCCAACACACACACACACACACACACACACACACACACACACACACACACACACACACACACACAGCGCTACACTATGCTTTGTCATCTGGATTAATGTTCTATGCCTTCATATCCATCAGTCACTCAGTCTAATAGGCGCTGAAGTCAGTCATAGTTCAAATAAATACTTAAACTACACATAATAGCAACGCTCGAACCTCTTAGTAAACCAACTCTTACTTGTACACCGTGTGAGTGTCTTTGACTGCTAACAAAATTCACAAGCTAAGGATAAGGCTTAGAGTGCTGTGCCACGGCAAGCATGCATGAACAACTACAAACTTCACACCTATAGAATGTAACTCAAAACTCTTAGTATACAGAATGCCTGTATTCAGAGAACCAACTTCATTTCAACTGCAGTCTTTCTGTATGATATGAGTTTGGAGTTAAATTCTATAGGTGTGAAGGAGACACACACACACACACACACACACACACACACACACACACACACACACACACACACACACACACACACACACACACACACACACACACACACACACACACACACACACACACACACGAGGGGAGTGGAGGATTTACATAATGTAATGTACCATGTATTCTGCTTTAATGGTATAACTCATACCAGGCCCACTGTGACGAGTTTAGCTACATATTAGAACTGAAAATAATATTGATTCTATTATATTACAAGCTGATTTTAGTGGTCTAAAATGGTCTTAATTTGGTCTAAATGGTCTTAATTTGAGGCATTAAGGTATTGAATGCCAACAGCCTTCATTTGATATCTACAAATGAAAATGGTATTAATAGCAGTCCAATCCTATGGTAAATGTGTTCATAGAAATAAATATACAGTAGAAAAAGAACAGTCAGTTACATTGAGGTTTGATAAACACGCAGTTTGTTTGCAGCAGACAATGTTCTCCAGGATTATTATCACCATCATGTTTGTAGAAAACAGAGGTCTCTGTCTGTTCCTCTGTACTAAACCTCCCATGTAATGTCTATCTCTTAGTTATCAGGAACCTGTGAGAACCATGCACTCCAGGTCCTCTCCTCTCCTCTCCTCTCCTCTCCTCTCCTCTCCTCTCCTCTCCTCTCCTCTCCTCTCCTCTCCTCTCCTCTCCTCTCCTCTCCTCTGTTCTGTCTGTTCTGTCTGTTCTGTCTGTCTGGTCTGTCTGGTCTGTCTGGTCTGTCTGTCTCGATGCCTGCCTGCCTGTCTGCCTGCTATTCTCTGTTCTTTTCCAGCTCTCTTCTGCTTTCCCCACCCCTGCCATCACCACTACCCCGTCTCTCTCTCCTATGTCTGGACCAGACCAACCACCTCCCTTCATCCCTCTCTCCCAGCCAGCCAACTAGCCAGATCTCTTCATTCCCCCATGCCACTGCACCCTCATGTTTGGTCTGTGTTGCTGGGACAGAGACTAAATAATGTCATAACATTCAGCACTCGACAGGTGTGCTTCCCTCTTTCCCTCTGCAGACAGGCAGACAAGCCTCAGCTATGTGGATGAACAGAATAACACACCAACCTGGCAGGCAACAGCACCTGCAAATCAAGGCTGCATCGCATATACAGCCTCAGAGACTTATTGAGTGAGATAGCTAGTGCTTACTGCTTACAGCAATGCAATGAAACATAAAAAATATCTGATCCCACAATGGCTCCCGGGCCCCGTCAAATGTTATTCTAATCTCCTCCACATACTTCACAAATTAAGCATGCCCAATATTTTGCTTCACTTTAAGTGGTACACTAGCCTAGGCTAGTATGTATATTGGAACAGGCTCAGTGCTTCTAAGGTAAAACTGATGACCTTCAGTCAACTTCCTGTTTCTAAAGCCAATAACAGAAACAGGTTCTCCTCTGACTGACTGGCCAAGAAATGTGTTGTTTACTCTAAATTTCATCTGGGAACTGACATAACATGAAATCAAATCCAAAAATCGAATCAAATTGTATTTGTCACATGCGCCGAATACAACAGGTGTGGACTTTACCGTAAAATGCTTGCTTACGAGCCCTTCCCAACGATGCAGAGTAAAATAATTATAATAAAAAGAAAAATAGTAACACAAGAGGAATACAACAAGAATGGAGCTACTGTATATACAGGAGTACCAGTACCAGATCGATGTGGAGCTACTGTATATACAGGGAGTACCAGTACCAGATCAATGTGGAGCTACTGTATATACATGAAGTACCAGTACCAGATCAATGTGGAGCTACTGTATATACAGGAAGTACCAGTACCAGATCAATGTGGAGCTAATGTATATACATGAAGTACCAATACCAGATCAATGTGGAGCTACTGTATATACAGGAAGTACCAGTACCAGATCAATGTGGAGCTACTGTATATACAGGGAGTACCAGTACCAGATCAATGTGGAGCTACTGTATATACAGGAAGTACCAGTACCAGATCAATGTGGAGCAAATGTATATACAGGGAGTACCAGTACCAGATCAATGTGGAGCTATATACAGGAAGTACCATTACCAGATCAATGTGGAGCTACTCTATATACATTAATTACCAGTACCAGATCAATGTGGAGCTACTGTATATACAGGAAGTACCAGTACCAGATCAATGCGGGGCTACTGTATATACAGGAAGTACCAGTACCAGATCAATGTGGAGATATATACAGGGAGTACCAGTACCAGATCAATGTGGAGCTACTGTATATACAGAAAGTACCAGTACCAGATCAATGTGCAGGGGTATGAGGTATTTTAGTTAGATATTTACATGAAGGCAGGGTAAAGTGATTAGGCATCAGAGAACAGAGTAGCAGCAGAATATCATGACTGTAAAAGTGTGTGTGTTTGTGTGTGTGCGTGTGTATTCATGTTGTATCGGTATGCGTGTGTGTGTGTGTGTGTGTGTGTGTGTGTGTGTGTGTGTGTGTGTGTGTGTGTGTGTGTGTGTGTGTGTGTGTTGTTTGTGCATATGTAGTGTATGTGAATGTGTGTGGGTTTTGTGTGAGAGTGTCACTGTAGTGTGTATGATTGTGTATATAGTGTGTATATATAGTCTTGTGAGTTAATTAACTATTTAGCAGTCTTATTGCTTGGAGGTAGAAGCTGTCTCTGAGCCTGTTGGTCCTAGAGCTGATGTTTCGGTATCGTTTGCCGGACGGTAGCAGAGTGAACAGTTTATGGCTAGGGTGTCTGGAGTCTTTCACAATTTTTCAGGCCTTCCTCTGACACCGCTTTCAGGCCTTCCTCTGACACAAGCTCGGCCCCAGTTATGTACTGGGCTGTCTGCACCACCCTCTATAGCGCTTTGTGGTCGAGGGTGTTGCATTTGCCATACCAAGCAGTGATGCAGGCAGTCAAGTTGCTCTCAATCGTGCAGCTGTAGAACTTTTTGAGGATCTGAGGGCCCATGACATATCTTTTCAGCCTTCTGAGCAGGAAGAAGCTCTGTCGTGCCCTCTTCACGACTGTGCGGGTGTGTGTGGACCATATTAAGTCCTTAGTGATGTGGACGCCAAGAAACTTGAATCTTTTGACCCGCTCCACTACAGCCCCAACGATGTGGATTGGACGTGCTCTCCCCTCTTTCTCCTGTAATACACAATCAGCTCCTTTCTCTTGCTGACGTTGAGGAGGTGTTGTTTCCTACCCTGTCCACCTGTGGCCGGCACATCAGGAAGTCCAGGATCCAGTTACAGAGGGAGGTGTTCAGTCCCAGGGTCCCCAGCTTGGTGATGAGCTTGGAGGGCACTATGGTGTTGAACAGATCTTTTTTTTTTTTGGCAGGTTATCTTGGAGTTGGGAACAGGGATAATGGTGGCCCGCTTGAAACATGTTGTGATTACAGACTGGGCCAAGGAGATATTGAAACACAACTTTTAACCTATTTAAAAGTTTAACTCACATTGGCCACGGAGAGCGAGATCACACAGTCAT
Organism: Thymallus thymallus; assembly: GCA_023634145.1. Taxonomy (NCBI): domain Eukaryota; kingdom Metazoa; phylum Chordata; class Actinopteri; order Salmoniformes; family Salmonidae; genus Thymallus; species Thymallus thymallus. Next base: position 13,274,828 of record CM042405.1, on the reverse strand, counting down.
CCGGAACAACAGGGGCTTTCACGCAAGACTCAGTGTTGTATTCCTCGAAGCGAGCATAAAAGGCAATTAGCTCTTTAGGGAGTTCTGCATCACTGGGCATCTCACGTCGCTGATCTAACCAGAGTGGGTTTAAGGTACCGGTATTAAAGTAGTAATCTCTCAAATAGCAAACTGCCGGCTGCCTCTGTTGAACATTCCGAGGCTACTTCATAACTTGATGTGTGGTAATCAGACCATGGCTGTAAGAGAGAGCACATTGTTCTGTCTGGCTTTCTCCACGTCATCCTAGAGCAGGCAGGACAACCCGGCCCTATACCCAGCTAGGGATTATCCCTTGGCTAATTGCTTAAGGTCTGGTACACACACTGCTATGGATGGGTGAAGCCTTGAGCTGACATAGTAAAGTTATTACTCAAAAAGGGAAAAGGAGCCTCTGAAAAACCGACAGCATGAGCTGAAGAGGTTTAAGGTGGTTTCCTGTCTCTCTCAGACCATATGTTGAGTAGATTACATAAACTGTCAATCACCTGCCTCGCCATGGCAACCACTCATCATGTTTCAACCAGCAATCTGCCCTCTTCTCTCTTCTCTTCTCTCTCAGCCCTCAAATGGGCAGGCTGAATAAACCTGAACCGCCTTAAGCATGAATTATCTGAAAGTCAATAGGGTGTGTTCTGCTTTCATCAGAAAGAATCATGTCTGATTCATAGAGACAGATAAATAAGTAATCATATAGTCTGTCAGTCATTGTGTGCCAGTGTTATACATCTGGTATATGTTTATGCAAAGTCTCATGGGAAAATGGAGAGATGTCAATGTGGTCGGATCAGTCTTCAGAAAAGAGATGGCTGTTTAGATGCTGTTAGATAGCAAAAGCCTGCCTGGGATAGCATCAACCTGCTTCTTACTATATTTGTTGCAGGACATAGGAGGATACTGTATGTCATCTCTGTACATGAAACCAAACTAACAGACTTGTTCATTTGTACAAACTCCCCCAAAAATGATAAGTTAGCAATTTCAGTACAATCAACGAGATTGCTCAAATATCTGAGTCCCCTCTTCTTCCTGACCGAAGGCTCCTCTCAACGGCCTCCTTCAGGCACGAGTGGCCTTCTGCTACCACTGAATAAAGGACAGACCGGCATGTCCACATGCAATAGTAGCACTTTACACACTCGATCCAAATGCCACACACATTCAATAGAAATGCCAACTTTAAGTGTATCTGCCCTAAGTGTCATCAGAGATTGGCAGCTTTTACTGTTCCTTTGTCACCGCATGACGCTCGGAAAGACAGTAGAGCATACCGCAGATGGATAAACAGGTGGCTAAAAATAAAGACACAACACGCACATCTATAAAACATCTGGCTCCACTAAACGCAGCATAAGTTATAGTGTACAGATGTAGGATCTTAATTTGAGCCAGTTTGTTACAGCAGGAATATAATCCTGCAACAACAGGAAATGTGAATTATTATGTGAATTATAATTAATTTTAAAATCGACAATTAAAGTCTGAAATGTCAAAGTGAAAATTGCAAACTTCAGGAGCCTTTTTAAACGTCAAATACACAAGTTTTGCATTTCCTGCATTGCACAACATCACACAGCATCAAAGGGACACACACATAAGAACTGACTGCTTTGCCAAAACATGTGCTTCTCTTTGTCTCACTTTTTTCAGAGCAGATTGAGGAGAAATGAATGGTCATCAACATCATGAACTTGGCATCTTTTCTCCTGAGTGCAGTGTGTGTGTGTGTGACCAGGATCTCTTCCTCGGCCAGCTACACACACACACACACACACGCCTGATCAAATGCTTATCTCCCCTGCAGGAGGATGACATCACCGTCTGTGTGTGTGCTTGTGCTTGTGTGTGTGTGTGTGTGTGTGTGTGTGTGTGTGTGTGTGTGTGTGTGTGTGTGTGTGTGTGTGTGTGTGTGTGTGTGTGTGTGTGTGTGTGTGTGTGTGTGTGTGTGAGAGCAGCAGGCTGCCAGGCCATTCCAAACATGCTCTGTGGAGTGCCTCGACTGTCTCATGTCTCGTCTGCTGCGGCTAACATTTGCTGTCAGAGTGGGACAACAGAAGCCTGCAGACACCTCCACAGTTCATCCAGTCAAAACTTATGTCTTATGTCCTGGCCATGTTCTGTTTGTGTTCCCTGAATAGGGCTTCCAACAGAGATTGTTGTGAGGAGGTAGCGTTAGACGTCCTTTAGTTTTTTTAAGTCTGCTAGCTTTTATGCTTTTTAGGAAATATTTTATGTCCATTCAACTGCCTTTCATTAAATGACTGGGCATACAATGGAGGAAAAAGCAATGGTGAAATCAAGTTTAACAACTAAGTCAAGGAGTCTGAATTGATGCTTGTCTTACGAACACCATAACACAGCTGTTGAGCATTTCAGTATCCCTGTAGCGAAACACACTGAAACCCTCTATGAGTATTCATTGATTGAGAACAGCATGTTCCACACACACACACGCACAAATACACACACACACAAACGCTGTGTCAGCCATATTGATCAGTCATCCGCAAGTGCTTATCAAAGATTCAGGATGATAACACACATAGTGATCAACAATAGTGTAGAAATACCTCAGTATCTGTAGCTCTCAAACTAAGCAGTGGTTGTGCATGTCTTGAGAGTTACCCTCAGGGTTTATCATGGTGTATTTGTGTGTTTGGCATTCATTTGTTTAATGTTAATTACTGGGAGTTACAGAAAGCCTTGAAGAGGTCAGGTAGTATTACAACAGAGCTGTAGTGTTGCAGGGGTGATGTGTGTGTGTGGGTTTGTGTGTTTGTGTGTGTGTGTGTGTGTGTGTGTGTGTATGTGTTACAGGGGTGACCTGACACAACAACTATTGTTCTATTGATCCCCAGATCAGTTTCCACCCTTTAGGGATCAGTTCATTGCCCTGTTTCCTTTCCACTCTCCACCCCCTTCAGTCTCCCTCCCTCCCTCCTTTCAGGCAGACAGATAAAAACACCATGGAGCCAGCTGTTCAATCAGTGTATATTTCTGTTTGGTGCTTTGATGTTCTGAGGGAACATCTGAACGCATGTCTCTTTGTTCCGAAATCACCAAATATACAAAGGGCAATTTCAGAGCAGGATGTAGGGATGACACAGACCCCTGGCTCTACATCGCCAACAGATGTTTGTTCTAGCTAATAGGGCTAAGAGGGGAAAGGAAGCGCTGTACTGCCTGTCACACCCTCTCCCCTGTCATCCCAACGTCAACCAACAGAAAAATCTCCTCCTTGCTACAGTAGATTTGCTTTTCTCACATTTGCAGCATACAGTATGCCATGGCTCTCTTATACCTCCTCTCAGAGCCAAGGAGCAATATTTTCTAACTTATTTGTTTTCAAATATACTAGAGAATTCTTTCTTTTAAAAGCAAGGTCTTGAAATTATTATTTTAACGGCTAGCTCACCCTTGAAAGTTCACCACTGCTCATAATGTGGGCTCCATAAATTTGCTTTAATATGAAAAGCATCCTCTGCCCATTCAACCTCCCCTCTACTAATCTCTCTCTCTAATTTGTGACCGAACGGCTCGATTCGGTCTTATGTAGCAAAATTTGAAATTATGTTTTTTACATTGGATAAAAGTAGAAAATGGTATATCATACACTAAAGTTGAGGAACAATGTGAAAGTAATTCTGCTTTGAAAGTTGATAAACGTTCAATGTTAGGTTCAGGTTCAAAGTCAGCTAGCTAGCTAACACTAGGCTATAACTACAGTAGCAATGCAAATGGCCCTGAGATATGAATAATATTACTACACAGATCATACATGTAACGTTAGCTAGCGAGCCCGCCAGCCAGCTAACGTTAGCTAGCTAGCTAACAGTACGCTTTAACTTGCAATGAAAACAACTTTCTGACATAATTAGAAACATATAATATCTGAAAATGTAGTTAGCCAGACTCTCTTACCAGTATACATGGATGAATGTTTCTCCCTCTATGTCACGGATGCCATGGTTGCCCTTATTTGCAATCAAATGCCTGACATTTATCCATCTCCTTAGCTGTCATACTCTGCTTCCATCAGGCATTCCACTGATTTCAAAACTCGGTCCTCCAGAAAGTGGAGAGCATTATCAACACTTTTGCAGTTCTTTCATGATATCTTTCAAAAAAGCCGCGTTAGAAAGCATTACCTACACATACTGAGCAGCTCATGTTATAAACAGAAGTGTGCCACATGGCAGACCAATCCGATATTTCACATGTATTGCCAGCCCGAGGGTGGGGTATTTTTTACTGTGGGTCTACTTTTCTCAGGTGTGGAATTTTATAAAAGTAACTGGGAACTAACCATTGTTAATTTACCAATAATTCAGCTATAAAAAAAACAACACTTTTTACATGTTAATATCATTTCACATTCCCACACAATTCTACCCCTGATGTGTATTGCATTCTTGTAACATCTATATTCTCTTCCACTACCATAGTCTCACCGAGTACATGCCAGCAACAACCCTCTTCAACAGTCAACATGCTATCTTGTTGTTAGAAGGATTTTCACATTGCGTGTTCCACCTAACATTCAGCTCGGTATGCTGCTGTATTTATCAAACACGCTCGCCGAGTGTAAATATATTCAGTGTAAATATTTTCATGTCTTCTTAGTGCTTATCTCCTAACCTCCCCCGTTAGCTGGCCTGGCACAGCACAATATTCTTTCAAAAGTAACCGGAGAAGAAAGCAGGAAAACAGGGCTTTACCATCACCCTGTATAGCTCAGATACAGTGAGACTGGTGCTGTGCAGTTCAGCTCAGAGCCAAGTGGAGGGAGAGAGAAGGGCCAAACTCACCGTTGATACACTCGTACACATCACAGCATTGCCCGGGGGTACCGTCGCCGTGGGAGACCACCTGGGGGGAGCTCCCCACGGTGCATTGTGGGAAACTGCACAGACCAGGCAAACACTCACACCTAGAGATGGGATGGAGAGACAGGGATTCATAGAGTTAGCACACATCCGATGGATATATTTCACCTGACTACTTTATATAACAGCCAGAGAAAGTGCATTGGTTGTTGCATTCAGGGGGAGGTCGAGGCTCACCTGGTAGGAAGGGTGCAGCAGCCGTCCGCGGTGAGACGCACCTGGGTCTCATAGCTGTCAGGTGGACATTGAACCTGCTGGACAGGAGGGCACTCCACTGTGCTGCAGTCCACACTAAACACTAGGTAGGGCACAACACAGAGACAATCATCAGTGCTGCAGTCCACACTAAACAGTAGATACAGTAGGGTAAAACACAGAGACAACCATCAGTGCTGCAGTCCACACTAAACACTAGATACTGTAGGGTAAAACACAGAGAAAACCATTAGAGCTGCTGTCCACACTAAACACTAGGTACAGTAGGGTAAAACACAGAGACAACCATTAGGGCTACAGTCCATACTAAACACTAGGTAGGGCACAACATAGAGAGAGTCATCAGTGCTGCAGTAATTATGTTCATTTGAACAGTTTCTCACAGCAGGAAAAAAAATCCTGCAGCGACAGAAAATATGAATTATTAATGGGAATTTTTGTAGGGGTTGATACATTTTTTGTTAGGGCAAATCAAGTCTGACATTTTTAAGTGGAAATTACAAACTTTAGAACCCTTTTAAAACCTTAAATATACTACAATTTGCATTTTCTGCTGTGCAGGAACATTTTCTGCGACAATAGAGTGATCAAATTAAGATAGCATACCAGTAGGGAGGGCACAACAACATGAAAAACCTTGTAGTGGAGCACATTGGGAGTAATGTGTGTTAAGAAAACTGACGTGTCAGTATTTTAACTGCAGCGTGATATGTCATGCTGTCTGTTTATTTGAACAGAGAGATCACGGCACCAGCACATTCCTATCCTAGCAACCACTCCTTCTGTTGGCTAGGGCCTACGTTACACCACAACTCAAGAGGTGATAAACCACTGGCGGAAGGATAGAGCTGCCATTCATGAGTGTAAACACATTCATATGTAGCCTACAATTTGGGCATTGAGCATGGGAAATGCGTTCAGAAAATGCATTATTATTATTATTACTACTACAATGAGCTAAGTATCAGAATCAGAAAACCATATTGCCATGTCACAAATAGTTGTTAGAAATTGTTACTGGTAGCTAGTGTACCTGGCTTGCACTCGTACAGGTCGCAGCATTCTCCAGGCTTCCCAGAGCCCTTGGATACCAAGATGTTGAGGTATCCAGGCTGGCACACCTTCCTCAGGCACCCTGCAGGGCTGCAGACACAGCGGCTGGGTAGGGGACAGCACTCTCCAGGGGGTGCGTAGCCTTCGATTAGCACCGAGTCCTCAGGGCAGCGGGGTGAGAACTGCACCTCACACCGTGCCTTAGAACAGTCAGGCCGCTCCTCTGCAAGAGAGAGAGATCAGATTGTTGATTGTAGCTTTAAGCCAATATTTGTACAGGTACAGATGAAATAATCTGCCCTGGCTGCTATTTTTTGTGTAATGGGTAAATACATTTCAAGGAATTTCAAACTGAAACTTTAAAACATTACTGTTTTTTCTGGGAATGTTTCTGAAAGGAACACTCTTGGGACACCCAGAACATTGGGCAAATGGACGGTAGAGGAATCGGGAATGATATTGCTAACCTTTAAGAACCTATAAATAACATTCAAGGAAGTAAAATGTGTCGGCTAGGCAGTCAATCAAATTGACTATAGACCATTCAGGTCAAAGTTCAAGATTTAATACACACAATCATTACAGACCCTTTTCCATCAGAAGCACAACAGTTTCTTTCTGACTCCAACCTTTATTGAAACAGAGAGCTAGATGAAGGAAGTATAAAAGTGCACCAGAGGGGCAGGTAAAACAAGCATTCAACATTTAATGAACATCATACATAAAATGAAGTGAAAATGTAAATTGCTGAAATGATGAGTACAGCAAACAAACAAGAACTGAGAGAGGTGACGTGTGCTTATGCCCTCTCTTTCTGGATAACACAGACACAGGAGGCTAACAGGCAGAAAGCTGAACACACACACACACACACACACAAACACAATCAGATGTGGCATGCACGCACACAAACACACACAATTAGATATGGCCAACTATGGCCAACTACCATCCAGTTTAAACTGTGCTGTCTCCAAAGTGTTGGGAAGGCTGATGCACACACAGGTTGCCAACTATTTCTCACTCAACTGCCTATCAAAGCGGCTTTAGGAAGATACACAGCACATCTACAGCAGTGCAAAGGGTTGTGTAGGACACCAAATCGGCTTGTAACAGCCAGGAGAACACAACAACACTCTTCTTGGATCTGAAAAACGATTTTGACACTGTTCACCACCACACGCTCCTGAGGAAGCTTGCAAAAATAGGCTTTGACACCACTGCACATTTTTTTAACCTTTATTTAACTAGGCAAGTCAGTTAAGAACAAATTCTTATTCACAATGACGGCCTACCTACAGAGTCAGCCATAATAGTACGGCGCCCCTGGATCAAATTAGGGTTAAGTGCCTTGCTCAAGAACACATCGACAGGTTTTTCACCTTGTCAGCTCGGGTATTCGAAACAGCGACCTTTCGGTTACTGGCCCAATGCTCTAACCGCCCTAAAACCAAGTGGTCAGTACACCAAACTGCAAAGCACGCAGTCATCCCAGGTACCTGTGGTGAATGGAGTCCCACAAGGGAGTTTGCTTGGACCCAATACTGTTCTGCATTTACATAAATGACCTTCCATTAGTGCTGCAGAAATTGTGCATACATTTATATGCAGATGACACAGTTCTGTACTACTTAGCAAAGACCACCCGAGAGTGTGAGGAGGCAGTGTCAAACGACATCAAGAGGGCAGCAGCGAAAAAAAAAAGTGTGCACTGTAATATATATTTTTTGCATTTACAGTGCCTTCGGACAGTATTCAGACCCCTTGACTTTTTCCACATTTTGTTACATTATAGCCTTATTTTACAATGTCTTAAATTGTATTTTTCCCTCATTAATCTACACACAATACCCCCTAATGAAAAAGCAAAAACAGGTTATTAGATTTTTGGGGTAATTAATTAAAAAAAAATCAATATCACATTTACATAAGTATTCAGACCCTTTACTCAGTACTTTGTTGAAGCACCCTTGGTAGTGATTACAGAATCGAGTCTTATTAGGTATGACGCTACAAGCTTGGCACACTTGTAGATGGGGAGTTTCTCCCATTCTTCTCTGTAGATCCTCTCAAGCTCTGTCAGGTTGGATGGGGAGCGTTGCTGCTCAGCTATTTTCAGGTCTCTCCAGAGATGTTCGATCAGGTTCAAGTCCGGGATCTGGCTGGGCCACTCAAGGACATTCAGAGACTTGTCCCGAAGCCACTCCTGTGTTGTCTTGGCTTTGTGTTTAGGGTAGAAAGGTAAACCTTCACCCCAGTCTGAGGTCTGGAGCATGTTTTCATCAAGGATATCTCTGTACTTTGCTCCATTCATCTTTTTCTCCATTCTGACTAGTCTCCCAGTCCCTGCCGATGAAAAACATCCCCACAGCATGATGCTGCCACCCCCATGCTTCACTGTAGGGATGGTGCCAGGTTTCCTCCAGATGTGAAGCTTGGCATTCAGGCCAAAGAGTACAACCTTGGTTTCATCAGACCAGAGAATCTTGTCTCTCATGGTCTGAGAGTTTTTAGGTGCCTTTTGGCAAGCCCCAAGCGGGCTGTCATGTGCCTTTTACTGAGGAGTGGTTTCCATCTGGCCACTCTACCATAAAGGCCTGATTGGTGGAGTGCTGCAGAGATGGTTGTCCTTCTCGAAGGTTCTCCCATCTCCACAGAGAAACTCTAGAGCTCTGTCAGAGTGACCATCGGGTTCCTGTTCACCTCCCTGACCAAGGCCATGCTCCCCCGATTGCTCAGTTTGGCCAGGTGGCCAGCTCTAGGTAGAGTCTTGGTGGTACTGGAGGTAACTGTGTTCTTGGGGACCTTCAATGCTGCAGACATTTTTTGGTACCCTTACCCAGATCTGTGACTCGACACAATCCTGTCTCTGAGCTCTACGGACAATTCCTTCGACCTCATGACTTGGTTTTTGCTCCGACATGCAATGTGAACCATGGGACCTTATATAGGCAGGTGTGTGCCTTTCCAAATAAATCATGTCTAATCAATTGAATTTACCACAGGTAGACTCCAAACAAGTTGTAGAAACATCTCAAGGATGATCAATGGAAACAGGATCCACCTGAACTCAATTTCGAGTCTCATAGCAAAGGGTCTGAATACTTACGTAAATAAGTTATTTCTGTTTTATATTTTTAATACATTTTAAAAGATTCACTCTACTAGTAACAGTAGCATCGGCAGAGAGGAGCTTTTCAAAATTAAAGCTCATCAAAAGCTACCTGAGGTCTTCCATGTCACAGGAACGTTTGAGTGGTCTGGCCATCATGAGCATAAATCATGACGTGGGGAAACACATGTCCTATGATGACATCATTGATGATTTTGCCTCAAGAAAGTGCAGAAGAGGAATATTTTGATGGTATGATTTCAATTCAAATGTTTACACACTTAGTAAGATTTTAGATTGTATGGCAGAAGTGCATTTGTGTAAATGACTGTTTGTGACATACTTTCTCAATTTCTTCCAGACAGTCCAGATAGACTGGTGCCCATGCTGATGCTGAAAGTGCCCAGGCTGTAGAGGGAACTAAAGTTAATCACACAGCTGTATAGGTTTTATTTTACTATTTTGAGATATACAGTCATGTGAAAAAGTAAGTACACCCCCTGGGAAGACAGGGTTTATTTACATTGACTCTAGTGTTCCATTTGTACATGTGCATTTGTGGGGCACAACAAAGCAACACACCATTCTTCTCCCTATGTTCCCAAAAAAGAATACCAAGACACAACTGACTTTACCCAGGTGTTGTCTGGCAAAAGTCAGTTGTGTCTTGATATTCTTTTTTGAGAACAGAGGCTTCTTCCTTGCTGACCTCCCTTGTAGGCCAAGTTTGTGCAGTCTCTTTCTGACAGTGTACCCATGCAATTCGACATTGATTGTGGCAAGAGAGGCCTGTAGATCCCTTGATGTTACCCTGGGGTTCTTAGAGACTTCTATGAGCATCTTTCGGTCAGCTCTTGGGCTGACTTTGGTGAAACGACGTGTCCTAGGTAGTTTGCCAGTGGTCTGGATTTTTTGTCGGACAGTGGAATTATGTATTTCGAATTGCTTGGAAATGGAATGATGTACTTCGAATTGCTCCCAGATTTGTAACCCATCAATAATTTTTCTTCTGAGGGCCTCAGGTAGGTCTTTTGATATTTTGAATGATGTGTTACCACAAAACAAAAAAAAAAAATACATTTCCAGGGGGTGTACTTACTTTTTCACATGACTGTATAGCTGCAGCCATAGCCTATGATTAATGATTCTGATGAAAATACGACCTTTGTCTTTATCAAACTTGTATATTTTGTATACTTGTATATTTTGTAAACTTGTATGCTTGTATGTTTCGGGGTTTATAGCTCAGGCTAACCAATTTAAAATGGCACTAGCAGTTCGCAAAGTAGCTTAAGCAGAAAAGTGATGTGACGCAATCATTCCAAAACCGCAGCTTTTTGTTGGAACACATACTTTCTTACTTCAATCAACCAGTCCATTTTGAACTTGTGAGTTGTTTTTATTGGCATTTTTTTTCTGTAGGGCTAACGGGAGCTGGTTTGCGCATTCAGCACACGTGTGTGGCGGGAGCGGTCAGAACGCAATAGAATGAATGGAGGGGAAGGGAACATAGGGAGAAGAATGTGTGTTGCTTGGCTTGGTTTATTTTTTGTTGTGCCCCGCAAATGCACATGTACAAATGGAACACTAGAGTCAATGTAAATTAACGTTGTCTTCAAGACAACATTTTACTTGCCCGATCGCGAATCCACAAACACATTCTACCAAATAGTTTTACAAAAAAATAAAAAATAATAATCTCTGGTTAAATATCGAGCTTTGACGTCCGTTCGAATACTCGATTACTCATGCCCATCCCTAAACCAGCTACAGCGTATCATCAACAGGGCTGCTCGTATAACGACCGGGAATTCACGGAGGGAGCGCATAAAACAGAGGTTCTTCTGCAAAAAGCTGGAATCGACCACTGACAGACGGGATCCATTACAACACCCTAGTGACTATTTTCAAAGCGACACAGCACAAACTGCCTGAATAGACCTGTTCAGGTGGAAGTCGCCACCCATCCTCCGGGTGTGCACCAGAGCAGAAAATAAAATGTACACGTCAAAAACTGCAAATTAAAAGCTAATTCACTTTGCTTTAGAACAGCCGCCAAGTCTGGCATGGCAGCAAGGAACAGGGCTGGGCTGAAGCTCTGGAGGTACGTCAAGAATGTTAGATATTTCTAAGTGAAGCAGGCATACTTGGTAAGACTAGCTTTGAAGTGTTGTTCTTGTTATTTTTGTCGGGCTTGAAGAATAAAATAGAATAGAAAGTTTCACATTGGGTTGGACGAAAACTTCTGTAGTATAGTGACGGGTCAAGTTGAACTAACACAGAATAGAGCTTCTCTGTGAAGACAGGCTCCAGCTACCTCAGCAAAGGGCCTGTCTGATAAAGCAAATCTAGAATTCTCAAATGACAACAGCCTAGGAAAAACACTAAAGGCAAGGATAGCTTTCTGTTCTATCTCTTTTTCAAATCCTTTAAGGATCCAGTGCAACGCAACAAAGTAGGAAAAAGCTGAAAGAGAAAATGGTTTCATCTAACAAGATAATGATGGGCTCTTTAATTACGGTTTGATTGAAATACCTGTGTTCAATTAGCATCACCTAACGATTTATATTAGGCCAGTTAGCCGAGTTCAGAGCTGTAAAGAGAATAGTGAGAAAAGTATTATAGAATCCACCTTTGTACTGACTTGTTTGTTTTACATTGGCTGTTAGAAAAGCACATCTGCTGTATTAAATGCATCCATTCTGTCTTTCTACTGAAGGTTACTGATTCTGTGTGATGTCTGAGAGAAAGAAAGGAAAAGAGAAAGACAGCAGTGATACTGAGCGGAGGAGGATAATTAGGTTATATTAGAAGTGTTTGGAAGCACAATGCAAGTAACTACAAAAGAGGAGCTAGGGGGAGATACAACCTTTTTGTCTATTAGAAAGCTGATCATATTTAATGACTCTGTTTGTGTGATTATACAGCCGTATCACTATGGACCGCTCACTAAAAGGACTGTGGAAACATATTTCTGCTGAAGGTGAAAAGGTCAACGTAAAATGGATATCAATTGACATGGTTTACCCATAGAACATATGCGAAGTATAAAAAAACCTTTGGAAGTAAACAACATCTTCGGAAGAAATGGACCAATTGATGTTGTTACAGTAACAACATCCTTCTACTCTTTCACTTAGACCTGACTCGTAGCTGACCCTATGACACTTTCAGGTCGGTTAGATGCTCAGGTTAATTGCATCTGTGAATGTCAGAGGATGGTAAATTGGACTCTTCTGATCACAGCAACAACCCAGCGGACACAATTGTAATGTTGTATTGACGTCATTTCAACCAGTTTTGCCTGCTAGCTGGGAAGTTCAAACAAATCAATAGATGGCAACAATTCACTAACAGTTGATTTTGGTACCTTGTTTTAGTAATTGACTCCATATGAGTGTGTCAACATTCAAATATACTATTTTTATTTTAATAATGACAGGTTATTACATTACACACATCCAGCTATAGTAGGAACCACAGTGGATGTGTGTAATGTAATCATCTGTCAGCAGTGTGTGTGTTGTAGAGACCTACTCAATGTGTTAACATATGTAGCTAGCAAATTGCCAATTAAATGTTGCCAATTTGCTAGTCAAATACTTCCCTCTCTATGTTCAGTGTAGCAGTACACGTCAACGTCAGAGAGTAGCTATGTTTTTCACCAGCAAAAACTTGAGAACATTTTGTAGCTGTATTTCTTTGTTTATGGATTTTGTTCGTTCTGAAAACGCATTTCCTGACCCAATTGTGGATTTCTATTTCAATGGGCTGAATATTTCCTTAAAAGCAATGGCATGACTCGAACCTTCTCATTCTCGTCCATCTACTCTTTTCTTATTAATCCATTTATCCCTTGACATTATGTTCCTGCTTGTTTCTTAGTGTACCACCAGAACAACTCTTTTCATATTAGTTCCTTCAAGAATGTACAGTAGCAACCCATGTATGACACATTGATTCGGTTTACTTCACAGTAAATTGTTTTTAGTGACAGAACATTACAAATAGACCTGAACATTGGGCACTGATTCACTTATGTATTATTATTATATTTTATTTTTAATAGGTTTTCCACAGCACCCCACAAACAACAAAAACAAAAAAGCCACTTTGGCGTAGAAGCTTCTAAGTATTTTTTCTGTGCTAGATGCCTTAGGTTCATCCAGATTCTGTTGAAGCAATTGAATACGATTTCTTAGTTGTAAGAACTTAAAGAAATCTTAGATCATCCAAATCTTTCTTGTAATTGTTTGAATGACAGTAGAGATCGATCATAATTCGTGATGCCACTTTGGAACCAGGACTTCAAGCCAGACTCAGTAAGTCTCATTTATGTAATTTGTGACTATGAAATATCAAAATGTCGGGGCAACAAAATAAATCCAGGCAAGACATAATGTAAACAAACCCAGACAAGACGTCATAACGTGCTCTATCTGAGAGTTCTCAAGCGGCCGCTGGGCCAGCCACCCTTCCATCAGTCAGTATCAGACAGCCAGGGTTCTCATTTGCTTGTAGCCTACAACAAGTATGAAGGCTACTCTACCGTATAAAAATGAAAATATATAAGTGGAGTCAGCTAGCTATGAACATTACAGCAGTAAAATGTAATTCTAATTTACATAGACAAGTTCAACAATATAGGCCGCCTACTGCAACGTAAGCGTCGCTATCTGCTTGATCAATTAGCCAGCTAGCAAATCACCCACCGGTAGGCTAGGTACATTTGCAAGCAATGCGTGTGTAGATCTATGTTTGCTAGCCAGCTAAATTAGCTAGCTTGCTTGCTTGACCTACCAGTAGACAGAGCTGGCTTTTGTGATTATTATCCATAGTGTCCAGCATGCTGCTGGTCTTGCTGAGAAGTCTGAAATATGGTCCAACTAGCAAGTGTTGCACTAGGAAAATATTATCAATTCCTTGCTGAATGAAAATCACCCACAATTCCAGTTCATTCAGAAGCCCAAGCTAGCAACATACCCACCAGTGTTTATAAATCTGCACAGACAGACTGACAGCCAGGATCCAATATTATTAACCGTTAGGACAAGAATTTGTCAGCTAAATTACACGTTTATTCTGTATCACTCAACTCTCGTTTATGAGTCTTGTTATATTGATTGAGAGGGATATAGCTACATATGTATTGTTGATGTGTGTAGTAGTCGTGGATGGATCAGAGGGACATATAGGACATGCACAAGATCAATTATCAATAGCCCTTTGCATCATAATTACCTGGAGAAATCTGACCTGGTAATTTGTAAACAAAGCTGCTGTAATTATACTTTGTAAAACCTTAATTTGTATCACTTTGAAGTGATCCAAATGGCAAATTCATCTTTCATCTATACATTTTGAGATATATTAAACCAGAAAAAATGTGTAACATTTTATTTGGGACTTACTGAGTCTGGCCTTAAAAGGTGTTGTCATTAAACACTGAAAGTAAGGTATAGTTATAATAATAATAATAATACAAATTAATACATCTTTTTTTTAATCAGTTTGTGTAATCTCTGACAGTAGAGTGGTCTGGGTTGCTGCGTGTTCAGCTCTCATACCCATTCCCAACCACTGCAGAATGAGTGTCGGTAATGTGTCAATGCTATGTGCAGTCCACATCCTAAATGTACATCTAGCGTAATGTCATGGATGAAGCTGGGGTAATGTGCAAAGAGCTTTTTCATTGATCTGCTTTGTTTTACAGAAGACAGGTTCACTCACCTGTACACCACACACTTTTTCATAAATCATGAGCCAGAGGAACCTTGGTTTCTGACATTTCTTTGAATGAGAGAGACTTTATAGTTCATAGTGGTATCCTTAAAACAAGAAGGCAGCATCTCAAAATCATACCTCTGTCATCTCTAGCCTAGCAAGTGAAGCAGTGCAGGCTGCCTTAAATGTAGTTGTGATTTAAAGTAACTGCCCAGTGTTTTCAGATTTCTATGAAGTATTATCTCTAATTACTTAAATAGCTTCCCTAAATAAGTATGTTCAAAAGCAGCTTTTCTTTGTTGGAATGGTGCGGGCGTATACCGGTAATACAGAATATTCATGCAAGTAGACCTCTGATTGGCTAGCTCATCATCCTCTAAACCAGTGGTTCCCAAACTGTGGCGCAGGGTCCCCCCTACCAAAAAATATATTTTGGGGAGAACTCAGTCTGGCTTTTAACTTACTCTTGAAAGTTCTAATAGTAGAATGCACAAGGTGCAATTTCGAAATTGGAGGGTGCATCATCAGTTTTCCTCTTGTCATGTCACTCATTGCATAACTTAGAGAGCTATTTATCACTTGTCAGAAATGTCCAGATCAACTAGCCCATGTCAGCTAATGTTTTTAGCTAGGTTTTTTAGCCCATAGATTTTGTTGTAATGTTTGAGTCACTTATATCCATGAATACACATTAGGCATGGCTAAATGTATAGAATTGCAAGAAAATTAGCTTTAAAACTGCAACATTTTCTCTGCACCCCATGACAAAATGTGTAGAATTGCATGAGGCCTGAGTGAAAGATGACATGTTCTATGGGGAAATGGCATGCATTTTTTAAATGGTCTGTTTGAGATACAAGTTTGAGGTAGGGTTTTAGGTTGTATTTATGTATTTATCCAAGTTATGCTTTGGCCACAAATATGAGTATAGGACGAGTCAACAACATTATTTGGATATAAGTTAACAGAATATTAACTTTTAAAAGTAAGATTTTCACTGGGCAGTCACTTTAAATGCCTTCTTTCTCCTCCTCCCTCTGATTTGTGTTTTGACAATGGCAGCATCTGGAGAGGCACATGAAACCCATTGTAAAGGGTGTCCAATCAAATTAATTGGCCACACTTTCTTTAGATCTTAATGGAAAATAAATATGTCGTTTAAAGAAATGCAGTGCTGCCATTACATCTAGTATACAGTTCAATGAAATGGATACAATATAATCAAACTGATTAGGCTACTTCCCTTGCATCTTGATGACAAACACACACATACATGCACCCACACTCACACAGACACACGCACACACTACACAGTATAATGAACACCCGGTAAATACAACCCACTAATTTTCATCAAAGCCACAGATAATTGTCCAATCTGTAAGACTAAACCATACACAAGGCTATGCTCTGCTGAGAGAGACTCCAATGCAATGCTTCAGGTTTATAAATGTAAGCAATTATTTGATATTCCATACAGAGCCAGTGAGAAAAGATGAGAAATCCTCATACCTTGCTGAGTCAAAGAAAGAAAGACCCACAGGATCAACACAAACAAACCTCTAAAATACTGAATGCAAAATATGTGACATCTTAACTCATTAAAGCATTTTGCAAGAGAAAATAGGAGGATATAAAAACAAACCGTTAAGTTCTTTGTTCAGCTTTAACTGTCAAATTAGTCGGCTGGTTGAATTACTTAATGGTGCCCGAACCAAATTGTTTATTCATATTTTCTTTCCAAGCAGGTAGCGTGTTCATCTCTCACAGGAAGTCTAAAGCCTTGTTCACACTGCAGACCTTAATGCTAATATCAGTTTTGTTGTTCAAATCCATTTTGGAATACTGACTGTCCCAACAGCAAGTTACAAGTGACCAAATCGGATGTGTGTGTTCAGACAGTCTTTTGCTGGCTACGCTAGCTGTCATAGTAACGACGTGCTTCCTATCGCTCAGAAGTTATGTAGCAAGCTAAAGTGGACGTTTCCCAGTTGCTTTGAACGTTCAAAATCATAGTGTATGTAAAGCCTCAAAGGATAAGATGATCCAACTTTCAAAACAAGTCCTTTTTGGCTAGCCATAGCAGTCAACTAGCTAGCTAGGTACCTGTTAAGCTTTCTAGCACATTCACCAATTTGTTTGTAAACAATTAATAAGCTAGCACATGGTTTTTGTCAAACTGTCAGAGTGGCTAGGAAGCAACAATATATGCCAAATAACAGTCTAAAAAACACTTGAGCGGCAAATAAACCAGATTTGACCGTTCAGACAAGTCACATGGCCAAGAATCAGATTTGTATCTGACTTCAAACAACCTACGAAGTGTTCTTTTTAGCTGTTCAGACTGCAGGAAAAAGAACAGATTCAAATCGGATATGTAAATAAATTGGATCTGAGTCACTTCAAACTGCCAATGTGAACAAGGCTTTATAGTTTTGGTCATTCTGTAGGGGTCCCAAATATCTAGCATGGTCCCAGATCTGTTTATGAAGTATACAGGCAACGGTCAAAATAAAGGCAACACCAACATAAAGTGTCTTAATAGGGGGTAGGGCCACCACGAGCCAGAACAGCTTCAATGTATCTTGGCATAGATTCTACAAATGTCTGGAACACTATTGGAGGGATGTAACACCATTCTTCCACTAGAAATTCCATAATTTGGTGTTTTGTTGATGGTGGTTGAAAACCCTGTCTCAGGCACCGCTCCAGAATCAACCATAAGTGTTCAATTAGGTTGAGATCTGGTGAATGAGACAGCTATGGCATATGGTTAACATCGTTTTCATGCTTACCAAACCATTCAGTGACCACTCGTGCCCTGTGGATGGGGGCATTGTCATCCTATGGAGGCATAGCCATGGTGGCAAATGTAATGGCCTGCCCAGCAGTTTTATACATGACCCTAAGCATTATGGGATGTTAATTGCTTAATTAACTCAGGAATCACACCTGTATGGAAGCACCTGCTTTCAATATACTTTGTGTCCCTCAATTACTCAAGTGTTTCCATTATTTTGGCAGTTACCAGGATACTGGCTGTTATGCAACTATAGGAGTCAGCTATACAGCACAAACAGATCTAGTAGCAGGCTACCAATTATCCATACAGAGAGCAAAGAGTAAGGGTTGAAAATTGCAAAAATTATGCAAATAACCTATGCTATAATATTTGCTCTACAATCTCTTTTCATTTGGTTTGTCATCCATCCATGGAGCTGTGTTGTGTCTGGAAGCGGGGGCAGCGGAGGGTATCCATGGAGAAGAATGATATGAGTCTGAGACGGCATAGATATGGTTCTCCATCCACTCATTAAAGAATCTCCTTAATCAAGTCAGTCACAGATAAAAATACACCTTATGGAACAGCTGGGACTGTGAAGAGACACACACACACAGGCACAGACACACGCATACACATACACAACATAACACAAACACTCTACACACACGTACACATGGATTTTGTGTTGTAGATATGTGGTAGTAGAGTAGTGGACTGAGGGCACACACTTAATGTGTTGTGAAATCTGTTTTGAAATATAATGTATATAACTGCCTTAATTTTGCTGGAACCCAGGAAGAGTAGCTGATCCATAATAAATACAAATACACACAGCACTGCACAAAAACGTACACTCTCTCTCTACCTCTTTTTTGATCTACCTCTCACGCTGTCTACCTCTCTCTCTCTATCCCCCTTTTCTTTTTCCTCTCTCTCTCTCTCTCTCTCTCTCCCTCGCTCTACCTTTCATAATTATCATCCCCACACTCTTTTTTTGTTTCAGATAACATATGACAACCAGGTGGCCCTTGTCAATTTACAGGACACAACATCTGCTGTGACATTAAAATACAGTATGGCGCACAAGAGGCACGACTCAAGCGTGCACACACACACACACACACACACACACACACACACACACACTGCAGTGCTGCTATTCACACGGCACACTCCACAACATTGTGTGTGTGTTGTGTCCTCCAAGGTAACATCAGCGCCCTGATTGTTGTGGTTCCATTTTGACCTCTTATGACTACGGCAACCAGTTTTTTCCCCTCCATGGATTCTCTAGCAACCAATTTTATTGCATTTGGTCACACTTTCCCTCTGGGGTGCAAAACATCTGTGTCCTTCTAACTAGATTCAACTGGAGGAGCATTGTCATAATCCTTCCAGTGAGACACACAAATCCATGCTTCATAATCTACAATCTTCTTCAGAGATTACTAAATATGTTTTTTGGGGGGGTTGGTAGTAAATTCCTTGTAGTAAAGCAATTTGTGCTCCATGATATCCTCATTTGCGTAGCCAAATTAAAACCTGAAGAAAATGATGAAATTCTGTTATCCTGCTAACCCATTAGACATCCACATGTATTTTAGAGGATACTGTTACTGACATGGAGATATACTAAACAGCTGAAATGTTATTGATTAATACCCTATTCTATAAACACGGAACAAAAACAATTGGAGGCTTCACAACCAGTTGTGAAATATATATCAAAAGACTTGAATGACTACAGTGAGTGAGTCTTTATCATCATTAGACTGGTTATAATTATAATCATCAGAGAGAGAGAAAGAAAAAGAGAGAGAAAGAGAGAGAGACAAACAGACACTTTCCAGGGGAGAAAGCGAGAGCATCCCAACGGGATTCACCCTGCCTGATCTCACACCTGTTCCTGTCTTCACCTTCTTTCATTTAGTTTTTGTCCGTTTGAAATGACTTTTTACAGGCTATGGAGTTTGCAATGGACATTCAGCAGTTTACCCCAAGTTCCCATTCCATTCCATTTCTGACCTTGGATTAAATTTGAGTTCAACTCCAAATCATGATCGACAGCTCAATGATTATCCAGATTCAATATCACAAATCATTGCTGTAATTGGTGCTGCATTTCATCTGACTAAGGCAAACACAGCCTGAAGCGCTGTCTATATTACTCCTACACATAGAGAAAGCTCTTCGGTCGCTCAGCATGGTGCCTGCATCAAAGTGGTTTTTTTTCTTCCTCATAGCATATATCTTAGTAGTATCATGGGGATGGATGAATGGATGGATTGTCCAGCTAATATACTACTAGAGATAACACCATGAGTCACCATGCATCATTCTGCCTAACTGTTTCAGACTTATGCTGGTAGGCAAAGCCCAATGGACAATAGTGGTTGTAATGACATATTTTCATCCAGCTTTGCCTGCTGGGAAGGCTTTGCAGGGAATATTGAAGAGTTTATTTCCAAAATGCTAATTATCACATTTTCAGAAATGCTGGTCAATTAGCTTTTATTGTTTAAAGAAATTCTGAAAGAGATTATTTTCAGAGAGACAAGTAATAATGTTTTTCTTTTGCAAAACGCTATATATCCGCCTCACTCTCAGAGAAATAAGTAGTACTACTAGGTTTTACAGTCAAATTTAACAATTAACTAAATTTTTTAATAAAGAACTACAAATCATACATTTGTGATTTTTAATGAATCAATACAGTAAATTAGATTTGTATGTAAAACATTACATTTGACATTTTATGCACAGTTCAGACTCCTATCTTATGATGAGTCGAATTGAATAGAAATTAAGAGCAGGCTGGCATGGTTGAGAGCTTTTCTTGACATACCGATTGGTTTCATACTCTCAACACTGCAGACTTCCTCGTTGGTTTTGGGTCAAATTCAGGTATAACAGCAACCACTACTGTGTTAAAGAAACCACAGAGTTTATTGCCCTAAAAAGGCAAAACATATATGAATCACAGACCTGTGCAGCGCCAAAGTTAATGTTTGAAACAATTAATATCATCAGTTTAATGTGTCTTGGTTAATGTAACGTGTCTCCTCAACCCTAAAATAAACCATGAGATATTTTAGTCATAGCAATCTTAGCCTACTGTGCAAGGTAGACGTTCTATTTTCTCCAGCGATTGCAAAACAATGTGTATGTTGATGTAGCGCCCACCCGTTATAAATGTTTCAACCTCTGTGTTGAGAAGTCGTGTTTTAACCATCAGTTGCTGTTTTTAAAGAGCACCAAAAACTACACTAGCCATGAGCCTTTAGCGTTTCTGCTGCCACAGAAACAGACATTGGGCTTGTTCTAACGCGTCCACCTGCGAATCCGAAGCCATGATTGCACTTCCATTGTGGGTGTGGTAGCGAAGCAACCGATATTTGCATGCAATTAACATGCATTACCATTTCTCCCGAAAGTGGAAGAACTGCTCTGGCACGCTGCATGAAACAGAGGCGTGCTTCACCCGCACTGCACCGAAAGAGTAGAAGAGGCTGCTGAACTATCGTCAAAAGTCAGACGAGGAGCTCTGCGTGGTTTCAGACGGCACTCTATCCCCACTCTTCCAAAGAGAAAGTCACGGGTGGCCCTATAGATAGATAGCTATATAGATTAGATAGATAGATAGAGTTGAAGTCGGAGGTTTACATACTCCTTAGCCAAATACATTTAATCTCAGTTTTTCACAATTCCTGACATTTAATCCTAGTAAAAATTACCTGTCTTCAATCAGTTAGGATCGCCACTTTATTTTAAGAACGTGAAATGTCAGAATAATAGTAGAGAGAATTATTTATTTCAGCTTTAATTTCTATCATCACATTCCCAGTTTGTCAGAAGTTTACATACACTCAATTAGTATTTGGTAGCATTGCCTTTAAATTGTTTAACTTGGGTCAAACATTTCGGGTAGCCTTCCACAAGCTTCTCACAATAAATTGGGTGAATTCTGGCCCATTCCTCCTGACAGAACTGGTGTAACTGAGTCAGGTTTGTAGGCCTCCTTGCTCGCACAAGCTCTTTCAGTTCTGCCCACAAATTTTCTATAGGATTGAGGTCAGGGCTTTGTGATGGCCACTCCAATACCTTGACCTTGTTGTCCTTAAGCCATTTTTCCACAACTTTGGAAGTATCCTTGGGGTCATTGTCCATTTAGAAGACCCATTTGCGACCAAGCTTTAACTTCCTGACTGATGTATTGAGATGTTGCTTCAATATATCCACATAATTTTCCTTCCTCATGATGCCATCTATTTTGTGAAATGCACTAGTCCCTCCTGCATCAAAGCACCCCCACAACATGATGCTGCCACCCCCGTGCTTAAGCCATTTTGCCACAACTTTGGAAGTATGCTTGGGGTCATTGTCCATTTGGAAGACCCATTTGCGACCAAGCTTTAACTTCCTGACTGACGTCTTGAGATGTTTCTTCAATATATCCACATAATTTTACTTCTTCATGATGCCATCTATGGCTTTTTTGGAGCAGTGGCTTCTTCCTTGCTGAGCGGCCTTTCAGGTTATGTCGATAAAGGACTCGTTTTACAGCATCTTCACAAGGTCCTTTGCTGTTGTTCTCTGGGATTGATTTGCACTTTTCACACCAAAGTATGTTAATCTCTAGGAGACAGAACGTGTCTCCTTCCTGAGCGGTATGACGGCTGCGTGGTCCCATGGTGTTTATACTTGTGTACTATTGTTTGTACAGATGAATGTGGTACCTTCATGCATTTGGAAATTGCTCCCAAGGATGAACCAGACTTGTGGAGGTCTACAATCTTTTTTCTGAGGTCTTGGCTGATTTTCTTTTGATTATCCCATGATGTCGATCAAACAGGCACTGAGTTTGAAGGTAGGCCTTGAAATACATCCATAGGTAGACCTCCAATTGACTCAAATTATGTAAATTAGCCTATCAGAAGCTTCTAATTTTCCAAGCTGTTTAAAGACACAATCAACTTAGTGTATGTAAACTTCTGACCCACTGGAATGTTGGAAGAATTACTTGAGTCATGCATAAAGTAGATGTCCTAACCGATTTGCCAAAACTGTAGTTTGTTAACATGAAATCTGTTGAATGGTTGAAAAATGAGTTTTAATGACTTCAACCTAAGTGTATGTAAACTTCCGACTTCAACTGTAGATAGATAGATAGATAGATAGATAGATAGATAGATAGATAGATAGATAGATAGATAGATAGATAGATAGATAGATAGATAGATAGATAGATAGATAGATAGATAGATAGATAGATAGATAGATAGAGTGAATGACTACGTAAGTTCAGTCCAAGAATTACTTACAATATTGCATGTGATATGATATAACAACTGTACATGAAAATGTATATAAAGTCCTGAGTGAATGAGTGAAAAGAGGAGAGAAAAAAACACCATGAGTGAATTGCGGGAACAGCAATCAGGTTAACTTGTGTTCTCTCCTCTCCAAGTTTGATGTCAGCAAATAACAGTAACGTTAAGTTGATGTGCTAGCTTGCAGTGCATCTCTCTCTAGTCTGTCTGTCTTGCTAACCTAGCTGGGCAGTGCATCTCTTGGTATGTCTGTGTCTTGCTTGCTTGCCAGCCACTTCCAGGGCTGTGTTCTGTGACTTTGAGCCTGACAAAAGTGAGAGTGAAATACAGCTATTTATTCCGTTTGATAAACGCCAATGGGCAACAGTGTTTATAAACTACAGCTCCGAAAAGATAACCATGTTCATATGAACGTGCACATGAACATGGCGTTTATCAAACTTAATAAATAGCTGTATTTCACTCTGAAACTCAGTCCAGACAATATATGGGCGTGATGGCACTCCTCATAGGTGCACATAATTTTAAAACAAGACAAGGATTATCTTGTCTCTCAGTCAAGGTTTAGTTACAACTCTGGACTAATGCAAGATGGAAAGCAATGGAGTGACATTGACTATTGATTTATATATTGAATTTAAAATGTTGACTAGCTGGGCATACTGGGCAATATGGATGCACATTTCTCAGTGAATAATAACCATCAAGTATTCAGCCAATCCATAGTATAAATAGTATTTTGGAAGCTGAAAGAAAGTCCTTAAATGTTTAAGAAGTATCACCCAGTCTCTGGCTGAAAGAAACCTAGCATTCAGGGGTTCATCAGACAAACTCTTCCAACCAGATAATGGAAACTTCCTAAAAGAGGATTACTGGCTAAATTTGACCCCATTATGGAAAATCAACTCAGCAAAACTAAAGATTCTCATTACCTTGGGAAGCGCACACAGAATGAGCTGATACAGATTGTGAGTGACAAGATTCTGGAAGCAATAGTGACTCAAGTAAGAGACTCAAAGTACTTCTCCATTATCTTGGACTGTACACCTGACATTAGTCACCAGGAGCAAATGTCCATTATTCTGAGAAACGTGGTTTTAAAGGGAAAGCCAGAGATCAAGGAGCACTTCCTTGGCTTTGTGACTGTTGAGGTTACAACAGGCTTGAATCTGTCCACTGTCATCTTAGATAAGCTGAATGAACTGAACATTCCATTTGAAGATTGCAGAGGGCAAGCTTATGATAATGGGGCCAACATGAATGGCAAGCACCAAGGAGTACGAGCCAGACTGCAAAAAAAAAATCCCAGAGCCGTGTTCGTCCCATGTGAGCACATACTCTAAACCTTGTCATTGCAGATGCTGCCAAATCTTCAAAAGATGCAGTTGGGTTTTTTGGGCATGTGCAAAAGCTCTTTTCAGCGCTTTTCAGCTGGCACACAGATGGAGTGTTTTGAAGAAACACGTGAACAAAACCGTGAAGTCATGGAGTGACACAAGATGGGAGAGTAGGCTTCAAAGTGTTCATGCAATCAGGTATCAGGCTTCTGAGGTTCGGGAGGCATTACTGGAAGCCAGACAGACGATCAACGATCCTGTTGCCAAAGTGGACACTTGCAGAGGAAGTTGGGTCCTACCGCTTCTTGATTTGCTGTGTCGTATGTTGTGAGATACTGACAATGACAAACAAGGTGAACAAGCTCCTCCAATCCGCCTCTATGCAGTTGGATATTACATTGAATTTATTCTCAAATGCAAAGGCCTACCTCACTACATACTGGGAAACTGGATTCTCTGAGGCCCAGACAACAGCCAAAAGCATTTGTGAAGAAATTAATGTGGAGACTGTTCTGAAAGAGAAGAGACTGAGAAACAACAAGAGGCATTTCAGCTATGAGGCTCCTGATGAACCAGTGACTGATGCACTGAAAAACCTTGAAGTCAACGACTTCAACATTGTGGTCGACTCTGCTGTGACATCCATGGATGAGAGATTTGAAACACTCAACCAGGTGAAAACCAAATATGGAGTGCTGCTGAACTGCCTCTCAGATGTCCAGTGAATCTCTAAAGGCTCACTGCATGGATGTTGAAAACACTCTAACCTTCAGAGATGACTGTGACATCAATGGAATGGATCTGGCACACAAGATTCAGAATATACCTGATCTGCCATCAGATAAGATGACTGCCTTTGAGGTGCTTTCCTTTGTGAGAAAAACCTAGAGGAACTCTATCCTAACCTTTGGATAGACCTAAGAATTGCAGTCACCCTACTAGTAACAGTAGCATCGGCAGAGAGGAGCTTTTCAAAATTAAAGCTCATCAAAAGCTACCTGAGGTCTTCCATGTCACAGGAACGTTTGAGTGGTCTGGCCATCGTGAGCATAAATCATGACGTGGGGAAACACATGTCCTATTATGACATCATTGATGATTTTGCCTCAAGAAAGTGCAGAAGAGGAATATTTGATGGTATGATTTCAATTCAAACATTCAAATGTTTACACACTTATTAACATTTAATATTGTATGGCAGAAGTACATTTGTGTAAATGCTTAACTAACTGTGACATACTTTCTCAATTTCTTCCAGACAGTCCAGATAGACTGGTGCCCATAATGATGCTTAAAACGCCCAGCCTGTAGAGGGAATCAAAGTCAATCACACAGCTGTATAGGTTTTATTTTACTATTTTGAGACATATAGCTGCAGCCATAGCCTACAGGCTTATGTTTACATTGTATAGACAAAGCTAATTGTATAATATTGTGAAGACTGGACTAATTACCAGACAGCAGAGCCAAAGCTCAGTGTTATATTTGATTATTTTCTACATTTTATATTTTCTACAATTTCTTATTTATGTTAATGTTAATATTTACTTATCTTAAGATTCTAAAGAAAATATTATATTCAATAAATATTGTTTGTTTATACCTCATTCTGTTCTGTATAGGTCTACTTATTCTTAGACCGACAGAAGGAGGGAGGATTGTAGTGGGAGCACTGGGGTGTCAGGTGTGAGTTTTGGAAAATTATTGCATCTACAGAGCATTTTGTTGGTGATTTTGTGGGTCACATTTTTTTAAATAAACTTTTGCATAAAGACCGGTTAGATGGAATATCATCAATCTGCGCTGTTAGACTTGTGGAAATATATTGTGTAACCTTTCCTTTAATGTACTGCTACAATATGACTTAATAATCTTCTTAAGGAAATGTAAACCATTGTAGCCTCACAACACATACTATGCAGCAACTGCAATTAATTACTGTTTTAGCCGTCATCATAGACTCGTGAAGGACGTTGAGAAAATTCTTAAAATTCTGTATCATAATGGCTTTATACCATCTGCTGCAGGCACTTCATTGTCCAGAACAGGCCTGATTTCTTCCTTTTAATAGTTTGTTTCAACAATAACAGCCATAGGATTTACAGAAGAACAGTGACAAAGAATAATTGTGCCAACATGTTTGAGAGTAAACAAAAAGTAGTTGAGAGCTTCAAGCAAACAAAAAAAACACTCTCTCTTGACTGGCTGCATCACCGCTTGGTATAGAAACTGCTTGGCATCCAACCTTAAGGCGCTAGAGAGTGTAATGCATACGCCCAGTACATCAATGGGGTCGAGCTCTCTGCCATCCAGGACCTCTATACCAGGTGGTGAAATGGAAAGGTCCTAAAAATTGTAAAACAAACTCCCAAGTTATAGACTGTTCTCTCTGCTACTACACAGCAAGGGGTACAGAAGTCTGGGACCAAAAGGCTCCTGAACAGCTTCTACCACCAAGCCATAAAACTGCTGAACAGTTAATCAAATGGTACCCTGGCCTACATGTACATATTACCTCAACTACATCGTACCCCTGCACATTGACTCGGTACCGGTACTCCTTGTATATAGTCTCATTATTGTTATTATTTTTTGCAAAATGTTCTTACTTTTAAACTCTGCATTGTTGGGAAAGGACTCGTAAGTAAGCATATTATGATCAAGTCTACAGCTGTTGTATTTGACGCATGTGACGTAAGATTTGACTTGATTTGAACGGCCTGTATATCACGTGGAATAGACATTGAATTGACATCTGAGCACAGACTTTTTCAGTGGGGATCCCATTTTCTTGGCCAGAATTTCTCGCGACTCCACTCCACCGCAATTTTAATGACACAACCTTCAAATCAGTAAATTTAGATTTTTACTAAATAAAAATAAACCAATAAATATATTTACTAAATAAAATGTTATTTTCTAATTATCTTTCTCAAAAATGTTTGTGTATTTTCCCATAACATAATCTGTAGTCAAAACATTTAGTTCTTAATTTTTGTTGTTGATATGTATATTTTAAATTTTTATTACATTTTGGTGACCCCACTGCACTTGAATATAACTGGTTTAGACTGGCCCATTTACACATGTACTGCACAGTGCATGGCCCCATCAAACAGACCTAACTGGTCTCCATATTCATAATTTAACTGGTCACAATTGAATCTACATACGAGACCAGCCACATAACTCCAGCCTCATCCCTTAGCTCTGCCTTTAATCTGCATACAAAATCCAGACCTGTCACATCCCATCCCCTGGGTTGCACCATCACAAACATACTTATCTTTAGTTGGTTTCTTTAGTCTACTGTGGAGTCCACTAGCTACAAATCATTACTTATTTTACTTCCTGAACAGTGCATATTTAATTTTTGTCATTTAACAATGTGTGCTAATGAATCAAAGGACTAGGGTAGTGATAGCAGAGGGATGTTCCACGAGGCTGAGGAAGAAAGAAAGATCCATAAGGCATTGCAATATGTTCCCAGTTCTCCCTGTCTCTCTCTCCCCTCATGTTCCTCACATGTCAGAGAGCTCATTACATGGATGGGGAGTCTCCTGTTCTCTCTCTTCCTCACATGTCAGAGAGCTCATTACATGGATGCGGAGTCTCCTGTTCTCTCCCCACACTCTGCAGCCACACTAACGGCTCCTCCACTGAATCACAGCCAATCTGTAAATCATTAACAGCTAACACAGCAATATAACCTTTGAATATAACCATTTAATCATTACAAAGGCTAATGGAAGCACTTCCAAAATGGCTGCCAGGTTAATGCTCACTTGGTAGCTACCACTCTACCCTGGGTTTCAGATAGATAGATAGATAGATAGATAGATAGATAGATAGATAGATAGATAGATAGATAGATAGATAGATAGATAGATAGATAGATAGATAGATAGATAGATAGATAGATAGATAGATAGATAGATAGATAGATAGATAGATAGATAGATAGATAGATAGATAGATAGATAGATAGATAGATATAGTACTCTTCCCTTACCTTCTTCCTAGTAAGGCAGAGACAAGATGATTAGATAGCCCTGGTTTCTACTAGTTATAGAGTGTTGCACTGATCCAAAAGGGTCAGTGAATGAGATGACAACGTTTGACCCGTCTTCAGGCTGGTCAAGTTAGATGTGTCCAAGATGCACCCAAACAAAAACTGAAGTAGGAACATAGTAGTTGTCATTTTGTTCCCCATTAAGAAACCAAAAATCTCTGTTCAACAGAAAAATGGAATTAACAAATGAGTCACTGACCACCAAAACAAAACCAGATGGGGTTTTGAAATGGGTTCTGAAAGTCATCCATGGGGGTGCCTGCTGAGTGCTGGCCAAGCCAACTCAAGGAGGGTCTTAACGCACACCCTCCATGGACGCCCACAAAATTTGCCTGATAACAGACAAACTAAAAGAAAAGAAAACCCACACCAACTTAGGTTAGGGAATGAAAATAAACCAAACAGGGAGACACAAAATAAAAGGCGTTGTATTTACAAACTTAAGGAAGGCGTGCTAAACAGCGGTCTAGCTCTTCCAACATCTTTCATGCCCACTGGTGCATCGGCTCTGCAGCTCTTAAATATCACCCAAATAGAACCAAGCTCTAAATCGAAGTTGAAAACGAAAAACCAAAGACCGTAACACTGTTAATACCAGACATCAGCTCACTCTGTACTAAAGCCATGCTAGAATGAGACAGTTGTATACCCAACTATTTATATATATACGATAGATAGATAGATAGATAGATAGATAGATAGATAGATAGATAGATAGATAGATAGATAGATAGATAGATAGATAGATAGATAGATAGATAGATAGATAGATAGATAGATAGATAGATAGATAGATAGATAGATAGATAGATAGATAGATAGATAGATAGATAGATAGATAGATAGATAGATAGATAGATAGATAGATACTTTAAATGACTGATAGGGGACACTGTGTCTTGGCACTCCCCCATCATTGTAAAAAATATTTTGGAAGCTACAGAAATGCATTTATTATATTACAGACACCTTAATGCATACTTAAATTATATTATGTGAGCTAAACATAAAAATAAAACATTAAATAATATCTTATATTTTCCTTAAAATATCATTTTTAGAGATTAGTAATGTTACTGTCTCCACTACAACAAACAAATACTAATTTTGTTCTTGAAAAGTTTAATTGAAATACTGTAAAATTCCATTAATTTCTATGGCGGACTGCTCCTACTGGAGAGTGCTAATATAGCCGACCTGTTGCTTCAAAGCCTCTCAGTGGCAAATACATAGCATCAGAAACCCAGGGTTTGTAGACATCATTGGTTACACCTCAGGATGCAGCTCTTTTGCTCTCATAAACCAAACAACTTTTAAATGGGTTTCAAGGGATGTGAAAGCGTTGTGTGTGTGTGTGTGTGTGTGTGTGTGTGTGTGTGTGTGTGTGTGTGTGTGTGTGTGTGTGTGTGTGTGTGTGTGTGTGTATGAACACTTTGCAGATGTTTTGGTGTTATAAGAAGCCCTCAGTTTTCTGAGAGAAACCCCCTCTGTACATTTCTATTATATATGATGCCGCAAAATAATCAATTTCACTGTTAGCCCCAAAAACACCTTCAGGAGTAATCATTTTAAAAACAACATGATGACAGTAACACACAAAAACAGGCATGATGACATACATGAACAATACCCAATATTAATAATACCCAAGAGGTCACACAAAAAGCCAATGTATTCCTTAAAGCTAAACCTGCACAATGACAAGAATGGTTACTTGCTATTCAAATGAAATCGGAGAACAATTGAGTTTTAAAAAAATTGTCTAGCCACTTGGTAGTTTTAGCTCTCACAGCCCCTGCATGACTAGATCATTGTTATTTCCTAAAAATGTGAAATAAGATTAAAGTGGTTTCCAAACTAAATTCCATGGGGGATTAGCTGTCCCAGAGAAAGTAGGAAGGAAAGCTGGACCATGCAATACTTTCTAAACACCACAGCTGCAGCCATTTTAAGTCTACTGCTCTGACTTCCAAATCCTATACATGACTAATACAATTACACACAACGTTATACACTGCAAACCCTTTTACAGGTACACAACCATACATCAAAAAGGCACAACAACACTTACGTTACTATGCCATTTCAGGAAAGCGTGGAAATTTCACACTAACCCAAACCAGTTACTTCCAACAATACCATGTTTGTTGTATTATTAAAGATAGTAGAACATGATTGTGATTGTTCAGCATGGTTCAAACAGTAAATAACTAACATACAATACTGTACTGTTCTGTACTGTACAATTCTTTCTTACTCTTTCTCATATGCGATAACGTTTAGTAATAAACTTGAATCTTGTAATCCTGAAGTAAAGTATACCTCGTCGGTTGGTCAGTGTACTTTCCCACCAGGCCCAGGGACAGAGGCCAGAGGCCCCAGGGGTCATTAGCTGGATTAAGATTAAGACGCTCACAGCGGAAGGACATTCATTCGGGGCCTGTTTGGATGGTGCTCTCCATTGGGATGAAGTATGGGAAACTCTGGCCACTCTCTCTCCCTCTCTCTCTGCCCCCTCTATCATTCTCTCTCTATCCTTTATCTCTCCTACTTTCTCTGTCACCTCTCTCTCTCCCCCTCTATTTTCTCCTTCTCTCACCCTGTGTAGAGGAGGTAGGTCTACACCACGAGTGGGGAATAGTTTCAGTGTGACGCCAAATGGACTCTCCATAGGAAGCAGGGGATTTCAGAACCTTCAGAGACCAATCACGTGGAGCACTGAACTAAACCTAGACCAATCATGTGGGGCCCTGGCCTTTCCCCTCTTCTTCCTGTCGGTTAGAAGGGTTTAGTAAAAAATCAAGATGGCCCGTGCGAGCAAGATGAAACATCATTGCGCGAGCCAACACTTGAGTCGAAAGAGAAGAAATGTGGTCGACCGAGCAGAGGCCGGGTCCCGCAAGCGCAGGCTAGCGCAAATTAAACTTGAGAGCTTGCGAGTGTGACCTTTGTTTAACTAGGCAAGTCAGTTAAGAACAAATTCTTATTTCCAATGATGGCCTACCTACAGGGTCAGCCCCTGGAGCAAATTAGAGTTAAGTGCCTTGCTCAAGGACACATTGACAATTCTTTCACCTTTTCAGCTTGGGTATTCGAACAGGCAACCTTTCAGTTACTGGCCCAACACTCTAACCATTAGGCTACCTGCTGCCCATGAGCGAGCAGAACTGCATTGCTGCACACAGTCAATTTATTTGAGAGCAGAGATTTCTGTTCGCCTAAAGAAATTACTCTCACAAATTTGCCGCATCCACACACGGATGTCTCCTCTCCCTCTCATACAAATTTTCCAGTTTGCTCTCCAAAATCAATTTTTCTCTCGCAACTGCTTACTTTAATTCTTATAACAGGGGTAAATTCAAGCCAATTAACAATCTACTGTAACGCAATTGGTCTGGTTTTTTGGACCAATCACAGCCTGACTGCTCCCTAACCAGATTTTGGACCATAGAGATGAAAGGGGACGATGAAAGATGAATGATGGCTGACAATAGAGGTAAGTTCGATATGTTTTCAGTAGAGAAACTAGCTTACCAACTAGCTAGCTAATCAACTATGATTTCAATAATGAAATTGAAGTAGGTAATTATTTGGTCTTCTAAACTAGCTAACGTTTAACCATGTGGTTTAACCATTTTGTTTCCTATACCGTCTCTGGCTAACTAAGAGCATTGTAGTTTAGACGAGGAGGGGTTTAGTAGAGGATGACTTGGAAGACCAGCATGACTGGGTGGAAGAAGAGGGGAAAGAGGCAGGGTGAGAACAGACAGGGAAGAACCTCACTGGGGAAGAGGTCAGTGATTGAAGAGGGGGTGCCAATTGAGGTAAGGCTCTGAACCAAATAATAGCCAATATTGTAAACCGCTAACCGCATACTTTGAGGTAGTCTGTTTGAAATAAAGATTTGATAACTTTTACTCTGTCAGCTATTGTACAGTTACAATAAATGAGAATGACCTCAAGCCATTTCTCTCTCTCCAGCCCTCTTTCCATGCAGGTCCACTGTCACTAATATGTGGTGGTGAAGTTGTTCTCTGCTCAGCTGACAGAGACAGGTGATACAAGAGTCCATTCTGTTCCAAGTAGGTTACCTTGGCTCACCTCTATGCACAGCACTCTGGGGACTTACTGTAGGAAACCATGACATCCACCAATCATCCCCGTAACTTAATCATTAGTGGTACTGAGAGTTCCTCTAATTTCTATGACGCTGTATGTAGGCATTGTGCATAGGCCATTTGTTACGTAGAGCGGATGATGACCAGCTGCTGTCTATGGGTTAGAAAGTTCTATACAGAGGATGGTTCTGTACTGAATGTATGTGAAAGTCATTGCTAAACAATATGAGTAGTGTAGGTAAGGGACGTAGTGAAAACCTATAGGAGGATAGTTCTCCACGATGTGGATTGGGCATGAAATGACAGCAGGTTGTTCAATACTGAGCCTGCTGGATTGGTACAGAGCAGAGATTCATTGGGACAGAGCTCATGTCATTGTTTTAGGTGGAATCTGATGTTGAACGATACATTTATTATCTGTTTGCATTATATCTTTGTTCTACTTGTGCTCTGGCTTGATCTGATGAGACCCCTATACGATTTGACTCCTGTATTACTGATTGTATTTGATTGTATTCAAAACTTCCAATGCCAAGTTGAAATAATTTGGGATTCTGTAATTGATAGACAATGGTAGTTCCAATCAACCAATTACTATATAAAAAATATGTTTTCCTCAGTGCAATGTTTGTCCTTGAATGCTGTGTGTACTGATTCATTCCATCCTCACCTCCTCCATCACTGCAACGGATTGTCTGGTCTGCTGAGAGGATCATTGGCTGCCACCTGCCTTCCATCGAGGTCCTGCAGGACTCAAGGGCAAGGAAAGATCATCGTCGACCCCTTCCAGCCCCTCTTCCAAAGATTCCCCTCTTGCAAACGGTTCAAAACCTCTCGCCTCCTGAACAGTTTCTTTCCCCACGCCGTGGCCCTCCCCAACCGGCTACCTGGTGCACGATGATCCTCTTATCCATTGACTTTGCACTCTGCGCTATTCATCCACAGACTAGGCACCCTACACTATCATCCCAGAACTGCACATGGCTCTATTCATCCACAGACTATGCACCCAACACTATCATCCCAGAACTGCACATGGCTCTTTGCACTCTCTGCATATATCTTACATGCAGAATGTATAATGTAGCTGATAGTGTTCATAGTGTACATACTGTATGTGGATCTGTGGAAATTCTGTGTCTATATATATGTTTTTCTCTGTATATTCTGTTTATGGAGGCAGCACCATTCCACAGAGTCAAATTCCTGTTTAAGCAAATGTGTTTGGTGAATAAAGCTGATTCTGACCAGTTAACCTGAGTTTAGCTGGTTTATCATATGTCAGTTTACATTGTATCATTTGGGACTTGTTATGTACTGGATGAACTGAAGCAGGTAGCAGATTCTTCCCTTTGTATGATTTTTAAATAATTAATTTGCATTTTATTGCATGACATAACAATTTGATCACCTACCAACCAGTAAGAATTCCGGCTCTCACAGACCAGTTAGTTTTTCTTTAAGAAGCCCTCCTGTTCTCCACTCATTACCTGTATTAACTGCACCTGTTTGAACTCGTTACCTGTATAAAAGACACCTGTCCACACACTCAATCAAACAGACTCCAACCTCTCCACAATGGCCAAGACCAGAGAGCTGTGTAAGGACATCAGGGATAAAATTGTAGACCTGCACAAGGCTGGGATGGGCTACAGGACAATAGGCAAGCAGCTTGGTGAGAAGGCAACAACTGTTGGCGCAATAATAAGAAAATGGAAGAAGTTCAAGATGACGGTCAATCTCCCTCAGTCTGGGGCACCATGCAAGATCTCACCTCATGGGGCATCAATGATCATGAGGAAGGTGAGGGATCAGGCCAGAACTACACGGCAGGACCTGGTCAATGACCTGAAGAGAGGTGGGACCACAGTCTCAAAGAAAACCATTAGTAACACACTACGCCGTCATGGATTAAAATCCTGCAGCGCACGCAAGGTCCCCCTGCTCAAGCCAGCGCATGTCCAGGCCCATCTGAAGTTTGCCAATGACCATCTGGATGATCCAGAGGAGGAATGGGAGAAGGTCATGTGGTCTGATGAGACAAAAATATAGCTTTTTGGTCTAAACTCCACTCGCCGTGTTTGGAGGAAGAAGAAGGATGAGTACAACCCCAAGAACACCATCCCAACCGTGAAGCATGGAGGTGGAAACATCATTCTTTGGGGATGCTTTTCTGCAAAGGGGACAGGACGACTGCACCGTATTGAGGGGAGGATGGATGGGGCCATGTATTGCGAGATCTTGGCCAACAACCTCCTTCCCTCAGTAAGAGCATTGAAGATGGGTCGTGGCTGGGTCTTCCAGCATGACAACGACCCGAAACACACAGCCAGGGCAACTAAGGTGTGGCTCCGTAAGAAGCATCTCAAGGTCCTGGAGTGGCCTAGCCAGTCTCCAGACCTGAACCCAATAGAAAATCTTTGGAGGGAGCTGAAAGTCCGTATTGCCCAGCGACAGCCCCGAAACCTGATGGATCTGTATGGAGGAGTGGGCCAAAATCCCTGCTGCAGTGTGTGCAAACCTGGTCAAGAACTACAGGAAACGTATGATCTCTGTAGTTGCAAACAAAGGTTTCTGTACCAAATATTAAGTTCTGCTTTTCTGATGTATCAAATACTTATGTCATGCAATAAAATGCAAATTAACTACTTAAAAATCATACAATGTGATTTTCTGGATTTTTGTTTTAGATTCCGTCACTCACAGTTGAAGAGTACCTATGCTTTGTAAGTGGGAAAACCTGCAAAATCGGCAGTGTATCAAATACTTGTTCTCCCCACTGTACATTTAGCAAGTAGATTCAACTCAACTCAAGTATACCTATTAGAATTAATTTCACAATTAATTTGGTTATCAAGCTGCTGGGTTTCCCAAGTATTT
Organism: Thymallus thymallus; assembly: GCA_023634145.1. NCBI lineage: Eukaryota > Metazoa > Chordata > Actinopteri > Salmoniformes > Salmonidae > Thymallus > Thymallus thymallus. The sequence goes on along the minus strand of CM042405.1, from coordinate 13,239,276 downwards.
TGGTGCTCCCATCACTCCAGTGAAAGTGACTAATCTATGGTTTCTAGACACACACCCGCCTTTAAGCCCAAAATGTAAGCCCAAAGGTGCAAAGATTTGAGAGAGAGCAATTTGAGAAAATGACAAGTGACAAGTGACTTGACAATGACAAGTGACTATTACTGGTGGACACTTTTAATGCTTTCAAATAAATGTTTTACATGTTTTAATCACATTTCTTTGCTAATAGTTCTGTATGTACTGTTTAAGACATTTTTCTTTATGATCTGTGACAATGATGTTCTGCTCGCTCAAAGGCACTTGCAAGCTCTCAACTTTAATTTGCACTCTCAACTGGAACCAGTCCTTTGCTTGCTCAACCATATTTCTTCTCTCTCGACTGGAACCAGTGTTTGCTTGCACAATGATGTTTCATCTTGCTCACCTGCGCCATCTTGGGTCTGTTCGACTTTTGAATCGGATTTGACACCAGTTTAGGGTCTTACACTAACCTGGCTGCATGGGTAACATAACAGCCTGGATCTACTTTGAACATGAGCTGTTTATGTGAAGTCAGTGGTATAGAAGAATAAGAAGTCCTAATCAAGGCGGGGGGAAATGACATATGGGGAAATGACTTAAGATTATCCAGCTCTTCTTCTTAATGAGACCTATAATGTTGCTTTGTTGGGACTTGGAGAAGAAGTATGACTCTCAATGATAAGGCTGGATTCAATCCGTATTGCGGAATTATCGTGGATGAGATGCATAAAAATCGAAAGGTAATTTTCGATTAGCTGACATATGCAGCGTTTACCGTGAATAAAGTCTCCGCAAATGCGGAACATTGTCTTAAATTTAAATCGAGCTATCTTCTGTGATACTTCTGTGATACAGTTTGAATTCAGCCCCTAATCTCCAAGCACCGATTTGCTTAATGCTGCAATCCCACTAGAATGGATGAGACATGAATATAACAAGACAACTCCTTTGAAAAAGTCCCAACTGAGAGGAGAGAAAATCCTGAAAATCACATCAATTGGCTGTGTAGTGAAGCTAACTTTCTTCAAATTGCCATGAAGCAGTTTCCTCTGAAATTGTCTAGGACGTAAGACAGAGACTAGTGGGAGAGTTCTTTCTACAGCCTCCATCACAGTGGGATGGGATAACTTTCAAACAAAGCCCTTCCAGTGCTGCCATGCCAGGGACACATCTGACACATGCATCGAAATTCATAATCAGCAACACAGAAAGAGAGAGCAAGAACAAGCTACAGACAGACATCTTGTCTTCAGATAATTAAAAGCTGATAAGAAAGGGTTTTATTGTGCCAACTTTAGTGGCAGTGCAATTATGAGGAGCGTTCAGAAAGATAAGGTTGTCAGGCTGTGACTGCAGTACATACAGGCGTGCTGACAGCCATATCACATGTAGCATCAAGACTTCTCTCTCTCTCTCTCTCTCTCTCTCTCTCTTTCTCTCTGTCTAAATGAATGCTAGAATGAATGCTAGCTCAATTTCCCCCTTCCCTTCTCCCCTGTAATACCCTTGGCTTTAACACATTTAAAAAATGTCACCGTGACCGACGTCATAATGAAAAAACGCACATAATAATCTAACTGTCTGACTGCCATCATCGCATCTGTCCTTGATCTCTCTTCCTCTCTCTCTCTGTACCCTTCCTCTCATTCCCTCTCTTTGACATCCTCTTTCTCTCTCCTTCTGCTCTTTCATCTCCTCTCTCTCCCTCTCTTTCTCTGTCTCCCTCCCCTCAGTTCCTAGCTCGTCCTTGTCGCCCTCGACGACCGAGTCGAGCGCATCCCTCCTGCTACCTGCTGCCGTGCCAAACTTCCTGCATTCCTACCGTAGCGCCTGGTCGGTCATGCAGAACGCCTCCCAGCCGGGGCACACAAATTATTTCCTAACATGTGTTCAGAAGAGTTATTCATAAACAACATGGTACAAACTGCAGGCCCCTGCTTTTCAGGGGGAGGAGGTTGTTAAATGGTTCACAAAGTAAGGAAATCAACAGGAAATAGATTAGAGTGGAGCTGTGGTGTGTCATTTGTGTGTGTGTGCTTATGTTAGCCTTGCTGTGTTTCATTGGCTTGTTGTATGTACTGTAAGCAGGGGCTCCCATAATAACTGTGTGTTCCACAGCTTTGTTTATCTTGATGAAAATGTCTGACAGCTGAGACAGAACCTGAGAAAGATGCAGGGTGGCAGGTCATCAGGTGTGTGTGTGTGTGTGTGTGTGTGTGTGTGTGTGTGTGTGTGTGCGACAAACGCAGGGTAAATAACATGTTCAAATACACATATATTTGAACCCAGGTCTGCTGGACTGTTGTTGAATCTAAATTCATGTCTGGCTCCATATAGGTTATGATCTGTGCTGCTGTGTGTTTAAAATGTATTATTATATTAAAATGCTGAAAGAAGGTTCCTTCTAGCTTCATTTTTTTACTAGGAAATGTGCTCAATGTTCACAGTGAACTCTTTGTCTTGTCAGTGGGTCTACTGACATTAAATCAGCTGAAGGAGAAGAGAGAAAAGGTGTGTAGAATACATAGTGTCTGGTTTCAGAACACACTTGAACATTCCTCACTGCGTTCGTTCACATGTCAGCAAATTCCCATCTTCAGAAGAGCAACATTCATCACTCACAGTGTGCGGTATAGTTGAAATACAGCTATTGCTATTGCAGTCCATTTACAGTAGAACAAACCCAAACTTTAAGTGGCGGCTTTATTAACATTTTAAACTATAAAGCTGGAATGGCTGCCGCGTTTCTCCATTCATCATTCTGTTTCCCTGGGGGTTGTCAGCCAGGAGTGAGTCTCAGCATGCAGAACGGCATGGAAACAAATCCCCTTCAGAATCATTTCTCAACATAACTGCTGTAGCTCCTCACTGATCTCCCAGGGAAACCTGGCAGCCATAAAAAAATGTAATAAAAAAATGTAATAAATAAAAAAACATATTTCCTTGTGAATTAATCATATTAATAAAGCCCAGCAAGTGGCTCACCAGAGATGGATCAGCTGATTGCCAGCTTACAAGCTCTACGATGAGTTGCTCTCCTGGTTATCTCTCTCTCTCCCTCCCTCCACCTCCCTCTTTCTCTTTCGCTCCTTATCTCTCCCCCCTCTCTATACTTCTCCCTTCCTTTGTTTTCCGATTCATTCTGTCATGTTCAAGGCTTGTCTAAATTTCAAAATCCCATTTACAGTGGTGCTATCGACAGAGATGTGGACTTTTAGACATCTGTTTGACCTGTGTCTGCCTGCCTGCCTTCCGTAGTGCCAGAGCTACAGCAAGGAGAAACAAAAGTATGTCTAGAAGTCCTGTATGCTATTGTTAACTGGGCTTTTGTTTTCTCTGTACATTTATATCTATAGTATAAAAGGTTGCTTTGAAACATAATCATGAGTCTCACAATACTGAGAGATGAAATTAGTTTATCCACCTTATGTAGCCCCGGCAGAGCCATTTCGAACGCGTTTGTCTTTCAACTTGCTGTGCATTGACACACAAGCAAACACAGGAAGGATATGTCATTAAATATTAATTACATATTTCAAAACTATTAAATAATGTGCACAGAATTGGAAAGATAATTATCTGCTGAGGAAAATTATTTAGACAATTTAAACGTTTGTTTTCACGTCGTATAAGCACTACGACGCCAATGCTAGATTGCTGAGGGGAAGAGAGGGTATAAGGAGAAGATGGAGGACAAGCTGAGGCAGAGCCTAGTGAGAGAGGTGTGGAAGGGTATGAGAAATATCACTGGCTTCAAAAAGTCAAACAGTGGGCAGACGGAGGGGACCCAGGACAGAGCCAATGAGCTGAACCAATGAGCTGGCCCTGTCCACCTCCCCTCCAGCTCCCCAGGCCACACACCCTCACGGCTGTCCCACCCCCACTTTGCTCACACACCTCTGTTGAGACAATCAGCGACCCCCTCCCCACCTCCGCCCCCGCTCCCTCTGGACTGATCCTCAACACCCCCCTTCCCCCCACCTCTGGACTGATCCTCAACACCCCCCTTCCCCCCACCTCCCCACCTGGGCTGGCTTTCACCACCAACCAAGTGAAGAGAGAGCTGGAGAGACTACATCAGTGGAAAGCTACGGGCCCTGATGGCATCAGCCCAAGGGTGCTTAGGGTCTGTGCTGACCAACTGTGTGGAATACTCCAGCGACGCTTCAACCTTAGCCTGAGCCTATAAAGGGTCCCTGTGCTGTGGAAAACATCCTGCCTCGTCCCAGTGCCCAAGAAGGCGCACCCCACTGTCCTAAATGACTTGAGACCTGTAGCGCTAACATCCCACATCATAAAGACCCCGGAAAGGTTAGTCCTCGCTCACCTCAGACCATTGGTGTGTACATCACTGGAACCCCTGCAGTTCACATATCAGTGCAACATCGGGGTGGATGATGTCATTAAATGGACTCATTTCTCTGTATATTTCTATCTACAGTACAGTGTCTACACTACTGTACTGTAAGTGTTTCAATACTGTGTGCCTGTGTGTTAGAGGAATGTCAGGCCAATACCCAATTCTAGATGGGGAACATCTGGTGGCTTGGGGTTACCTACTGCACTGTACTTTACCAAACTGTCTGCTTTAATCCTTTAATTCAGGGATGGGCAACTTTTTGTAGTCACTTTCAATCAAATATGATATTAAAAACTGCAAACATTTCTCTTCACCCTATTGAAAAATGTGTAGAATTGCAGGAAACTTGCTGTAAAACTTTAAATGTTTCTTTCCCCATGACAAAATGAGTAGAATTGCATGAAATTAGTTATGAAATTGAAAAATATTTTCTCCGCCCCATGACAAAATGTGTAGAATTGCAGGAAACTAACTCTAAAACGTTTTCTCTCCGCTGTCAAGAGGGTGACTTCTAAAATATTTTAGGGTCCCACAACAAAATGTCACTTAGGCCCCCCAAAAGGCTAGGCCGGCTCTGACTACATGTGTTGGTATGGATGTGGGTACGCAGACCCGCGAGCCACTGCTGCCCTGATGATGATTTCAGATTTTCTGTGGCCCACAACCCATCAAAGTGGCCCATCCTTGCTTTAAATTACTGTTTAACCTGAACCTCACCTGTCATGAAGAAAACAAACAAATAAAACCACATCCAACCTACTGCCCCACCCACACACTCTCTCTCTCTCTCTCTCTCTCTCTCTCTTTCGCTTTCACAAACACACATACACTTTATATTTTGTCACAAGCTCCTTGTCGTCAATTGAAAATCGGTCACACAAGACGACACCATAGGAATTATTTAAGCCTGCCTTTGGCCATGGTCAAACTCTACCTTTATGTCTTTGAATACACCGTTGCCTTACTGGTTCAAAATACGGTTTAGAAATGAAGAAAAATTACTTTCCTTGTGTCATAAAACAATACTTTACTGATTCAAAACAAGGCTGAACAATAGATTGCCTTGTGTCAAAATGCATTAATAGCTTGTTTTCTATATGATTCTACAGTCTCCGTTTTCTGGGAGAGATGATAATGCTCCTTTTGCTCTTTTTTGATGATAGGCAAAACTAAAAATAGTCCCCCTGTGGCATTTACACTCATCTATACACCGGACATCTATGGAAGTTGAAACATAGTTGAAATTTGGTCAGTCCGCCCTGGCCTTGATTTCATCGTTCACAGACGTCGTTTTTTGGTCCTTCATTTGCCCAATCATAGACGTCTATGTTTCACAAGTTTGGACAGCAGATTACAGAAGAGTACATTAAAGTACAGTAGAGCACATTGGAGTACAAAACAGTACAGTACAGTACAGTAAAGAAAAGAAAAGTAGAGTATAATTCAGTACAGTACAGTACAGTACATTACAGTACAGTAGAGTGGAGTAGAGTTCATTACAGTACACAGTAGAGCACACGAGTTGGATACACTATAATGTACTATATTGTACTGAACTATACTATACTTTACTGTACTGTACTGAACTCTGCTGTTCTGTACTGAACTCTACTGTTCTGTGCTGTACTGTACTCTATTGTACTCTACTGTGCTGTAATTTGATGTAAATATTTGTAAAACATAGACATCTATGATTTGTTCAGATTTGGTCCGGTCTCATTAGAATTACTGTAGGTCAATAACCAAAATAGATTTTTTTCAAACTCGAGGTGTCATGTCATAGCTGACACCCCATTCTTTCTGCAGATATCTTTGAATCTTAATTCGGAGCAGATATTTAACAGTGTTTTGTTCACATAAAAAACAGAGGGAGATTTTACCGTCATTCTGTTACCAAACTTAGCTTCTGCACAGTTCTTCCAGTAAATGTGTTTTTGTAAAATGTTCTGTGTACATTGTTAAAGTAATCCTTATGCAGAAAGTGGCACAGTGGTCTAAGACACTACATCTCAGTACTAGATGCGTCACTACAGACAACCTGGTTCAAATCCAGACTGTATCACAACCGGCCGTGATTGGGAGTCCCATAGGGTGGCGCACAATTGGCTCAGTGTCGTCCGAGTTTGGCTGGTGTAGGCTGTCATTGTAAATAATAATTTTTTCTTAACTGAATTGCCCAGTTTAATAAAGGTAAAAAATAATAATAAAGTTGTGTGGTTAGTTAAATCAATGTTTTTGTTTGGCATACACATTTACAAGTGAGCACTAACTTTACATACTGTGACAACAATAAGTTTGTTGCAACTTCTTGGAGCTGCAGTGGTGACAATGTGCAACATGGTTGAGTTTGAACTGTGATAAGTATTTGAAGAGAAATGTCATCTCACTGGCCATCTAACAACTGGAGTGCAATGCACTGTCTGGCATGTTGCTAGTACAGACTGTTATCTTCAGGAGATGTAGCAGCACACGTACCTTGTCTAACAACCACTGGGGGTGATGATGAAGAGATATCAAGACAAGAATGGGGAAACTAATAAAAAGCCAATATTCTACTGTTATCAAAGTATCTCATCTCAGAGCTTTAGTTCATCCAAATTACAAAATGACATAGCAATCCATGCTTTCCCTGGCACTGTTTCCAAAGGTTAATATTTTAGTTACTTGTGGCATAAATCCCATTCAAGTCATGGTACCGATATTAGATATATGTATTTTTTTGCATCATGTCCAAATCATCCGAAAGTTTCTAAAATTCATTGTGAAGTCCATGAGTGCTAAAACTCCATTTTATCTTGTGAATTTTTCATAGATGTGTTGAAGTTGTAAAGCAGCACGTACAGTAGAGTTCATCAACCCCCTTGGCTTCATAGTCAACTGCCTTTGAAACGGATTGCTATGATGTTCTATTAACCACAAGTGCTTTTACTTAATTTGGCACTGGTTGCTTTTTGAACTTATAATGAGTTATTTCTTGAGTTCTGAGTTCATTAATGTGCATGATTTATGCATTTATGATGACCTGTATGTCTCTGTATACCTGTTGTTAGTGGTGTTATGTTGGCCTTTGGTACATTAGTGTCTGTCTGTCAACCTTGAAGAATCAATACTGTCGACCTCTGCTGATGACAGCCATAGCCGGCTCTGCTTGAAAACATCCCAACTCCTGACACTGATGTATCGGAGCCGCCCAGCCCATGGACTGGTGATGTCCCCTCCAGGCATGATGGGTAGCAGGAAGCCAAGCTGAGCATCATCACAGGGACTTTGGGAGGGGAAACAAACAATGGCTTATTTTCCTCAAGTCAGGAAGGGGATCTGGAATTCAATACACCAGTCAATTACACCCCTGCACAGTTCTATAGGCTATAGAATTAATTGAGCGCACAGCCTTGTGGTGATAATGGAATGGGATGGGATAGACTTCTGGAACCAGTCTATATCTCACCGACCCCAGCACCACCCACCCCTATAAGCAGCCCTTTATCACACCGAGGCACACCATCACACCCCCATACTGAGATCAGCTATTTTCAGCAGTATAAAAGCATCCCTCTTTGAGAGTTCTCCCCACAGAGGGGCAATGTGTGTGCATGTGTGTGCGCATGCGTGAGTGTGTGTTGGGATAAATTAACCCATATTTCTAACAAAAGGGATGATAAGAGAAGCTGTCTGTCTGCCTTGTACATTCCAGGCAAAGTCTAAACATGTCCTGCAAACCTAAGAAATCCTTGACTTGAGAAAACCTGTTACATAAAACATGGAACCATTAGGCCTATAGATGCTAATATGGACAATTCATTAACAAAGGCTTTGATGGCTTTTATGAGGAATTATTAACAGAAGTGTTTTTTTTAAGGGGCCTTCAACTAGCTTGTCTCAAGGACAGGCCTTGTACAAATCCAGTGGGACAAAGAGAGAGAGCGATAAAGATAAATCGAGAGAGAGAGAGAGAGAGAGAGAGAGGGAGGCACAGGCAGACAGAGCAGGTAGAGGCGGAGGTATATTGAAGCTTTGCTTAGACCTTTCATATGTTTGAAAAAATGTTTTCCCTTAGACTTTTTGTAGCTCACATTTATTGTGGAACAACATAATCAATAACGTAATACTGTACCTGTCAGGTTTAAGACCAGCAATATTGAGTTGAGAACTAGCAAAAAAGATGCTTGGGATTCTTTTTTATATATATTTAAACAACCTTCCTGCATAAAAGTACCTGAAGTACCTTAATATAGAACTTCAAAAATAATGTAACATTTACAATTTGAGTTTAAGTTGTTTTCCAATAGCTTGACCTTATCTTGGAAGCTCATTCATAGCCATAGCAAACTGTATGGTGGAATACTATGCTGTTAGACGAACACTGTTGACTCAACTTGAAACACGTTCCCCTTTCTGTGCCTGCATCACTTCTTTCTTCCTGATTTCGAGAATGAGCCCATTCAGAAATAGACAGACATACTGTAAATGTGATATTTTTTTCTCCTCGCAATAGCATTTGGTTGCAATGAAAGAAACAAGCGTCTTGCTTTTCTGCTCCATTTGCTAGTCAAAACCCTTCTGAGTCTGTAGGCAGCCTGAAAACAATAAGCTCTTTTTGACCTTGTTTTCCATTCAATCCAACCGCTTTCAGGTACGGTTCGAATTAAGGACCAGTTAAACTCAAATTGTCTCTCAAACATGCATACTTCCAGTTCTTCTTTCAACACGCATTCATGAAGAGCTATAGCACACATTCACAATCAGACACACAAAAACACACAGACATAACATCCGACAGCCGCACAAACATACATACTGGGCTAGCACATGCTCATAAATATACATACAGGGCTAGCACAAGCTAATTAACATACATACAGGGCTAGCATATGCTTGCAAACATATACACACACAGACGTATTTACTCAGTAAACAGGGACAAGAGACCTCTCCAGAGCTGTTGTGAGTTGACAGAGATCACCTTACGAGCACTTCACTGTCACACCATCACCTTTGAGGGGGTCATTTAAAATCAGAAAGAAACACTTAATAGTTTTGGACATGACTGGTAAACAATGAATCTAGCTGCTAACGTTCACTTGAAAACTAACCGACACTGGCAACACTAAATGGGATAAACACAGCCATTCGGAGGAAAGTCAGGGACCTCAATCTGGAAATGGAACTTATATTACCTCCTGCTATAAAATGGAGTGTCTCCTCTGGCTTGACATTCATTTCCATTCCAGGGCTGTATGTGACTGTGCTTGGCAGATGCTGATGGGCTAGTCCACTCTGATACCACCATAACAATCACTCACATGTATTTCACCTGAGCAATTTCCTGAGTCTGTCGAGTATGCGCTCATGCATACGGTACCTGATGAATGGGGTGACACATGGTGACTGTTTGCAATGCCCTTTCCCTTCAGTGGTGGTATTTGCACTCGACCGTAGGTCACTGTGAATTTGATGGGCCAAGCCATTTCTGACCCGGGGAAGCACATATTTGCATACAAAGAGTTTTGGCCCAACTGAACAGAGAGTAATTCAACTGCAAAGCCAGAACAGAAAACACTGTTGACAGCTATACTGCCATCCTCAGTGACAAGGTAATAAAATAGAGCTGTTATACTGCCATCCTCAGTGACAAGGTAATAAAATAGAGCTGTTATACTGCCATCCTCAGTGACAAGGTAATAAAATAGAGCTGTTATACTGCCATCCTCAGTGACAAGGTAATAAAATAGAGCTGTTATACTGCCATCCACAGTGACAAGGTAATAAAATAGAGCTGTTATACTGCCATCCTCGGTGAAAAGGTAATAAAATAGAGCTTTTATACTGTCATCCTCAGTGACAAGGAAATAAAATAGAGCTGTTATACTGCCATCCTCAGTGACAAGGTAATAAAATAGAGCTGTTTTACTGCAAATTCTCAGTAACAAGGTAATAAAATAGAGGTGTTATACTGCCGTCCTCAGTGACAAGGTAATAAAATAGAGCTGTTATACTGCCATCCTCTGTGAAAAGGTAATAAAATAGAGCTGTTATACTGCCATCTTCGGTGACAAGGTAATAAAATAGAGCTGTTATACTGCCATCCTCGGTGACAAGGTAATAAAATAGAGCTGTTATACTGCCATCCTCCTCAGTGACAAGGTAATAAAATAGAGCTTTTATACTGTCATCCTCAGTGACAAGGAAATAAAATAGAGCTGTTATACTGCCATCTTCGGTGACAAGGTAATAAAATAGAGCTGTTATACTGCCATCTTCGGTGACAAGGTAATAAAATAGAGCTGTTATACTGCCATCTTCGGTGACAAGGTAATAAAATAGAGCTGTTATACTGCCATCCTCGGTGACAAGGTAATAAAATAGAGCTGTTATACTGCCATCCTCCTCAGTAACAAGGTAATAAAATAGAGGTGTTATACTGCCGTCCTCAGTGACAAGGTAATAAAATAGAGCTGTTATACTGCCATCCTCGGTGAAAAGGTAATAAAATAGAGCTGTTATACTGCCATCCTCGGTGACAAGGTAATAAAATAGAGCTGTTATACTGCCATCCTCGGTGACAAGGTAATAAATTGAGCTGTTATACTGCCATCCTCGGTGACAAGGTAATAAAATAGAGCTTTTATACTGTCATCCTCAGTGACAAGGAAATAAAATAGAGTTGTTATACTGCCATCCTCAGTGGAAAGGTAATAAAATAGAGCTGCTTCTCCAGATATCAACACCACTGACATTTGGTTTCAATAAATAAATAAACAAACACACACTTTTATCACGAGACAGTAGCCAGCATGCAGGAAATAAGGCTCTTACCACGTCTCCCACAAACCATTTACAAAACCCAAAACAGACCAGACTATACAATCACAATAGAAAAAAGCAACAACACATTTTTCTGTGAAAGGTGTTTTGTTATCGTTAAGAGAGGCGGGACAAAGGCTCGCATGAACAGTAGCCTCTGTTCCACTGGAATCCAACACAAAGAGAACATAATGTTATACCTTAGGTGACCAAACAAACATACCCATGGAATTCAATAAGAAACCAACACACGGTCTGTTAGTCTTTTCAAGTCTGCCACCTCCGCTGTAGCTACTGTATCTTATATGACCAGTACAGAACTAGTGAGGCTAGGCAGAAGACAAGCTTATCACACACAGTCCAATGTTGTTGGTTTAAGTCAGGGATGGGCAACTGGCAATATGGATGTGGGTACACAGACCCATGAGCCACAATGATGAGTTCACATCAAAGTTGACCATGAACTGCAATCTTTGGCAGAGGCAATCATCTGCCTAAATCCAAATAAATCCAAACGAAGGAAGAGGGAAAAAAATAAACACCTCATATTTTATGTTTTGTCAAGAAACATGTTTCTTAGAATATAACAAAGAGGTTTGATCTTTCATTCATTTTCGTTTTTTTATTTATTTATACAGGAAAGTTCCCTCCGTAACATATGCCACTGTTTTCCAGGGAGTCCCAGGATCCATGTTGTTATTTTTTTAAGTACTTCCTGATCCACTGGAGTGGTTAAATGTAGACTATAGTCTGATGACAATATCTCATTGGTGCTCATTGGTCTGTGTCTCGACAATTCAATGAGGACAGGCGCTGGGCCAACAGTATACTGTCAAAAAAAAAACTCTTGAGATAATGGAGGAAAATGTCAGGGAACATTCTTCATAATGTTAAGCCTCCCTCATGGTCACCACCCAATTACCCTGCATTTGTCCAGAAGGAGCTATTTGGACTACAGAGAATAGTGCTTTGGGACTTTCAATGAGGAAATGCACAAACACACACAGATACACACAGACACAAACAGACACACACTAGTGATTGTGGGACTTTGAATGGTGAAAACGGTTAGGGCCCCACGCTCCCTTAGCTTTGCTAATCTGATGGTTCCTGCATATGCCCGCTGCCTCTCTGTCTATGGCCTCAACATTTCCGCCTGAGAGGACCTGCCAATACCATGAGGCCAGGCTGCAGAGTGATGTCCGAGTGGGCCCCATGGTGTGTGCGTGGCACCGGAGGCTGGTGAGGGAAGGACGGCTCATAATAAGGGCTTGAATGGAGTGAATGGAATGGTATCAAACACAAGGAAACCATGTGTTCAATGTGTCAATAACATTCCATTAATTCCATTCCAGCCATTACTATGAGCCTGTCCTCCCAAATTAAGGTGCCACCAGCCACCTGTGGTGTGTGGGGCTAATAAATATCGAACAGAGGCCACACCACCACCACCACCACTACAACCACCATTGGCGATTTTAGATAATTTAATTTGATTTCCCTTTGTCCCCAACACAAAGGACACAGTGGCCCTTTTTGGTCCCCAGCGTGTCATACATTGATCGCTGGATTTCTGTTTGGGTCAATGCATGGTGGTAGAGACTAAAGAAGCCCTGGGTTAGAGGACGGGAGTGCTTGTTGAGGGTGACAGTGTGGTGAGCTGCTATCTATCGTTTACAAAGAGTGCCAATGCTTATGATACCATTGAGGAAAATGCATGCTTGGATGTAGAGTTAGCAATCTGTCCTGAATATTCTCTGAAACGTATAGCTGAGATTCTTCAAATTAGCCACGCTTTGCCTTGATGACAGCTTTGCACACTCTTGGCATTCTTTCAACCAGCTTAATGAGGTAGTCACCTGGAATGCATTTCAATTAACAGGTGTGCCTTGTTAAAAGTTCATTTGTGGAATTTCTTTCCTTATTAATGCATTTGAGCCAATCAGTTGTATTGTGACAAGGTAGGGGTGGTATACAGAAGATAGCCATACTTGGTAAAAGACCAAATCCATATTATGGCAAGAACAGCTCAAATAAGCAAAGAGTAATGACAGTTCATCATTACTTAAGACATGGTCAGTCAATCCGGAAAATTTCAAGAACTTTGAAAGTTTCTTCAAGTGCAGTCGCAAAAACCATCAGTTCTTATGAGGACCGCCACAGGAAAGAAAGACCCAGAGTTACCTCTGCTGCTGAGGATAAGTTCATTAGACTTAACTGCACCTCAGATTGCAGCCCAAACAAATGCTTTATAAAGTACAAGTAACAGACACATCTCAACTGTTCAGAGGAGACGGCGTGAATCAGGCCTTCATGGTCAAATTGCTGAAAAGAAACCACTACTAAAGGACACTGATAAGAAGAAGAGCCCTGGCCCAAGAAACACGAGCAATGGACATTAGACTGTTGGAAATCTGTCCTTTGATCTGAGTCCAAATTTGAGATTTTTGTGAGACGCAGAGTAGTTGAACAGATGATCTCCGCATGTGTGGTTCCCACCATGAAGCATGGAGGAGGAGGTCTGGTGGTGCTTTGCTGGTGACACTGTCAGTGATTTATTTAGAATTCAAGGCACACTTAACCAGCATGGCTACCACAGCATTCTGCAGCGTTATGCCATCCCATCTGGTTTGCGCTTAGTGGGACTATCATTTGTTTTTCGACAGGACAATGATCCAAAACACACCTCCAGGCTGTGTAAGGGCTATTTGACCAAGAAAGAGAGTGATGGAGTGCTGCATCAGATGACCTGGCCTCCACAACCACCCGACCTCAACCCAAATTAGATGTTTTGGGATGAGTTGGACTGCAGAGTGAAGGAAAAGCAGCCAACAAGTGCTCAGCATATGTGGGAACTCCTTCAAGACTGTTGGAAAAGCATTCCTCATAAAGCTGGTTGAGAGAATGTTAAGAGTCATCATGGCAAAGGGTGGCTAGTTTGAAGAATTGTTTAACACTTTTTTGGTTACTACATGATTCCATATGTGTTATTTCGTAGTTTTGATGTCTTCACTATTATTCTACAATGTAGAGAGTAGTAAAAATAAAGAAAAACCCTTGAATGAGTAGGTGTGTCCAAACGGTTGACTGTTACTGTATATCAACAATGACTAATTAGTGCAAAACAGTATTTAAGTTTACTCTCTACACAGTTCTTTAGCTGTCCCCATAGCAGAAACCTTTTTGGTTCCAAGTAGAGCACATTTGGGTTCCAGGTAGAACTATTTTGGGTTCCATGAAGAACTGTCTGGGGAAATGGGTGTACATGGAACCCAATAGGGTTCTACATGTAACCAAATGGGTTATACCTGAAACCAAAAAGGGTTCTTCAAAGAGTTATCCTATGGGGATAGCCAAAGAACCCTTTAAGGTTCTAGATGGCATCTTTTTTTCTAAGAGTGCAATGACAGAAAAAATGTGATGCTTCAACCATTCAGAACAACTTTTCTTCTATTTCTGGTCAAAATGTGATATTGATTTCAACAACATAAAAACTAACAAATGAGAGTCTATGAGTCAACATCTAATCCATATTTTTAATTTCCTTCACATCTGTACACATGAAATGCTTTGAAAGGCTGGTCATGGCTCACATCAACAGGGCCTTCCTCTGACACTGCCTGGTATAGAGGTCCTGGATGGCAGGGAGCCCGGCCATTCAGAACAACTTTTCTTCTATTTCTGGTCAAAATGTGATATTGATTTCAACAACATAAAAACTAACAAATGAGAGTCTATGAGTCAACATCTAATCCATATTTTTAATTTCCTTCACATCTGTACACATGAAATGCTTTGAAAGGCTGGTCATGGCTCACATCAACACCATCATCCCAGAGACCCTGGACCCACTCGAACAGGTCCACAGATTACAAAATCTCTATTGCACTCCACACTGTTATTGTTCATAGACTACAACTCAGCGTTCAACCCCTATGGGTTAATGCCCTCCAAGCTCATCACTAAGCTTAGAACCCTGGGACTGAACACCTCTGCAACTGGACTGATGAGTCGCCCCCAGGTGGTGAGGGTAGGCAACAATGTATCCGCCACGCTGACCCTCAACACGGGGGCCCCTAAGGGGTTCGTGCCAAGTCCCCTCCATTACTCCCTTTTCACCCACGACTGCGTGGCCACACACAACTCTAACACCATCATTAAGTTTGCTGACGACATGACAGTGGTAGGCCTGATCGCCGACAACGATAAGACAGCCTATAGGGACAACAACCTCTCCCTCAACATCAGCAAGACAAAGGAGCTGATCATGGACAGCAGGAAACGGAGGGCTGAGCACGCCCCCATTCACATCGACAGGGCTGTAGTGGGGCGGGTATGAGAGCTTCAAGTTCCTTGGAGTCCACATCATTAAAGACCTATCATGGTCCACAAATACCAACACAGTTGTGAAAAAAGCATGACAAATGCCTCTTCCCCTCAGGTGGCTGAAGAGATTTGGCATCAGCCCTCAGATCCTAAAAAGGTTCTACAGCTGCACCATCGAGAGCACCTTGACTGGCTGTAACACCGCTTGATATGGCAACTGCTTGGCATTCGACCGGAAGGCGCTACAGAGGGTAGTGCTTACAGCCCAGTACATCACTGGGGCCGGGCTCCCTGCCATCCAGGACCTCTATACCAGGCAGTGTCAGAGGAAGGCCCTAAATATTGTCAAAGACTACAGCCACCCAAGTCATAGACTGTTCTCTCTGCTACCGCACGGCAAGCGGTAACGATGCACCAAGTCTGGAACCAACAAAACCCTGAACAGCTTCTACCCCCAAGCCATAAAACTGCTAAATAGTTAACCAAATAGCTACCTGGACTATCTGCATCACAGGAGGTTGGTGACACTGTAATTGGGGAGGACGGGCTTCGTTCCAGCCACTATTATGAGCCGTCCTCCCCTCAGCAGCCTCCTGTGGACTGCATTTACCCTTTTTGCATTCACTCTTTTGATTCATCACATACACTGCTGCTACTGTTTATTATCTACCCTGTTGCCTAGTCACTTTTTTCATAGTTATATGTATATATCTACCTCAATTACCTCGTACCCTGCACATCGACTCAGTACGGGTACCCTGTGTATATAGCCAAGTTATCGTTAGTCATTGTGTATTTATTATTATGTGTTATTACTTTTCTATTATTTCTCTATTTTATCTCTCTCTCTGCATTGTTGGGAAGGTCACGTAAGTAAGTATTGTTAGACTACACCTGTTGTTTACGAATCCTGTGATGAATAACATTTGATTTTATTTTATTTCTGTCCAGTGCTCACAGTAACCGGTGGCCATATTCGCCTTGTTGGCCTGTAAATGTGACACGGCCACAGCCTATTAACACACGTCTCGGTGACTATAGCGTTACAGCCCTGGCCAGACTCAGTGTCCCACTGGCCAGACAGATTGATGTGAATGAGTTTAGGAAGCCCCAGACGCAGTGGCACTAAATCTTGGCTGAGGTCAGGTGGTGGAACAGAACCCGTACGGATGTGCGGCGCAGAACTGGATAGATAGACACATGTTCCAAAAACATTTGCGTCTGCCAAAGTCGTCTGAGGTGAAAACTCACTGCAGAAAGCAACACATGCCATGGATCTGTTTACAGACCTCCAAAATTAATTACTCTCCCTGTGTCATTCCACATAATCAGTTAACGTGCACACACACGCAGAGAAATAGGGCATGCAAACTAATTCAGATATTTAGATAGCATAGTATAGCCTTCACCCCACCTGACATTTAGTAGGCACATCTGAATGTCATACAAATTCTATTGGCATAACCTTCCCCTTGTATTATATTTCACTGCCTCGATCTGAGTTACATATTATGTTGTGAAAGTACAGCCCTTTCTCCGTGGTGGTGGAGGGCTGCATGAACACAGTACCATGTTGAATAGAGGAGGCACATAGAATCAGGGAGCTCTGCCTGCCTCATCTCGCTTTCTACCCCCTTCCCTTTTTCCTCTCTGTCTCCCTCTCTCTCTCTCTTTCTCTGTACACAACAGGGTCTGCTGCAATTAGCATGGCCGCTTCCCCAGTCCAAATATCTAGGAAGCAGCACTGTAACCCTACCAGAGCAGAGCAACAGAGAGAGAGAGAGAGAGAAAGAGAGAGAGAGAGAGAGAGAGAGAGAGAGAGAGAGAGAGAGAGAGAGAGAGAGAGAGAGAGAGAGAGAGGAATGTGAGGCATTTCCTTTAATGTGCGTTGGCCTTGCTAGGTCAGAGGAACCAACCGACGCTCCCCTCGTCTCACACTGAGCAGAGGAGACTCTCTGAAACAAACTTCCTGTTAAGCAGTCCCCTAAAAAAAATATGGCTGAACTGAAATCCGTCTTTTTTCCCCTCTCTCGCTCACTCTCTCTCTCCCTCTCTCTCTCCCATTCATACGTTCTAATACTCAAATATTTGTTTCCACATGACTCTCTTTGTGTACCTCAGTTGTGGTTTCTTCAATAACAATGGCCATAGGGGTTGGCAAGACAGCACAAACAGATGTGGGACCAGTCTACCAGTCTAGATGCTCCCTGCCTGCCTGGCTGCGTGGCTCCCTGGCTGGTGGTTTGGTTCACACGGCTCTACTCGCTCCTCACCCCTGAACGTTCCAGCAAAGTGTTCCTGCTGAGAGCTGAGAGTCTGTAGCGATCGTCCTGTCATCATATCCTCAGGAGAGTACATCATTAAACTTTATCAAGACACAGCCACAAAACAGCCCCCTTCAGAGGCCAGAGATCACCGATGCTGGTCAAACATACTGTAGCAAGCAGCCTGTCTGTCAGTTGCAGAACGTTTGTTAGTGAGAATGTATTATCCTCATGGTCATCCCCTTTATCACATCCACCAACTGAGTCTATATGTTCTATAATGTCTTCAATATGGAAACATACTGTTGTCTCACTACACAAATAGCTGTGACAAAGAATGTGACAGCTGTCAATTTGTTCTGTTACTACATTCATTTTGGTCAGATATTTGTGCGTATAGATCAGTTAAATATTAACTCGTCAAGCAGCTGGTCTTGAGCAACTCCAACTAAGGAACTTGATCGGTGTGTCTCAACACAACAGCAACTTGGGAATAAAGTATTTCCTTAAACACTGAGGGCTCGCAATTTTGACCTGTTATAGCCGTCGCTCTTGTATTTTCAAACCCTAGTGCCAAGATTGGTAATTTATCTGTCTTATATGAGCTCTCTTGCAGGGAGGTGGGAGGGGTGGCAATGTCTGAGGTGTGTCCTTAAAAACGTGCGCCAATGTGCCAATTTTAGTATGTGCTGGTTGAGATATTTAAGACCACGGAAGCGCAGTCTATCCAGCCGTGACGCACAATGCCCATATGCACATGGAACACGAGTTATGTGCTTTTTGTGCCCCTAAACCTTATATTTAGAAACATAAAAAACAAATATTATTTTTACATTTTGTTTCATTTGATTACAAACCAAGCATAGCCTCCCCTCCTCTCAATGAAGCCTGTTTTGTTTGTCATGCCCAATGCATTTGCCAAGTAGTCAAGGGTTTGGCTCGTATAACCGCTTTGAAATAAATCTTAAATTCAAAGATCAAGTTTGTCAGTGGCAAAACAGTGAGCAAAACAGTTTCTCTAAGTAATACTACATTATTTTTGCCAGCTCCTGTTATTATTTGATGTGCGTAAAAACCCCTCCATGTAGGCTACCATTCCCATCATGGAACGTGAGATGAGATAATCCAAGAACATACCATCAGGGGTCATTCAGCCTGTCAGAACATACCATCAGGGGTCATTCAGCCTGTCAGAACATACCATCAGGGGTCATTCAGCCTGTCAGAACATACCATCAGGGGTCATTCAGCCTGTCAGAACATACCATCAGGGGTCATTCAGCCTGTCAGAACATACCATCAGGGGTCAGCCTGTCAGAACATACCATCAGGGGTCATTCAGCCTGTCAGAACATACCATCAGGGGTCATTCAGCCTGTCAGAACATACCATCAGGGGTCATTCAGCCTGTCAGAACATACCATCAGGGGTCATTCAGCCTGTCAGAACATACCATCAGGGGTCAGCCTGTCAGAACATACCATCAGGGGTCATTCAGCCTGTCAGAACATACCATCTAGGGTCATTCGGCCTGTCAGAACATACCATCAGGGGTCATTCGGCCTGTCAGAACATACCATCAGGGGTCATTCGGCCTGTCAGAACATACCATCAGGGGTCATTCGGCCTGTCAGAACATACCATCAGGGGTCATTTGGCCTGTCAGAACATACCATCAGGGGTCATTTGGCCTGTCAGAACATACCATCAGGGGTCATTTGGCCTATCAGTAAAATACTAGCCGTACAGATCAACCTATCAGAAAACACCAGCTGTACTTTCTCAACCTATCAGAGCACATCAACTGGGCATACAGATCCATACAGATCTGTCACAATACACCTTGAGGTCATCAGACCTATCACAACACAATGGCAATTGGAGATCTACTGCACAGATTATTATTTTTTTTTATTTTTTTTTAACAAACTCAGGACAGCTCACATACTTTACATTCCTGCCATACTGTATATTTGTCCAGAGGTACTTTTTCAGTCAGATTGGTTATCTTTTACAAGGACATGGCTGCTAGTGCTATTGTGTGCACCTGGATTAGGCCTTATTCATTGCCAGAAGGAGAAGGCTTTGGTTGAAATCCAGGCAGACTACATTGCAGCGGTTTACTGTATCAAATGGTTAGCTGATACACTACATGGCCAAAAGTATGTGGACAGCTTCCAACATCTCATTTCAGAATCATGGCCATTAATATGGAGTTGGTCCCGCCTTAGCTACTATAACAGCCTCCACTCTTCTGGGAAGGCTTTCCACTAGATGTTGGAACATTGCTGCGGGGACTTGCTTCCATTCAGCCACAAGAGCATTAGTGAGGTCGGACACTGATGTTGGGAACTAAGGGGCCTAGCCCGAACCATGAAAAACAGCCCCAGACCATTATTCCTCCTCCACCAAACTTTACAGTTGGCACTATGCTTTGGGGCAGGTAGCGTTTTCCTGGCATCTGCCAAACCCAGATTTGTCCATCGGACTGCTGGATCGTGAAGCGTGATTCATCACTCCAGAAAACGCATTTCCACTGCTCCAGAGTCCAATGGCCACTCCAGCTGACGCTTGGCATTGCGCATGGTAATCTTAGGCTTGTGTGTGGCTGCTCGGCCATGGAAACCCATTTCATGAAACTCCCGACAAACAGTTCTTGTGCTGAAGTTGTTTCCAGGGGTAATTTGGAACTCGATAGTGAGTGTTACAACCAAAGACAGACCATTTTTACGCGCTATGCGCTTTAGCACATTCTGTGAGCTTGTGTGGCCTACCACTTCGCGGCTGAGCCGTTGTTGCTCCTAGATGTTTCCACTTCACAATAACAGCATTTACGGTTGACTGTGACCCAGGCAACTCTAGCAGTGTCAGGCTCTGGCCATAGAGAAGCAATAGGCTTCTCTATGTAGCTATGGTCAGAGTCTGACAGTGTCGTTCTTTTCTGTTTCTTTGTGGGTTTTGGGTGGATCTCTAATTAGAGGCAGCTGCTACCCGTTGTCTCTAATTAGGGATCCAATATATGTTGAGTCTGTCCCTCACGCTGGTGTGGGTCGTTATCGTTACATGTTAATGTATTTCGCAGTCACGGGTGAAGTAAGTGTTTTTTTTGTTACGTCCGTTCATTCCGTGTGTTTTTTGTGAATGTGACGTTAGTTTATAGTTTGTGTCCTGTAGTTCGCCATTTGTTTCGATTATAATAAAATAGAATGTCGAACTACTATACCTGCGCTGCGCCTTGGTCTCTCCATACACCCGTACGTGACAAGCAGGGCATAAATTTGACAAGCTGACTTGTTGGAAAGGTGGCATCCTATGATGATGCCACGATGAAAGTTACTGAGCTCTTCAGTAAGGGCCATTCTACTACCAATGTTTGTAAATAGAGATTGCATGGCTGTGTGCTCGATGTTATACACCTGTCAGAAATGGGTGTGACAGAAATAGCCAAATCCACAAATTTTAAGGGGTGTCCACATACTTTTGGTCATGTAGTGTATATTCTTTCATCACAACACTGAATGTGTACATGTGATTTGGACATGAATGCACTGCAGAGAATCAAATAAATGTTGTGGTACTTCAGTGTACAGCATGTTAAACACCAACCCAGGAGATGTGAGATCAGGCAGGAATGTAGATCGATCAATCGATCGATAGATAGATAGATAGATAGATAGATAGATAGATAGATAGATAGATAGATAGATAGATAGATAGATAGATAGATAGATAGATAGATAGATAGATAGATAGATAGATAGATAGGTAGATAGATAGATAGATAGGTACTTTATTGATTGTAGTCAGCCTGGAACGCGGCCATTGTATAATCAAGAATCATGGTAATAATACCTCTTAATTTAATGTGGGCAATTGTTTAATATGAAATCAATATGGTTAATGTGTACTCACTCAGGATACTAAAGATAAGACAACTAGATGAGTCACAACCGAGAGTCAAATAGCAGGCATGAAAATGTATGGTATTACCAACAGGACAAATGCACCACTCTCCAATTCCACACTCAAAATCTATCAGCTTGCTTCACCCAAATAGTGCAAAAGGGAAAAACAACCCGGCTTTATGTAACAGCCCAGAAAATGTACAATTCTGTCTTTGAAATATGATTCTCAGGAAAAGAGGAAATGGCCCATTATCATGTGGCTGTTTTCTGATGACATAAAATCAAATGTATTTATAAAGCCCATTTTACATCAGCAGATGTCACAAAGTGCTTATACAGATAAACCAGCCTAAAACCCCAAACAGAAAGCAATGCAGATGTAGAAGTACGGTGGCTAGCAAAAACTCCTTAGAAAATCAGGAACCTAGGAAGAAACCTAGAGAGGAACCAGGCTCTGAGAGCTGGCAAGTCCTCTTTTGGCTGTGTCGGGTGGAGTACATTCTTTAAGATGTTCAAACGTTCATAGGTGACCAGCAGGGTCAAATAATAATCACAGTGGTTGTAGAGGGTGCAACAGGTCAGAACCTCAGGAGCCTCATCTCTCTCACCCTCGTATTTGTCGGGGAGGTAAGGTCTGCATTCCAAATTACACGTGTGATAGAACAAAAATACACCATGAATTTGGGATTTTCACAAAATTGTATACAGTGGGGAGAACAAGTATTTGATACACTGCCGATTTTGCAGGTTTTCCTACTTACAAAGCATGTAGAGGTCTGTAATTTTTATCATAGGTACACTTCAACTGTGAGAGACGGAATCTAAAACAAAAATCAAGAAAATCACATTGTATGATTTTTAAATAATTAATTTGCATTTTATTGCATGACATAAGTATTTGATCACCTACCAACCAGTAAGAATTCCGGCTCTCACAGACCTGTTAGTTTTTCTTTAAGAAGCCCTCCTGTTCTCCACTCATTACCTGTATTAACTGCACCTGTTTGAACTCGTTACCTGTATAAAAGACACCTGT
This sequence comes from Thymallus thymallus, assembly GCA_023634145.1. Lineage (NCBI taxonomy): Eukaryota > Metazoa > Chordata > Actinopteri > Salmoniformes > Salmonidae > Thymallus > Thymallus thymallus. The sequence continues at coordinate 13,216,560 of CM042405.1, read as the reverse complement.
CCACACACTCAATCAAACAGACTCCATACACTCAATCAAACAGCTGTGTAAGGACATCAGGGATAAAATTGTAGACCTGCACAAGGCTGGGATGGGCTACAGGACAATAGGCAAGCAGCTTGGTGAGAAGGCAACAACTGTTGGCGCAATTATTAGAAAATGGAAGAAGTTCAAGATGACGGTCAATCTTCCTCGGTCTGGGGCACCATGCAAGATCTCACCTCGTGGGGCATCAATGATCATGAGGAAGGTGAGGGATCAGGCCAGAACTACACGACAGGACCTGGTCAATGACCTGAAGAGAGCTGGGACCACAGTCTCAAAGAAAACCATTAGTAACACACTGCGCCGTCATGGATTAAAATCCTGCAGCGCACGCAAGGTCCCCCTGCTCAAGCCAGCGCATGTCCAGGCCCGTCTGACGTTTGCCAATGACCATCTGGATGATCCAGAGGAGGAATGGGAGAAGGTCATGTGGTCTGATGAGACAAAAATAGAGCTTTTTGGTCTAAACTCCACTCGCCGTGTTTGGAGGAAGAAGAAGGATGAGTACAACCCCAAGAACACCATCCCAACCGTGAAGCATGGAGGTGGAAACATCATTCTTTGGGGATGCTTTTCTGCAAAGGGGACAGGACGACTGCACCGTATTGAGGGGAGGATGGATGGGGCCATGTATCGCCAGTCTCCAGACCTGAACCCAATAGAAAATCTTTGGAGGGAGCTGAAAGTCCGTATTGCCCAGAGACAGCCCCGAAACCTGAAGGATCTGGAGGTCTGTATGGAGGAGTGGGCCAAAATCCCTGCTGCAGTGTGTGCAAACCTGGTCAAGAACTACAGGAAACGTATGATCTCTGTAATTGCAAACAAAGGTTTTTGTACCAAATATTAAGTTCTGCTTTTCTGATGTATCAAATACTTATGTCATGCAATAAAATGCAAATTAATTACTTAAAAATCATACAATGTGATTTTCTGGATTTTTGTTTTAGATTCCGTCACTCACAGTTGAAGAGTACCTATGATAAAAATTACAGACTTCTACATGCTTTGTAAGTGGGAAAACCTGCAAAATCGGCAGTGTATCAAGTACTAGGTTCTCCCCACTGTATATAGAAGGGTCCTTTGGCGGAAAGATTGTTGACATACAGTGGGTGAAATAAGTATTGAACATGTCACCATTTTTCTCAGTACATATATTTCCAAAGGTGCTATTGACATGAAATTTTCACCAGATGTTGGTAACAACCCAAGTAATCCACACATACAATGAAACCAAAACAAATAAGTTCAGAAATTAAGTTATGTGTAATTATGTGAAATGACACAGGGAAAAAGTATTGAACACATGAAGAAAGGGAGGTGCAAAAAGGCATGGAAAGACAAGACAACAGCTGAAAACTATTAGTAATTAAAAAGCAATCCAGCCCCCTGTCAGTGCAAATTAATATCAGCTGATTCAGTCCCAACTGATGGCCTACAAAAAGGTCTCATTGCCAAGGTGTCACACAAGACACATCTAATGATGGGTAAAAGCAAAGAGATGTCTCAAGACCTTCGCAACCTAATTGTTTCAAAACATAATGATGGCATTGGTTATAGGCGCATTTCTAAGCTTCTGAATGTTCCAGTGAGCACTGTTTGGGCCATAATACGGAAGTGGAAAGACAATAATTTCACCATAAATTTGCCTCGACCAGGTGCTCCTCACAAGATTTCTGACAGAGGAGTGAAAAGAATAATCAGAAGAGTTGTCCAAGAGCCAAGGACCACTTGTGGAGAGCTTCAAAAAGACCTGCAATTAGCAGGTACTGTTGTCTCAAAGAAAACATTAAGTAATGCACTCCACCGCCATGGCCTGTATGCACGCTCACCACGCAAGACTCCATTGCTGAAAAAAAAGCATGTTGAAGCTCGTTTAAAGTTTGCTGCACAACATTTGGAAAAGCCAGTGAAATACTGGGAGAATATAGTGTGGTCAGATGAGAGCAAAATTGAACTGTTTGGATGTCATAATACACACCATGTTTGGAGGAGAAATGGCACTGCACATCACCCTAAAAACACCATACCAACAGTGAAGTTTGGAGGTGGGAACATCATGGTGTGGGGCTGCTTTTCAGCAAATGGTACTGGCAAACTTCACATAATTGAAGGAAGGATGAATGGGCAAATTTACCGAGACATTCTTGACAAAAATCTGCTGCCATCTACCAGGATGATGAAGATGAAACGAGGGTGGACATTTCAGCAAGACAATGATCCCAAACACACAGCCAAGGAAACTCTCAACTGGTTTCAAAGAAAGAAAATAATCTGCTAGAATGGCCCAGCCAATCACCTGACTTAAATCCCATTGAAAATCTATGGAAAGAACTGAAGATCAAGATTCATAGAAGAGGCCCACGGAACCTTCAAGATTTGAAGACTGTTTGTGTGGAAGAATGGGCCAAAATCACACCAGAGCAATGCATGCGACTAGTTTCTCCATACAGGAGGCGTCTTGAAGCTGTCATTACCAACAAAGGCTTTTGTACAAAGTATTAAATAAATATCAGTAAGTGTGTTCAATACTTTTTCCCTGTGTCATTTCACATTATTACACATAACTTAATTTCTGAAATTTGTTTCTTTGTATGTATGGATTACTTGGGTTGTTACCAACATCTGGTGAAAATGTCATGTCAATAGCACCTTTGGAAATATATTTACTGAGAAAAATGGTGACGTGTTCAATACTTATTTCACCCGCTGTATATTTGATATTTGTATGTTAAAGCATAATTGAGAAATAATCTCAATTATTCATTTACATTTTGGCCTTATCCAGACCTTTTTTATGGCTCCATAATGTTTCATCAGTAGGTGCTACAAAGCAAAACATTGTGTCATATGAAGTTTTACGGCGTACTCTGTAATGAGAAGTATTTTGATTTAATTTATACATTTTGATTAATATAAACACACCATTTTGATTTGGCAAATATTTAAATATATTGTTGAACATAATATCCTCTATGGGCATATCAAAGTTCCAGAGTGGGATCTCTGCTACTTTTAGAGTTATGATCCAATTTGTTAGCATTACCAACATAGTGAATGTGAAAAGAGGGGAAGATGGTGCTGCATTGGATAGCAGCCGTCTTACGGGCTCCTGACCAATTCTGCTATTTTGTGTGTGTTTTTACGCTGATCTTAACTTTTTGTACATAATGTCTCTGCCATCATTTCCTATGACCTAAAACAGCTTCTGGACACCGATTCCTGTTCAGACTACAGATTCAAATCAGATATGCAAATAAATAGGATTTGAGTCACTTCAAACTGCCAATTGGAACACGGCTTAATTTAACAGACTTTGAGAAAATCTGCAAGGAAGAATGTGAGAAAATCCCAAAACCAGATGTGCAAAGCTGATACAGACATAGCCAATACTACTGAAAGCTGTAATCGCCTCCAAAGGTGCTTCTATAAATGTATTGACTTAAGGGTGTGAATACTTAAGTAAATGAGATATTTCTGTATTTCATTTTCAATTAATAAACTTTTCTAAAAACATGTTTTCACTTTGTCATTATCGGGTATTGTGTGTAGATCGGTGAGAGAAAACAAATATATTTAATCTATTTTGAATTCAGGCTGTAACCCAACAAAAATGTGAATGTGTAATAAGTCAAGATGTATGAATACTCTTACCCCTGCACATCGACTCGGTACTGGTACTTCCTTTATATAGACATTTTATTTTTCATTGTTATTATTTGACATTGACTGTGTATTTATTCTGCATGTCACTATTTTTATTTTTATTGTATTTTTTTTTTTTTCTTTATCTTTAACTCTGCATTGTTGGAAAAATACCTGAAAGAAAGCGTTTATGCCTGCTATACCACTTTTTCTGTATAAAATGGCCCATAACTTTAAAACTAGCAGAGATCGCACTATAGAAGTTTGATATGCCCGTAGAGTATATTATGTTAAACAATATATTGGAAAAATTAGCAAAAACTCTAATGTTTATATTTCTTAATATTAATAAATGAATGTAAGAAAATGATTGCAATCAAAATACTGCTCATATTACAGAGCAAGCATCAAAGCTTCATATGACACCAATTATTTGCTTTGTAGCACCTACAGATTAAACATTATGGAGTTTTGAAGGAAGCCTGGGTAAGGTCAAAATGTCACAAATGTTCCAACTTCAATTAATTATTTCCCAATTATGCTTTAAGATACAAATGTCAACCCTTCCTCCAAAGGACCCTTATATGGATTACATTTAAAAAATCCCCAAAATCACCCATTATTTTTTACCAGAGCCTTATGGGTGCACTATAAAGGGAATAGTAGTGCACTATAAAGGGAATATTAGTGCACTATAAAGGGAAAAGTAGTGCACTATAAAGGGAATAGTAGTGCACTATAAAGGGAATATTAGTGCACTATAAAGGGAATAGTAGTGCACTATAAAGGGAATATTAGTGCACTATAAAGGGAATAGTAGTGCACTATAAAGGGAATAGTAGTGCACTATAAAGGGAATAGTAGTGCACTATAAAGGGAATATTAGTGCACTATAAAGGGAATAGTAGTGCACTATAAAGGGAATAGTAGTGCACTATAAAGGGAATAGTAGTGCACTATAAATGGAATAGTAGTGCACTATAAAGGGAATAGTAGTGCACTATAAATGGAATAGTAGTGCACTATAAAGGGAATGTTAGTGCACTATAAAGGGAATAGTAGTGCACTATAAAGGGAATATTAGTGCACTATAAAGGGAATAGTAGTGCACTATAAAGGGAATAGTAGTGCACTATAAAGGGAATATTAGTGCACTATAAAGGGAATAGTTGTGATGGCTTGGTTGTGGTAAGGCCTCTTACTCCCACCTAGGGGAGGAGAGAGGCACACAACCAAGTCATCACACCCTAACTAGGGAGATTATCATCCCCAATCAGAGACAGCTGTCTAGCGTTGTCTCTGATTGGGGATAGTATATAAGCTCCACACATTTCCACCTGTGTGTGGATCATTGTTCCTGATTGTCTGCACTGCCAGCAGCTCAGCCAGTAAGTCACCGTGTTTTTGTTGTAATCGTGTTTGTTTTTTTCAGTCTCCTTTTTATATTAAATGCTTCGTGAGAACACCTCATTTTTAATAAAAAGGATGACACTTCACCAGCGCTCCGTATATCGTCCCTTATATCCGACGCACCGTGACAATAGTAGTGCACTATAAAGGGAATAAGTTGCCATTTGTGATGCAAACATTGTGTCTGCCCTCATTGCACAAGAACCAAAACAAGGCTCATTGGTATGCTGAGAAATGTTATGATAATCCCAGTCTGTACTCAGTATACTCTCTCAGTCTGTGGTTACGGCAGCAAGAGCTCAGTCTACACACACACAGCAAAGCATGCACACACACTCACACACACAGACAGCACCCAGACCAATGTTCACAACACCTTCCACCACCAGCCATAACAAATGACTGAACCAGCCAAACTGGACACAATTACACAGAGCCACAGTTAGCTACACATTAGTTACACAGTCAGTCACAATGACAGAAAACAACACAGCTAAACAGTGACAGGCTACACGACCTCTCCACGCCTTAAAACAGAACACAACAGCAGCTCTTCCAAGTACAAGAGTTTGACTCCATAGATCTTCACTGTGGAACCTGTGCTTTTCAAAAGGAGAGCCACCACAGCACAGCAGCCGTAGACGGAAGGTACACCTGCCACAATAAAACAACAACGGCCATCATCCCTGTTGCTAGGACGGTTGGTTGCCATAACAAGCCTATATTCTGGTGATTTAATTGGCCGTCTGCTTCCAGAGAACTGTGAACACAACAGCAGACACAGATATATAGTCTGGGTCTCCATGGGGGACTGCATTCTGATAGGCCTATTAGAATCCTTATCAGCTTTTCAACAAAATACTGTTTGTTTGTTTGGTTGGCAGTTTTTTTGAATATCACTGATGCACTGAGGAGAACCTGTCACAGAAAAAACATCAGACTAAACAAACAAAACCCCTCACGCTAAAAAACAGGAGCAGCAAAAGAGCAGATAAATAAATGACAAAATTGTGTGGCACCAGAGATTTACGAGTTGTTAGTCAAAGTGAAACCGTAACAGAATTTTAAATATGCTGGGGGAACAACAGAAAAGGATGAAGATCCTGAAAACAAAGCTCAGTGACTATGGAGGCTGCTTACCACCCCTAAGCGGAGCTGGGAATTGATAATTCAGTTTGATTTATGTCTGGGTATTTAATAATTAATAAAGAAGCACATAAACATTAGCTGACTTAATTACTGCCAATAATAAATCATATAAGACTGGCAGAGGCATACATAACATAGAGAAAATCACTATGGAAACCGTACAGTACGAGTCAAATCAGAACTCAAACTACCCATGCTGCCCTACCAAGCAAAAGGCAGTAACTGCTCATAGCGTGGAACTGAGAAAAATTACTTTTATTTACCTTGGTTTCACAGTAACTTTATGCAGTTACTGCTAACTTGATCCCCATTTTCTCCAAAACGCAATACAATAGGGGCAGGATACTTGTCCACGTGATTAAGCATGTATTTAATGTAGCAAAAATTACATTCACTAATTTTTGACCAAATTAGCAGCCTTTTTGCTTGGTAGGGCAGCATGCACTTGGATGATCCATTTAAAGTCATAGCATCAAACAAACCGTCCATACAGATGGTAACTAACAGTAGACTACATAGCATACATTACCGCATGAAAACACCTTGGGTGCGTGTGGCTTGAAACCTGAAACATGACCACGCATGCACTACTCTACCCACTCTTAGGAACTGCATCATGCAGGCGAAAGAGAGAGAGGGGTGTTGTGTCGAGATGTGTTCCCTTCTAAATGATCATTTAAAGAGTTATCATCAGCAAAACATATTTGATGATGACTCACTGACATGTCTCTTTGGCATATGAAGTGTTTCAATACATTTCTAGGAATATTCTAACATAGCATAGGCCATTTAGCAACTTACGATAGTGATCGCATATATTTTCACATGGGTGGCTCCAGAGGAAATTGAACCCACACCTCTGGCGTTGCTAGCACCTGCTCTATCAACTGAGCCATACAGGACCAAGAGGACAAACATGAATAGTTAATTGTTAAACATTAATTGACATGCATCATACCTTCAATCTTCCTCAGAGCAGTCTGGCATGCGTCCTGGCTGGGGAACTCAAATGGGTTGTTGCAGGTCCGTATGCTGTCACACTCACACTTCAGATCGATGATGTTGCAGCCCGTGATCAGGTTCTCGTTGCATGGCTCAAATCCCAACAGCTGGTCGTCGTCCCAGTTTTCATCTGATCGGGACCAAGGACGGTACAGTGAGTACAATGTAAACGTAGGATTACATCAAATCAAGGGCATCAACACTTTGGTTTTATCAAGTTGACAATATAACATTTCATGAATGTTTCAATTCTAGATTTGTTTTCATAATGCCTCCAACAATCCTAACTGGAAAGCATTACCGGTACTCACACTATCCCCCAAGAATGTATTGCAAATAAGACACTATAAAGGTCAGTCATTTTCAACTCCTCAGCTGAAATATTGATCAGTATGTTACAGTGGGAGCATCTCAAATGGCACCCTATCCCTATATAGTGCACTACATTTGACCAAAAGTAGTGCACTATATAAGGAATAAATTACCATTTGGGACGTGACCAGTATATCCAGGTGTAGGAACCCCTCCATTCCACTATCTAGCTCCCCAACTCATCTTCAGTGACTTTATCCCTACAGAGTCAGTCTCAGCCCCTTAACCCTAACACACTGCTATCTGACAGCAGCATTATGAAGTTGTATTTGCAGTGCAAACATACATTTGAGATGTACTGTGTGTGTGTGTGTGTGTGCGTGCCTGCATGTGCATGTGTGTGCCCGCTCGAGCGCTTGTGTTGGCATAGAGTATGATTTTTTTCTACTTCTATCTGTGAGCATAGGAGTGACATTGAGTGAATGTGTGTGGGTAAATGTTTGAGTGTGTGCGTACGGACAGATACAGTAAAATATGTGTATATTATTGTCAATAACTGTGTGAAATGCATACGCTTCAAGTTCAGAGAACACAATGTACACGTGACTCATCACTATATAAACATCTAGCATTAACAATGCAGCAGACGATACAATACATAGACAAAAGTATGTGGACACCAGCTTGTCGAACATCTCATTACAAAATCATGAGCATTAATATGGAGTTGGTTCCCCCTTTGCTGCTATAACAGCCTCCACTCTTCTGGGAAGGCTTTCCACTAGATGTTGGAACATTGCTGCGGGGACTTGCTTCCATTCAGCCACAAGAGCATTAGTGAGGTTGGGCACTGATGTTGGGCGATTAGGTGTGGCTCGGAGTTGGTGTTCCAATTCATCCCAAAGGTGTTTGATGGGGTTGAGGTCAGGGCTCAATGCAGGCTAGTGAAGTTCTTCCACACCGATCTCAACGTTTCCACTTCACAATAACAGCATTTACCGTTGACTGGGGCAGCTCTAGCAGGACAGACATTTGACGAAACTGACTTGTTGGCCAGGTGGCATCCTATGGCGGTGCCACGTTGAAAGTCACTGAGCTCTTCAGTAACTTTATCAGAAAACTGATAAAGTTGCGGCCCCATGGGATCTGAAGTCCCTGTGATTTTGTTTGAGGATAGCTCCCTGGTTCCCTGCCAGTCTCAGACTGCACACTGCGGTGGCACCTGATAGTTATCTTAGCAGGGGGCCCTGCCTGGCTGCGTGAAGGAGCAGGCAGTATTAGTATTAGCTGGTACTGAAGGTACCTATTAATTACTCAAGACAAGAAAGACATTTCAAATGCTTAAGCTTTTAAATGTACAGTCATTTCACGTAGAACTGGAAAAATGAAAGAACTATCGTTGTCTGACAAAATTATACAACAAAAGCACGAATAAAAATGATTTTAGCCTTTAAGAAAAGAGGACGTTTTTTCATGGATTTAGCTACAGAAGCTGCTCTGCTCTTCCTATACTGGTGTTTTTCGCTCAGTCAGGATTCTAACCTAACCTAGGGCTTTATTTATTCTTTAGTCGTGCCAGCCAACCATAAACCCTCCATATTTTCTTCTGGCTCTAAATGATATCCACTATCCAACCCTGGAAGTTCTATCACTTCTCCCAGGCCCACATTTGCCCTGAGGACAAACTGCCAGTTGATGGCATACTTGGGTTCAAATACTATTTTAAATCTTTCCAACACTTTTAGCATTTGCTCTAGTCTGCCTGGAGTGCCAGATGGTTTGGGTTTGCTCTTTTTCAACTATTTTATTGGTTCATTTTATGCCAGACAAGCACAATCAAGCCCAGATAAAGTATTTGAAATTATTTTGAATAGTATTTTAACCCAGGTCTGTTTGAGAGACTTCAGGGACGAAGAGGGGGAGCGTGACAAGGAAAAAGCAGTGGAGGAAGAGGTAAACATTTTGCTTGTCTTCCCTCACTACAGGCACCAAAATTCATCCAGCCTTCACTGGTCCTATTTGTGGGAGCATCAGAACGACACTGGGGCACAAAGTCACCATTGGCGGCATTCACAGCAGTCACATCCATCTTTGGGCAAAGGTGTTAAAGAGTTGTCTCACCACTGAGTGTTTGTGACCTTATATGGGCTGGTGAGCCTGTCATGGCCTCTGGCATCACTCAATTAAATGTGTCTTCATTTCTCTCTGTTATCTCACAGTTTAATCCCCCAAATCACATTATAGTGAGTGGAGACAATATTTTATTGAGTTAAAATCCATTCATAAATCAACCCAGCGAATGACTGGAGGGAGTAAGAGAATAGGCATCTGGGATTGGTTTGGGTTGGCTGGTTCACAACCCCTATGCACCTCTCTACTGATATGATCTATATTCAGTTATTTTTATATAGCCATCAGGCAACCATTCCTTCTGACAGGAGATTTTAAGTTTGAGATGGTTATTTCCACAGCCCCATTCCTCAGCTTACCAAACAAAGCGGCAGGGTCAGGATGTTCAAATCTTTGAGTTTTAGATAGATTTTTTTGATGGATGGATGGATGTCATTGCCAGTGGTTGAAAGAGAGAACATTTGAGACTGAGAACAGACAGAACAGAACTGCTTCTGAGAACAGACAGCAGCAGTTTAGTTTCACTATCAATGGAAGCCTGCAAATGAGAAGGGACACCTGTGTTCTGAGCACAACACTAATGAGGAGAGTAATAGTTAAAGTACATGCTCCAGGTGCATCTGGGTACGGGAGTGTTTGTCATGTGCTAATGATGCTTGACGATTACGCCTGATGGAAATCTTCATCAATGAAAAGACTGAAACGCTAGCCACAATAATAGTGGATATTAAAAACTAAAAACGTTGTTTTAAGTGAGAATAGGCATTGGTCTGAATCTGAAAAAGAAAGGAAATTCATGAGCAGCACAATGCCTATTCCACCCATGCTCAACCAAGGTTTTCAAGCACACAGCTTTGACCTACTACAGTAGCTATGTTGGTATTGTAATCCAAACGATGTGTAGGCCAGTTGTTTATAATTCAAACATTCTCAAACAACCTAATTCATACACTTAGAGGAGGTGCTTCCACATTAATGTGATTTTTACCACATACAAGGTAAAGTATTGGATTCTTCACACACTACAATAAGACATTATCCCATTACGCTGCCTTTTCATATTTTTATTTTATTAAATGAAAGCCAGCTTTGCTTTCGTACTTAAAAGACAATCAGGCTTGAATGAGCTGTTTTGTCATGTATTAATGTGGCATGCCTGCATTTCCTTAAACCTTTATTTTAGCAAAACATAACAATAAAAATAAAATATCATAATAACATCCTTTTTTTGGTCAGTAGGTGCCCAACATAACACAGTAGCTCAGATAGATATAGCCTGTCTGCATTCCTGATTTCTGTAACTGTTAGCTTACCTGTGTAATACTGGCATAAGCTCAGAACCACTTGTGTTTTATCAATTGCTGTGCTGACCAATGGACAGTTCATTACCTCTGGCAATATAATCTCTAGTTTAAAGTTATGTTTGTACTTGTGAAGTATTTTTGAAATAAATATATTGACGCAACAATAATACGCATTTACAATAGGCCTACATCTATAAATCCAAAATAATGTGGACATCTGCTCATCAAACATCTCATTCCAAAATCATGGGCACTAATATGGAGTTGGTCCCCAGCCTCCACTCTTCTGAGAAGGCTTTCCACTAAATGTTGGAACATTGCTGCGGTGACTTTCTTCCATTCAGCCACAAGAGCATTAGTGAGGTCAGGCACTGATGTTGGGTGATTAGGCCTTGCTCGCAGTCTGCGTTCTAATTCATCACAAAGGTGTTCAATGGAGTTGAGGTCAGGGCTCTGTGCAGGCAAATCAAGTTCTTCCACACCAATCTCTGCAAACCATTTCTGTATGGATCTCGCTTTGTGCATGGGGGCATTGTCATGCAGAAACATGAAAGGGCCTTCCCCAAACTGTTGCCACAAAGTTGGAAGCACAGAATCGTCTAGAAAGTTTTTGTATGCTGTAGCGTTAAGATTTCCCTTGACTGGAACTAAGGGGCCTAGCCCGAACCATGAGAAACTGCCAAAGACCATTATTCCTCCTCCACCAAACTTTACAGTTGGCACTATGCATTCGGGCAGGTAGCGTTCTCCTGGCATCCGCCAAACCCAGATTCGTCCGTTTGGTAAAAGACCAAGTCCATATTAGCATTCTCCTGGCATCCACCAAACCCAGATTTGTCTGTTTGGTAAAAGACAGTTCAAATAAGCAAAGAGAAACGACAGTCCATCATTACTTTAAGACATGAAGGTCAGTCTATTCTGAAAATGTCAAGAACTTTTAAAGTTTCTTCAAGCATTCTGATGCGGTATGCCATCCCATCTGGTTTGCGCTTAGACTATCAAATATTTTTTCAACAGGACAATGACCCAACACACCTCCAGGCTGTGTAAGGGCTAGTTGACCAAGAAGGAGAGTGATGGAGTGCTGCATCAGATGACCTGGCCTCCACAATCACCCAACCTCAACCCAATTGAGATGGTTTGGGGTGAGTTGGACCGCAGAGTGAAGGAAAATCAGCTAACAAGTGCTCAGCATATGTGGGAACTCCTTCAAGACAGTTGGAAAAGCATTCCAGTTGAAGCTGGTTGAGAGTATGCCAAGAGTGTGCAAAGCTGTCTTCAAGGCAAAGGGTGGCCCTTTTTTCTCCCTAATTTCGTCATATCCAATTGGAAGTTACAGTCTTGTCCCATCGCTGCAAGGTCGAGAGCCGTGCGTCCTCCGAAACACAACCCCGCCAAGCCGCACTGCTTCTTGACACAACGCACGCTAAAACCGTAACCCAGCCACACCAATGTGTCGGAGGAACCACCGTACACCTGGGGACCGTGTCAGCGTGGATGCGCCAGGCCCGCCATGGGAGTCACTAGAGCGCGATGGGACAAGGACATCCTGGCCGGCCAAACCCTCCCCTAACCCGGACGAGGCGGACCAATTGTACATTGCCTCATGGGTCTCCCGGTCGCGACCGGCTGCGACACAGCCCGGTATCGAAGTATCTCTAGTAATGCAGGATCTGTAGTAACGCAGCTAGCACTGCGATGCAGTGCCTTAGACCGCTCCGTCACTCAGGAGGCCCCCATATATATCATTTTTATAGCATTATCCCACTGGAGAGTATGAATTAGGTTTGAATCCTAAGCAACCTGCCTACACATTGTTTGAAGTACAATACCAACATAGCTAGGTCAAAGCTGTGTGCTGGAAAACCTTGGTAGAGCATGGGTGGAATAGACATTGTGGTGCTTGTGAATTTAATTTTTCTTCAGACCAATGCCAATGCTCACTTAAAACATTGTTTTTGGTTTAAAAAGTTTTAATTATACAACATTATAATACAGCATAAAATGCTCTCCTTGTGAACCCTCACAATGTTGTGTGTTTTATTGATTTTATATATTGATAAAATCCCAGCTCATAATCCTACTGATCATTGCTCAAAGCAAATTGGCAAGAGAAAGGAAACGAAGAATGATGACTACAAGAGCGTGAAATATGGATAAGCTGTTCTCAATGGAAGGGTTCTGAAAAATATATTATAGTCATCCACCTCGGTGGAAACGACATGGGTCACACAAAGGGGACAGCCCTGGTGTGTCAGATGCGAGCTGATTTGGAGGTAATCATCCAAATGTTCCCCTGGGACAACAGTGGTATACTCTGACATCACACAGTGGAGGAGTTAGATGTTCCAGTGGGAGGAGGACATCAACAAGCGCATAGAGATGGCCAGCGCTCTGTCAACCAGCTGGTGTTTGCATTTCTCCGTGACAGGCGCATTACCACAATCTGCCACTTTGCCATAAATCAATGTGTCCCTGGGCAGTACCGTAGGGCAGGGTTTCCCAATCTCTGTCCTGGGGTCCCCGCCCCCCTGGGTGCACGTTTTGGTTTTTGCCCTAGCACTACACAGCAGATTCAAATAATCAAAGCTTTATGATTGAATCAGCTGTGTAGTGCTAGGGCAAAAAATAAAATGTGCACCCAGGGGGGCGGGGGCCCCAGGACAGAGATTGGGAAACCCTGCCATAGGGATGGTGTGCATCTCACGGAGAGTCTGAGAGCTGATCTCTCCTCTGTTCTAGCAAGATGCACGCAGCAGTACACACCACCACACTCACTGCCACTTGCCTTCCACTCCACAAACCCAAAGGTGTGCATAGCCCGCAGGAAGTAGTTTGGGTGTGGGGGTGCTGCGCTACTTTTGCCCGTGCTACAGACGGCTATATCAGTCCGCTAATACAGGACTAGTAAAGGCCCAGTGCACGCTGAGTAGGTTGATAGGCAGCCTTACCGCTGCTCCCTCCCTACCCTCAGACTGACCATCAGATGCAGGACATCAATCCAGTAAAAAAAAATCTAATTATTATGCTTACTCAGCTGTGCCTCACAAGTAATACAACAAATGATCTATTACCAGTGATCATATACCTAATTGTTTTAAATTGAATTTCTAAATGGTCTGAGAAGAACAAGCATAATGCAAAGCAATGATAATGTATTGGGCCTATAGCCTACTGCGTAAACCTAATTTCTACAGAACTGACGAGAGGCGGGGTTGTTTTGTGTACCTCCATTCAAGTCGATTTGCACATTTTAATTGAGATTGGTGTCATATTAACTTATATATGATGATAGGGAGATGAATTTAACACTGAGCTTCAACCAATACCTATTCTAGACATGACTATTGTCACCTTTTTAATAGGTGATGGCAGCACTATATGGTGTAGCGTTTAGGTGAATTGCACCTTTAAACCCCCTTTAGAGAATTGCACCTTTAAACCCTGTTTAGAGAACTGCACCTTTAAACCCTGTTTAGAGAACTGCACCTTTAAACCCTGTTTAGAGAACTGCACCTTTAAACCCTGTTTAGAGAACTGCACCTTTAAACCCTGTTTAGAGAACTGCACCTTTAAATCTTGTTTAGAGAACTGGACCTTTAACTTGTTTAGGAGAAATGCAGCTTTAAACCCTTTTTAAAGAACTGCACCTTTAATCCTCGTTTAAAGAACAACACCTTTAAACCCCATTTAGAGAACTGCACCTTTAAACCCTGTCTGTAAGTCCCAGGTGGCCATCTGTCTAACAGGAAGCTCTTGAGAATGGACCTCCGTGGGGCTCATCTCATTTGTAAATATCCAGCTGCAGAAATGGCTAACATCACAGAGTAAAAACTATGCATGTCGCCTTAGACAAGGGTGTGAGCTAAGCAAATACATTATTATTATTCCTTCCCAGCCCTCATGCCATAACATGCATGAACAGTAGCTTGTATAGAGAAGCTAGAGAGGAATGCTAAATAGCAACATAACACAAAAATCCAGAACTTTCTATCTTCGTGTTAGAATCCCTGTTACATTGGTTCCCTGTTTTTTTGTCGCTCAGAATTATTTCATGTTTTCTTTAAAGCACTAAATTATTTGGCATCAGGCCTGCCAGTCTGACAAGCAGCCAGCTTCACTAACTTTCAGATACGCTTCTGTGAGCCAAGTGCACACATTCCAAGAGTAAACTCTTAAAACAAGAGTAAGATGTGTTCTAGTTCCTCTCAACTTTTTAACTGTCATCCTGAATGGAAGACAGAAGGCATTTCAATGTATACTGAACAAAAATATAAACATAAAAGATTACAGTTCATAGAAATAAGTCAACTGAGATCAATTAATTAGACCCTAATCTATGTATTTGACATGACTGGGCAGGGGCGCAGCCATGGGTGGGCCTGGGAGGGCATAGGCCCACCCAGTTGGGAGCCAGGTCCACCCACAGGGGTGCCAGGCCCAGCTAATCAGAATATTTTTTCCCCCCAAAATAGGGCATTATTACAGACAGAAATAATATTCCTCAGCACCCTCGCTCCCCCTGCTCAGAAGCCGGATGTGGAGGTCCTGGGCTGGCGTGGTTACACGTGGTCTGCGGTTGTGAGGCCGGTTGGATGTACTGCCAAATTCTCTAAAACGACGTTGGAGGTGGCTTTAAAATGAACATTAAATTATCTGGCAACAGCTCTGTGGGACATTCCAGCAGTCAGCATGCCAATTGCACACTCCCTCACAACTTGAGACATCTGTGGCATTGTGTGGTGTTACAAAACTGCACATTTTAGAGTGACCTTTTATTGTCCCCAGCACAAGGTGCACCTGTGTAATGATCATGCTGTTTAATCAGCATCTTAATATGTCACACCTATCAGGTGGATGGATTATTTTGGCAAAGGAAAAATGCTCACTAACAGGGCTGTAAACAAATTTGTAGACAAAATTTGAAAGAAATCAGCTTGGATGGAACATTTCTGCAATCTTTTTATTTCAGCTCATGAAAAATGGGACCAACACTTTACATGTTGCGTTTATATTTTTATTCAGTATAGAAAGAAACCAATTTCATTTGGCCACATTACCATTTGAAAAACCCCCTCCCCATCTCGTACTTCTGAGTGGGAGACCTTCTGAGGCAGTAGCCTGCCTAGCTCACAAATGTCACCATTCCAAAAAAATGTCCCCATGCTGCCCCCGGGAAGATGCCACCCTGGGCGGCTGCCCATGTCACCTATACCTAAATCCGCCTCTGGCTGTGAGTGCTTGTTTTTCTAGCTTTGTGGCACGGCCCTGGTCTTATCTCAATGACATTTAATTTCACAATCAACATTTGATCAACACTGCTGCTGGGCCTCAATGGAGGGACTTTAATTTAGATTTGAAAAGCACTGATGCAATGAATCTTGTATTGACCACAGTCCAATGGCTGATTAATTATCTTTAGATGAGTTCATAACCACGATGATAATCCACATGGAACCGAACCAGTCATTTTTTTATACAGACTCATTGGTTATGATCATTACTTAACCATTTCTGTAATTGTACTATTGTCATCTGGTTTATGTTGTCTGTTACTCATTGAGAGAGCATGAACATTAATAGGACGACCACCTACAGCCACTCAGACAATGTGACAATAGTGTACTGTGACACCATGGTGTGCGAGGAACTCCATGCTTGGGATTCATGGCGCACCTATTAGAACAGTGTCACTTCCGATTCCTTCAAGGCTATAGCTTTGCCATTTGAGCTCACTTGAAGGCTCTGCATTGAGTGACAGACACCTCAAGAAGACCCTATTGTGTAAGCCCCACTGAGGCTAGTAGGAGGTGGTGTAGCAGCACCAGGGTTGTGGGTTTGATTCCCAATGGGGCCACATAGACTAAAATGTTATTTACTCACGTTCTTTGGATAAAAGCATCTGCTAAATGGAATATTTATTTTTTTTATTGCATGATTTGTTGCCTGTTATTTGCATATTGCCCCCCAGTAGACCTGGGAGCTATTCCTATGAGACAGACCTTTCAGACGCTAAACAACTGGTGCACGTAATCAATGACTTCCAATATGGTTAACATCAAGGATGTTGTAGAACCTATTCCTTATCCCAATTTCCTCTTTTATAGGCCCGCGTGAACAGGAAACACTGCTGCCTTCCTCCTCTTGTTCCTCTAAACATTCTGTGAAAGATGTATAATTCAGTGAGACATACATACATATTCATGATAGATTATTATTCCACATACTTCAAAAACCATGTCAATGGCTGACTACAAACACTTGTGTGTTGTGGTGCTGTGCTCTTTTTCAGAGTCGGATAACAATAATCATTGCAGGTGTTTTTCACTCAAATGGCTGTCAAACTATACAATAGCAAAGTTATGTAGAAATAGAAATGACAGATAGGGTGTCAGACAGTCAGTGTGTTGTAAAGGACATTGCAGTGCTGCTGTGCTGAGAGCCTGGAGGCAGTAAAATGGCCTGAAGCTGGAGCTGCCTGTATGCCTGCCTGCCTAGCTGCCTGGGCGGTAATGTAACTTATGTGGCAGAGAGCAGCTAATATCCCCTGAGACCCTGACCATCCGACAGCACTAACTGTGGAACTGGGAAAGAATAAATACATAACATCCACAGCAGGGCCATCATCCCCAGTGGGATGACCCTGAACCCCCAGAGCCTCCAGAGAGCCTCCAGTCTGATGGTGCTCTTTGTTACACGTTGCCCCGTTAGCTAGGCACTGTTCTGGGGATCTGTTGGAGGTGAGCTCTTAGCAAGACACTGTTCTGGGGATCTGTTGGAGGTGAGCTGTTAGGCAGGCATTGTTCTGGGTATCTGTAGGAGTTGAGCTCAGGGTAAGCCACTTATACCCTTACCCAGTGTGATTGTCCAAACTGAGAGTGATCAGTGAGCGTCACTGGCTCTGGTTGACATAATCTGTTGGTTTTGGAAATGTGATCGGATTCATTTCATCACCTGCCCGGCCTGGGACTGCGTGGGTGTAAGTTCAGGGGATAAAAGGCATTTATTTAATCGACCCTTCGCGTAAAGAGAGACCCTCTCCACTGATAACAGTATCAGACTGAGGTACCTCAGAGGTATGGCGGAGCCAAGCCCTCTGTGTTACACCAATAAAGGCCTGTGCACTGCCTGCGTCGTTGTGACACTCATCATCATTCATAATGATTCAGCTGACATTAGCTGTCATGAGGCGTGACACATTGTGTGCTCTGCCTCTGTGACACTATGAACAGCAGCAGGTATGTAAGTGGTGGTGAACACTGGGGCTCTGATGTGCTGTGTGAAAATAGGGCCTCTGAGGGAAAGCTAGAGAACATTAGTGGTTGAAGGTGGGAGGTGGTGGCGACTATAGCTCTGTGTTGGGGAAAGGCCCTGTGGGGAATGGGGAACATTTAAGGTTGGAGATGGGGGGTATGCTATGGGGCAAAGGTCATGCTTTGTACTTTCAATAACTGGCGTTCCATGCTTTGATCTGGTTCAATTCTCCAGGGGACCGTTGCAGAGGCTGTTTTCTCCACATGCCTTACAATAGACATCACCTGCCCTGAGAGACTACTTAGGCTGCTTACTGGCCAAACATTTGAGACGCTCATGAACATGTTTTCATTACTGGACGCCCCTGTTGAAACATGACTCATCGTGTCTCCCTCTGTGGTGTCCTCCAAGGCTACTCCAAGGCTACTGTAAGGCTGCATACATTATTTTTCCTCAATGTTCAAGGACTCGAGACACTTTATAAACATTCCACAAGTGCAATTAGGCTACATTGGAGGCTACATAAACTTGCGCAAAACTACAGCATTCTAGAGAGCCAGAGCCAGCCGCGTCACTAATTGAGTCACTGCGAATTGCGAACACTACCTGGACACAAAATATAATAGGCTACACATGTGATTCCAGGTAGCCCATCTTATTTGCGGGGTACGTCCTATTCGTTTGTGGCGTTGTAAAATATACGGGGCTGAAGCGTAAGTTGAGTTGCATAGCAGACATTCCATTGAAAAACCAACAAGCTACGGCGGAAAGAGAGAGGCTGGCACCGCGTCCAAAAACAGCAAGGAATCCGTTAGCAATACCCTAAAGAAATGGAAAACCGACATGCTGCAAACACATTAACCAGCTCGCTTGCTCAATCTCTCTCTTATTCCAGACCCCCACCATACCACCAGACCAGCAGCATGGAGAGACAAGTTTATGCAACTGAAAGTTATAGCTTTACCTTGACTATAGAAATATCAGCATGAAAAACAACAGCATTCACTTTGAAAATAGTAATAACTTCATAGTAGCCACAAAATAATAATCTAATATTCATCATTATTATTAACCAAACATTATTAGGCATACTACTGCATACTAACGTTTAGTAGCCTAATAGAGCAATAGGCCAAAGCATGTATTATATATCATGTCAGAAATGCCAAGTGTACATTCTGTAGAACATTGCTCATTGCTATTATTTTCAAGTCATTTGAATGCATTCTATATGATTTATTTGATACGATAGCTTATAATAGGCTGCCATGCGTAGCCAAAGTGGAACCCTATCTTTGTACAATAGACATGTGTTTTCTGTGAACTTTTAGACAGAGCATAGGCCCTTTTCATAATGATGAAACAGTGTAAATAGAATACAAACCTTCACAGACTCCGACCTCATACTGCGTGATGGATCCACCGTTTAGCGGCGGTCTGATCACGCACCGGAGCCCGCGGTCGCAAGTCCCATACAGACCGTAGACACCGCCGCAGCTTTCGTTTTTCTGCTTTGCGCAGACAGAGCAGCAACCGCAGATACCGAGCACCACGGCGCCGGAGCAATGCTTTGGCTCCTCGCATTTAGACTCATCACACGGCAGACATAAAAGAGCCAGGCTGCTCTTCCAAATCAGGGAGATCAGAATGCATCTCGTTATAAGGTACATCCTGGTAGAGGCCATGTATAATTTGTTTTATATATATCCCCCCCCCCCAGACTCCCAATCACCAGTCCAGCGAGGTAGAAAACCCCAGCTAAACTATGCAACACGAAGAGCACCACGCAGTTCTTCTAAAGAGGCTCAAAGTTCCGGTAAACCGTCTAGATTTGTGCTGTATGTTGTTATACTTTCCGTAAGATAAACTTTTGTCCCGATGATTTTAAGCCAGGAAAGAAAACGAAACATTAAAATGCACATGAAACTGCAACTATCCCGCACCACTGTACATTGAGTGCATGTTTTCTGTGTTCCGCACTGTAAATCGTCAGTTTCAGTTTGTTTTAAGACATGGAAACTTTCTTCACTGTACTCATGCGTCTCCTTCTCCTTCCCCTCCGAGTCACTCCGTCTGCTCTCAGGAAGCAAAGGAATTATTCCTATTCAGTTCGTCCGTAACTGCAACACAAAGGCTCTATAATATCTCCGTTCCCTCTCGTGGAAGCGCAATAGGCTACTCTATTCGTTTTGCTATGCGATATTCGCTTTACCTCATTGAAAAACATGTTTTCCTGCTACCGCACATTCAGTGTCTCTCTCATGTTTATCGTCCTCCAGTGTAGCTCTCTACGCCTGCTGCTGCGCCCCCTTGGTAGTTCAGTCCCCGCTCATCGTGACCTCATAACAGAACCACTCCCATCTTGCATTTTTTGCTCCATTGGATAGTTCATTCCAGATATGGAACACAGAAAGGCGCACAGAGTCAGTGCAACCTGGTCTCAGAGCATTTCGTATTATGGTCATTTTGATACGCGGCTGGGAATGAATTATAGACGCAGGGCAGGTGTGGTTTGGTCGCAGCATGGCCTCGTGAAAACTGCAGTTTACACTGTTAATCAGTCCTGCTTTGCATGGGAAGAGAATAGGTTGGACCCGAAGAGACTACACAGTGAATATCTGCATATTAGGACACTGATTTTTATTTTTATTTAACCTTTATTTAAGTAGGCAAGTCAGTTAAGAACAAAGTCTTATTTACAATGACGGCCTACCTACAGGGTCAGCCCCTGGAACAAATTAGGGTTAAGTGCCTTGCTCAAGGACACATCGACAGGTTTTTCACTTTGTCGGCTTGGGTATTTGAACCAGCGACCTTTCGGTTATTGGCACAACGCTCTAACCACTAGGCTACCTGTCTAATTACACAACAAGTTGGCACTGACCTCAAGTCTAAATAGTGGACTAGACTATCAACTAGTCGTTTTGGCAAGGCTTATTACATGCTTATTACAACAACTATGTAGCCAGTTGTGCCTATTTATTTAATATGGTAGGTACTATTCATAATGTAGCCTATTCATTATAATAACTAAATATGTAACTTAACTAGGTTATAACAGATTAGCAATATGTTTATAACGCAATATTAACGATAACTGATATGCCCAAACTCAAATATTAATCTTGGAACCAAGAACCAAATATTACTAGACAAATTATCCAAATATAGGCTACAATTGATTTTTATTCTCAACATCAGTCAACTAAAAGGCAAATGTGTGTTTCATTCTATTATAAATGCCTTTCGAGATAAATTGATGGGACACATTTTGCTACGGAGCAAGATCGGTGTGTAGCAAAGCAATTTTCATTAATAACATGGTTGATAACCACAATTCACATTATAACTGCTCAAAGTGATTATTGATCCAACTTTTAATGTCTAGGGATGGGTTGGGTTGATTCCCCCACACTTTAAGTTGACATGGTATGTCACGTGCATGTGGTCTTTTATTGGTTAACCATTAGGCATACTGTAGGATACTCAAGAGGTCAAATGATGGATTCCTTCCCTCATGTGATAATGACGGACTAATGTATTCTCTAACTCATCCAACAAGTCATTAAAACACGTCATTACATAAAAATGTTATTTATGAGTAATAAAAACAATATTTGTTGGAAGACAAAATCATTAGAGATTCACCATGGTCATTGGTTGTGTGGTAGAGAAGAAATCATTTTGTGTCAGCCTACCGCTGTTGCGCTGAAATCTATCTGCGTTGTAGTATAGGATCCTAATTACGTTAATTATGTTGTGCATGGAGTCAATACTAGGCCCCCACACCTCTTTTGTCAGCGTTATTATTCTTTAGTTGCTTTGTCTAACACTGTGATTTAATGTGGAGCCAAGCTGAGGTGTTTTAAGCAGCAACCATTGCTTTGTGTAAAAAAAAAAAAAAAAAGCATCTTTGAATTTGCAACCAACAAAGCCTGAAGAACACAACTTTTAAAGCCTGTACCACCAAGGTTTTCATATTTTTTTTAAAACATATTTTAATTTAACCTTTATTTAGCTAGGCAAGTTAGTTAAGAACAAATTCTTATTTACAATGACGGCTTACACCGGCCAAACTCGGACGACACTGGGCCAATTGTGCACCGCTCTATGGGACTCCCAATCATGGCTGGTTGTGATACAGCCTGGAATCAAACCAGGGTGTCTGTAGTGACACCTCTAGCACTGAGAAGCAGTGCCTTAGACCGTTGCGTCACTAGTGAGCCCACTAGCCTAGACCCAAGAGCTTTTGTGGTCATATATTCCCAGACTACTTAGCTACTGATCTTGTCATTTCTTCTGGATGAGCTCATCTTATTCAGGGCTCTCTTCTCTCTTTTATCTGTGACGGGAGGGCAAGCGGTGGTAAAAGGGAGCCGGCTACCCCCTTTCCCTTGGGGGTTCCATTGTATTTGATCATGTATGAGCTGGACATCTATATCCCTGGAGGCAAGTCAGAGGAGACATCAGCGTTGATGGGGTGAAGGGCCTTTTTTATGGATCAATAAACCACTATATTTTTTGCTCTTTTCCGCTCTTTTCCTCCCCTCGAAGAACTGTCAGGTTTCCGTGGCTGGTTGGGCTTGAAACCAAACCAAGGGATGACAGGCTTTAATTTCAGGAGGCAGTTCTGAGGGATCTCCCCTAAGACCAATGTCCTCCAGCTTTATACCTTATCCTTCCACTTACTGCATATCGCTCTCAGGGATTTGGATGTGTAATTTCTTATGTATGCAAATGGTGCTGATCAGGAGGACTGTATGTGTCTGGTTCTCTTACTATAGTTTGATGAAAAGTGGTATTTCATCCCTAGCTAGTTGTTACTTGCACTTAACCGGTCGGTAGCGGAGATGCATTTTTAGAAGGACAGAAGACACCTGCCATTTAATTCTGCTACCCTGCTTTCGCACTGCACAGAATCCTGCTCTGTAGAAAAAATGCAAAATATCTGTTGACCCCGGCTCTGAGCAGAGCTGGCCAATGATAGCCTAGCAATTAGTGTAGACCAAAAAATAACAGGGTCATCAATCGCCACTCAGCTGAGGGCAAGGTTTTTGGGGTAATTCGTTAAATAGAGGTGTTTTTCTGTATTGGTTAGAATAATTAAACAAAAAACAAAAACTCAACACATTCAACAGTCTGCTCATCTTTAATATAGTGACAATGTGCACTTTATTAAGCTCTATTTTTGAAGGGATTGTTTATAATTGGGAGAAGAGGTGTACAAAATTATGTGGAGAAAGCACATTCATATTTAGTTGATTTGGTGCCGAAACCTGGTGGCGAACACATTTTTAAGAAATGACAGTCCACTTAGCTCTCCCCAACAAGAGAGATTTTGTCATGTTTCCGTGTTCTTAAGTAATCAGGTTATGTATTGTTATATGGTATACGTCTATGGAACAGACTGATGATTAAGACAGAATCACTAAAAAAGTGTTTGACTGGGACCTTACTCATAACAAAAAAGGGTTATCTACAGTGCATTCGGAAAGTATTCAGACCCCTTCCCTTTTCCCACATTTTGTTACGTTACAGCCTTATTAAAATGGATTCTTGTTCCTCATCAAACTACACACAGGTTTTTAGGATTTTTTGCAAAGTAATTCAAAATAGAAAACAGATATAACTTATATACAGTGGGGAGAACAAGTATTTGATACACTGCCGATTTTGCAGGTTTTCCCACTTACAAAGCATGTAGAAGTCTGTAATTTTTATCATAGGTACTCTTCAACTGTGAGTGACGGAATCTAAAACAAAAATTCAGAAAATCACATTGTATGATTTTTAAGTAATTAATTTGCATTTTATTGCATGACATAAGTATTTGATACATCTGAAAAGTAGAACTTAATATTTGGTACAGAAACCTTTGTTTGCAATTACAGAGATCATACATTTCCTGAAGTTCTTGACCAGGTTTGCACACACTGCAGCAGGGATTTTGGCCCACTACTCCATCCAGATCCTTCATGATCATTGATGCCCCACGAGGTGAGATCTTGCATGGTGCCCCAGACCGAGGGAGATTGACCGTCATCTTGAACTTCTTCCATTTTCTAATAATTGCGCCAACAGTTGTTGCCTTCTCACCAAGCTGCTTGCCTATTGTCCTGTAGCCCATCCCAGCCTTGTGCAGGTCTACAATTTTATCCCTGATGTCCTTACACAGCTCTCTGGTCTTGGCCATTGTGGAGAGGTTGGAGTCTGTTTGATTGAGTGTGTGGACAGGTGTCTTTTATACAGGTAACGAGTTCAAACAGGTGCAGTTAATACAGGTAATGAGTGGAGAACAGGAGGGCTTCTTAAAGAAAAACTAACAGGTCTGTGAGAGCCGGAATTCTTACTGGTTGGTAGGTGATCAAATACTTATGTCATGCAATAAAATGCTAATTAATTATTTAAAAATCATACAATGTGATTTTCTGGATTTTTGTTTTAGATTCTGTCTCTCACAGTTGAAGTGTACATATGATAAAAATGACAGACCTCTACATGCTTTGTAAGTAGGAAAACCTGCAAAATCGGCAGTGTATCAAATACTTGTTCTCCCCACTGTATATGTCTGTGTATATATTTCGCAAGTCACGGAGAAGTAAGTTTGCTTATTTTACGTTTGAGTGTCGCGTTTCAGTGTTTCAGTGTTGAGTGTGTCAATCGTGTTTTGTTTTCTTGTGGTAGTTAGTCTTTTGTATTACATAGAAAATAATAAAAACTACAAAAAACTACGAACTACAGTCCCTGCGCTGCGTCTTGGTCCATGTATGCACCCTCTCGTGACAGAACGACCCACCAGTACGAGACCAAGCAGCGTAACTGGGGAGAGACGGAGAGAGAGGAAGTGCCACGTTATAGACCGGGCGCGAGACGGAGAAGAGCCCGAAAGCAACCCCAAGGTGATTTTGGGAAGGGGCTATGGGGGTGGTCTGGTATAGAGGAAGAGGCACCAGTCCCACTTTCCAGGTGGTATTTGCCGAGGCCGGAAACTAAGTGCGTGGGGAATACCTAAAGAGGGAGGAGTATGAGAGGATAATGGAGCTATGTTGGCGTAATATGGAGGAGTGTGAGAGCGAGAGGAGGGAGCTGGAGTTAAAGGTGCCCAAGGTGAGCATCCCCAGTCCGGGTCCGGTCGTCTACTCCACCCCCATGCCAGAGCAGTCCGCTCCACCGGTGCCCAGTCCGGGTCCGGTCGTCGGCTCCACTCCCATGCAAGAGCAGTTTCTATCCTGCCCCTGAACAAGGCAGTTAACCCACTGTTCCTAGGCCGTCATTGTAAATAAGACTGACTTGCCTTGGTAAATAAAAAAAATAAAAAAACTTACGGACATCTGAAAAAAATATGTATTTGGAAGCTTTCTCAACTGTAGAGAAAGCTTTCCAACTATTCACATTCCTGACAAAATTATGTGCAAAGGGTGAGGTCCAATGCAATTGGAACTGCATTTTATTCAGTAAAATACATGTAACATCAATTTATTAATTTAAAATAATTTGATATGAGTGCCCAACAAGAACATACTTTGATTATTGAGAGTAGAACATTACATTTATCTGTAATCTCAGAGTTCTGTTGCAATTTACAGTCTTACAATGACCTGTTGAATCAGTTATCTTTTCTTTGGGAAAAAGTAACAAAACACTTACTTTCTATAAAACATAATATGTGTTAATATTTGGAGAAAATCAGGAAAATATGAGAAGAGCCTTTAGAAATGTCACTGGGTGCACTGCAAAAATTGTTTGGGGGGGGGGGATTTTGACATTGTGATCTTGTGACATCAAAAGTAATCGGATGAAATTATTTAAAATTCTGGAAAAATCTGTGTTCCTCTGTGTCATTTGTACATGACGGCTTTCAGAGAGGAACTGAGCCAGGAACTGTTTGCTCAGTTAGCACTCCAATCCCAGAGAAATTCAAATAAGCTCTGATAAGACACAAGCCACATTCAGTACTTGTGTATATTACATTATTTACCACCCACTGCTGTTTACCTTGGCACTTGCTGCTCTGTTTGCTTGTTGTCTCTCTCTCCACTTACGCCCGAAACAACCGTCTCTAGATTAATGGTGTATGTTAAATTAAATAACAAAACGCTTAAGCTGCCAATAAGCTTGGGGTAGACGAAGAAGAAAAAAAACAGACTATAACAAAAAACAAATAACTAATGTTCTCACAATAAGGAGTGGCGGGTTAAGATTCATGAGGCAATTTGATTCCTGAGCCTCTCCAGTACACATAAACTGTAAAATGTCAGCTTGGTGTTGGCTGGTGTTGAGCACGTTGGAGCTGTGATGACGGGTGCCATAGAGCCATGGAGAGTGGAACGCCTCTGCAGGCACCGGGCTAACTGCTCCATTAATCATCCACAGAAAGAGAGAGGGAGAGAGAGAGAGAGGGAGAGAGAGAGAGGGAAGAGAGAGAGGAGGGAGAGAGGTTGGAGAAAGAGAGAGAAACAGAGCAAGAGAGGGAGAGAGAGAGAGGGAAACAATAAGATGATAGTTGGAGCTGTATTGTTAGATTTCAGTGCAGCCTTTAATGTTATTGATCATAAATTGTTATTGAACATTTTTACTTTCTATGGCTTTACATCACCTGCCATCACATATCTGGTTAAAACAAATTCTCTAAGACCTAAACCTCAACTGGAGTTGTGTAGAAAGGGTGTGACCATGGAGCAAGTTGATGAAGCTAAACTCCTAGGTATTTAAAAAAAAAGTTATTTATTTAACCTTTATTTAACTAGGCAAGTCAGTTAAGAACAAATTCTTATTTACAATGACGGTCTAACAAAATGCAAAAGACCTCCTGCAGGGATGGGGGCTGGGATTAAAAATATTAATAAATAAATTAAATAAAAATATAGGACAAAACACACATCACGACAAGAGAGACAACACAACACTACATAAAGAGAGACCTAAGACAACAACTTAGTATGGCAGCAACACATGACAACACAGCAAGGGTAGCAACACAACATGACAACAACATGGTAGCAACACAACATGGTAGCAACACAACATGGTAGCAGCACAAAACAGGGTACAAACATTATTGAGCACAGACAACAGCACAAAGGGCAAGATGGTAGAGACAACAATACATCATGCAAAGCAGCCACAACTGTCAGTATAACATTGGTATAACATTGGATGGTCAATTATCATTGGATGGTCATATTGTCTTGTCCCATCTTGATTACTGTCCTGTTATATGGTCAAGTCCAGCAAAGAAAGACCTAGTAAAGCTGCAGCTGGCTCAAAACAGAGCAAAATGCCTTGCCCTTAACTGCACATACAGAACTAACATCAAGAACATGCATGCCAGTCTTCCCTGGTTGAGGGTTGATGAGAGATTAACTGCTTCTCTTCTAGTTTTTGTGAAACTGTGGTGAAAATTCCAGATTGTCTCCATAATCAAATACTGTAGCATACAGCACAGACACCCATACTCCACAAGACATGCCACCAGGGGTCTCTTCACAGTCCCCAAGTCCAAAATGAATAAGCAAAATTTCCCAAAACAAATGTGATAAAACAACATCTCATGGTACAGTAGGGACTCTGAAATGACACACACACACACACACACACACACACACACACACACACACACACACACACACACACACACACACACACACACACACACACACACACACACACACACACAAACACACACAAACACACACAGACACATTCTAACACACACAATCTACACACACATTATTATTTAGTTGTATTGTTTGTATATCGTTGTATTTTAAATTAGTGTGACTGTCCTAGTCTATCAATATATCAGTGTTTTGTTATTTGTCATGTTATTATGTGTTTTTTGTAGACCCCAGGAAGAGTAGCTGCTGCTTCTGCAAAAGCTAATGGGGATCCGAATAAACCGATAATAAAGAGAGGGGAGAGAGAGGAGAGAGCGGAGAGAGAGGAGAACGAGAGAGATAGAGGAGAGAGGAGAGCGAGAGACATAGAGGAGAGACAAGAGAGAGAGGAGAGAGAGAGAGAGAGAGAGAGAGGAGAGAGAGGAGAGACAGGAGAGAGAGGAGAGAGAGAGAGGAGAGAGAGGAGAGACAGGAGAGAGAGGAGAGAGAGAGAGAGAGAGAGAGAGAGGCGAGAGAGGAGAGAGAGAGAGAGGAGAGAGGAGAGAGAGGAGAGAGGAGAGAGAGGAGAGAGGAGAGAGAGGAGAGAGAGAGAGAGAGAGAGGAGAGAGAGGAGAGAGGGGAGAGAGAGGAGAGAGAGAGGAGAGCAAGAGGAGAGAGAGGCGAGAGAGGAGAGCACACCATACACCACCACCACTAAAGCACCATGTATTTATCTGAGAGCCCCTAGCTACTGAAGGGTCTACATTCAAATACCTCACCATGGGATGCTTGAACACTTTGTGTGACTAATTCTATTCAAAGGGAAATGTTTAGTTTGTGGGAATTCAAACACCTTCCTTGGTGGCACATTGTTATTCTGTTAATTTTCCAAATACTGTACATAAAACTTTAAACATTAAAACAAACTCAAGAAAAAAAAGCACTACTTTTGTAGTCTAAAAGTAGAAGATAGACGCGTCAGAATCATTAGCATTTTCACGTTAAATGAAAACCCTTCTCACTGTGTTATTACATTATATTACTCAGACAATATAAGAAATGCAGCCATTATCATAAATTATGTTTTATTTGTCACTTCATATCCATCATATTTTATTAATCCCTTTCTGCCTCTGAAATTGCACCTTATCCCATATAGTGGTCAGAAGTAGTGCACTAGGGAATTGAATTTTGTGCAAATGCCTGATGGGCTTGAGCATTTGTGGGCCTTATTTGTCCTTATTTGGCTAAAATGATGGTCCCAGTCCGCCCCTGGGCTCTGGTAAAAAGTACTGCACTAAAGGGAATAGAGTGCCATTTGGGACACAGCGCTTGCCGTAGACAGACAATGGTTAATGGCTATAAATGCCACCCTGTGGCTGATGCAGAGATGCCTGTCTGACATGAACATGTCCGTTGATGAAGGGTTGTCTTCGCAGGGGTGAAGCACAAGCACATGGATCAATAACGCAACGCCATGAGGAGTCAGGGCATAAAGTTACCCAAACTGAGTTGGAAAGAATTCCTCCATTAAACTTTAGCTATGAAGTCATTTTTTAGTGTTGAAAGTGTCTTAGAGAACTGCATAGCATGGGAACTAACTAACATACTGTATTATTCACCACACATTCCAAGTCATCATCTGAACATTCCAAATATGACAAATATGTTCAATTGCTGTGGGCATTAATTGGGCTGTTAAAACTTTCACAAAAATATTTTGATAATTGGTATTGATTGATGAAAATAATTAATTGATGTCTGATTATGTGCACAAACACAAAGCATATTTGCTGGAAGTGGAGCCCACTCTCTCTCTCTCTATCTCACTCTTTCTCTGTGTTTCGTTCTATCTATTCCTCTCTCTCTCCCCACCCAGCTCTCTCTCTCTCTCTCTCTCTCTCTCTCTCTCTCTCTCTCGTTCTCTATATTCTACTCTCTCCCCACCAGCTATCTCTCTCTCTCTCTCTCTCTCTCGTTCTCTATATTCTACTCTCTCCCCACCAGCTATCTCTCTCTCTCTCTCTCTCGTTCTCTATATTCTACTCTCTCCCCACCAGCTATCTCTCTCTCTCTCTCGTTCTCTATATTCTACTCTCTCCCCACCAGCTATCTCTCTCTCTCTCTCTCTCGTTCTCTATATTCTACTCTCTCCCCACCAGCTATCTCTCTCTCTCTTTTTCTCTCTGTCTCATTTAATCTCTACCTCGCGCTCTGTATCTTCCCCCTTTAATACCATGAAATGTACTTTCTATTCTTTCAATCGGATCGCTCATTTCAAAAGGTGCCTCACAGAGAGATACTGTACACTAAACACTAACCAAATCCACTATCCATTAAGCACTGTAAGTACGCAAGGGTTAACTCATTGCAATTTTTCTCTGTCTATTCCCTGTCTCCTGTCTCCATTTTTCCGTTTTTTTTTTCATGAGCACATGATGAAAGAATGCTGGGAATGCCAGTGAGCACGGCGCCAGCAGCCTTTGCAGTAGCACCCGCCTGTGAGAACTGGGAGGCAGGAGGGGGAGGCAGTGGAGGGGAGGGTTCTGTAAGTCTGGGCTCTTTACTGTGTTTAGGGAAGTTATAGCTTTTTTCCATATAAAGAAGTGCACATACCACAGCCCCAGCCAGTAGACTAATCCCCCTACTCATAGCAGAGAGAGAGAGAGAGAGAGGAAGAGAGAGAGAGAGAGAGAGAGAGAGAGAGAGAGAGAGAGAGAGAGAGAGAGAGAGAGAGAGAAAGAGAAATTTGCCATAACTTACTGTGCACTGCAGGAGGGTGTTTCAGTGTCATTTTCAGCTCCACTGCTCAGTGTGACAGCCTGAATGTGAGGGGATGTCTGGGGCCCTCGTACACTCCCATCCCAGGGAAGAACACCTCAGGGACACAACGTTCAAACACTATGAACAACAACAGTAGCCTACATTAGATTTAATGGCAGAATCTGAAGTTTTGAAAAGTAATGGACACACACACAGCCAAAGTCATTAGTTTAAATATACGGCAACGTCTGGTATCTGAGCCTTGAGCAGGTGGCGGCAGAGGTTGTGATGAAGCTGACACAGAATGGAGGGACACACACAAAAGAGACTGTTTCATAAATGCAGGAGTAAAGGCAGTCATTATGCATCGAGAGAATCCACTTAGGCTATACCCCCATAAAACCTCTGGTACAATCTACAGCTCCATTATAGACAACAGATATGGGCTTCTTTTTAAAATTCAAACCTTTTATAAGGAAATTCAATGTAAGCCTTCTTCATATGAAGATGAGATTCAGATCACAATTCCTCGTCATTATCCTAGCTTTTTGAACATACTGTGTTGGAAATGTGTTTCCTTTAAAGGGGCTAATTTGCTACCTTCGCCTGGGTGATTGCAGTTTCTAGCTTCCAAAGCCTAAATGTTTTAACCTTATAGAGATCTCCACCTGCTTCAGCTCTGAAGAATGTAAAACGGTAAGACTTAGCTAGTCAGTCCTTGTATGCCCTTTTATAGAAACATCACAGCATTGAGCTGTGTGTGTGTTTGTGTGTTTTTGCGCATGCATGCATGGGTGTGTGTGTGTGTGGTGTGTGTGTGTGCGTGCGTGCATGTGTTGTGTGTGTGCATGTGTGTGTGTGTATGCGTGCGTGCATGTGTTGTGTGTCTGTGTGTGTGTGTGTGTGTGTGTGCATTCGTGCATGTGTTGTGTGTGTGAATGTGTGTGTGTGCACGTGCGTGTATGTGTTGTTTGTGTGTGTGTGTGCGTGCGTGTGTGCATGTGTTGTGTGTGTATGTGTGTGTATGTGTGTGTGTGCATTCGTGCATGTGTTGTGTGTGTGAATGTGTGTGTGTGTGTGTGTGTGCGTGTGTGCATGTGTTGTGTGTGTGAATGTGTGTATGTGTGTATGTGTGTGTGTGTGTGTGTGCATGTGAACCAGAGAAATAGGTACTGTACTGTTTCCTATCACTTTGATGTAAATATGCTTTTATTTAGCTCAATAACTGTAATTCTGCTGATCCAACAAAAGATAATGACAAGATGTCTGAAATATCAGCTTTTTTTTATTTGGAGATAAGCTAAATGACATTTTATAGGTTTAATTTCTTTACAACTCATGCTGAACCCTGCTGAGTTGCGGTGTAGAATAACATCGGCAACAGCTCCACGAAGTGAGCCTTTTAGATCGCAGAAGCTTTTAACAATTTTATTGATACAATTGGGAAACGAGCTCTCATACAATTATTATCCTCCAAAGCCGGCCACAAGTTGAGCCCACTGCAGTCATTGTATTGCTCAGACCTTAACGCCCACTCAGTATTATATGGCTCACCAAATGCCACCCTATTAACTATTTAGTGCACTACTTTTGACCAGGCCCCATAGGGTTCTGGCCAAAAGTAGTGCACTATATAGGGAATAGGGTTCCATTTGAGATGCCCATTTAGTTGAGCATTTTTTGGAGTCGGTCATGAAACACAGGGACTAACAAAGAAGCTCTGTTGTGTCGTGGAGTGGGAGGTATATGGTGGCCCCTAGGCTCAAGGGGGCCAGATGAATGTTTAACAATGGAGTTCAAGGATGGTTATCAATGACTATGTTATCACAGGGCCTTGGAGTTCAGTGAGGGGCATCCGTCCTTTAGAGCTACAGTCTGTGAACCTGTACTAAGAGAATAGGGTGTATCATTATAACTATGTATCACACAGAGAGGCTAACCCCATCTTAATATACTCACTATAATGATACAATATCAGTTAAGGCACTGTAAAGTGGATAATGATGTTTTAACCAAGCTCAGCCATGTGTAGACTATGCAACTTGCATGCGTCCATTGGAGCAGCACAGCACAGTACAGCAGCCTAAATGTTCTGCAAGGTCAGACATGTTGCTGGTAGGTCTAGCAGCAGCCCAGGATAGCATTAGCTGAGATTCATTACACATGTACTCTGCATACTGTCAAGGTCCGGAGCCCCTGTGACACATTCCAAATTCTCATTACTTCAAATCTAGCAAAAATGTTCACAAAAAAACGAATCACAGCTGTGTAACTAACAAGCACCCTCTTGGGACTAGCAGAAAATATTAACTTCATAACAACATTAATACCTGCAATATTGCACTAAGCATTTGGGACCAAAGTTATGTTATTGTTTCAGCACCTTAGCCAGGAAAGGTCCTGCTGGGGATTAAACCTGCACTGGAGGAGGTGACTGTTTGAAAGGGGAGAGTGTGCTAACTTACTCTGGGTCAAAAGGTCACAGTAGATGGTAAAGAAAATAGAAGAACATAGAGTAGTTTTGCATGTCAATGGGAGCATTTAATTAAGTTTAGAGCACATGTAAAGTAACAATAAATCTTCATATTGTTACTTTACATGAGGGCACATTGTCAAACAAAATTTAACAGATTACACGACAATGGCAAAAGTACACTCAAAGGAGTACAAAATACACTGAACAATTTCAAAGATTTTACAGATGAACAAAAATCAGTCAATTGAAGTAGATTAATTATGCCCTAATCTATGGATTCACATGACTTGGAATGCAGATATGAATCTGTTTGTAACAGATACCTTTAAAAAAAGGTAAGGGTGTGGATCAGACAGAAAACCAGTCAGTATCTGATGTGACCACCATTTGCCTCGTGCAGCGTGACACATCTCCTTTGCATAGAGTTGATCAGGCTGTTGATTGTGACCTGTTGAATGTTATCCAACTCCTCTTCAATGGCTGTGCATCTTCAATGGCTGTGCGTCTTCAATGGCTGTGCGAAGTTGCTGGATATTCGCGGGAAGTGGAACACGCTGTCATACACATCGATCCAGGGTGACATGTCTGGTGAGTATGCAGGCCATGGAAGAACTAGAAATTTTCAGCTTCCAGGAATTGTGTACAGATCCTTGTGACATGGGGCCATGCATTATCAATCTGAAACATGAGGTGTTGGCGGCAGATGAATGTCACGACAATGGGCCTCAGGATCTCGTCATGGTATCTCCGTGCATTCCAATTGTAGTTTATGCCTGCCCATACCATAATCCCACCACGACCATGGGGCACTCTGTTCACAATGCTGACATCAGCAAACCGCTCGCCCACATGATTATGTGGGCTCCCAAGTGGCGCAGTGGTCTAAGACACTGCATCTCAGTGCTAGAGTTGTAACCACAGACAACCTGGTTTGAATCCAGACTCTATCACAACCGGCTGTGATTGGGAGTGATTGGCCCAGCGTCATCTGAGTCTGGCCGGTGTAGGCCGTCATTGTAAATAAGAATTTGTTCTTAACTGACTTGCCTAGTTAAATAAAGGTTCATTAAAAAATCTATAAAATAAATGATGCCATACTGCTTGGTAGAGTTGAAACTGGGATTCATCTGTGAAGAGCACACTTCTCCAGTGTGTCAGTGACCATCAAAGGTGAGCATTACATCATGACCCTACTGAAGTGGGTTATGATGCTGAACTGCAGTCAGGTTAAGACCCTGGTGAGGATGACAAGCATGCTATTGGCTATTGGGCGCCGCCCTGAGTGGTCGCCTGTTAAGCAGCTCCCGTTGTTCGTGCATTAATTGTTGTTTTAGTTCGTTTTCTTTCGTCTATTTTCTTTAGTTTTATTTTTTATTTTGCTACAGTCGAACTATAACAGTTCAGGATTATGGATTTTATGGATTTTATCGCAGCTGAACGTCGACAGGAGTCGTCAACTGTTATTGTTTACAGCAGAACCCAGCTCCTGGATTTAGCCCACGCAGCGCTGCTGCTCCCCAGGGAAAAGTTTGATATTCCGGACGAATTGAAAAGACGACGCCGTGGATGTAGGGTGGGATTGAAATGTAAGGCAAAGCGGAGGAGGTTCAAGTACAAGCCGGCTATACCGTCTATTATTATGGGCAATGTTAGGTGTCTACATAACAAGATGGATGAGTTGGCGGGACTTCCCGATTTATCGGGAAACGAGCCTAATGTGTTTTACTGAGACTTGGCTGAACGGTAACATCCCCATACAGAACGTCACTATCGACGGTTTCCAGACCATCACAGCGGACAGGGATCGCGTCTCTTCCGGTAAGAGTAAGGGTGGTGGGCTGGCTTTATTAGTTAACAACAGATGGTGTCATCCGAAACATATTACTCTTAAGGAACAGTTTTGTAGCCCGGACATTGAACTGCTAGCCGTTAGCCTGAGACCCTACTATTTGCCGAGGGAATTCACGGCGGCCATTGCTGTTATTGTTTACATCCCGCCCTCTGCTGACGCAAACGCAGCATGTGACGTCATCCACTCTGTTATCGCGAGGTTACAGACAGCGCATCCCAGTGCTTTTTTTGCAATTTCGGGGGATTTTAACCATGCATCTCTCTCTTCAACGCTGCCCACGTTCAAACAGTTCGTGAAGTGCCCAACCAGGAATAATAAAACTCTGGACTTGTTATATGCTAATGTGAAGGATGCATACAACTCCACTGCACTCCCTCCCCTCGGTAGATCGGATCACAACCTTGTCCACCTCACCCCACTCTACAGGCCTATGGTCCAACAGCAGCCTGCAACCACCAGGACTATTAGGAGATGGTCCCCAGAGGCGAATGAGGCCCTACAGGACTGCTTTGAAACAACAGACTGGGATGTGCTCTGTGAGGCTCATGGGGAGGACATCGATGGACTCACTGACTGCATAACAGACTATATTAATTTTTGTGTAGACAACACTGTACCCACCAGAAAGGTACGCTGTTTCCCAAACAATAAACCCTGGGTCACCAGCGACCTGAAGGCCCTGCTGAATGAGAAGAAGAGGGCCTTCAAGGAGAAGGACAAGGACAAATTGAAATGCGTCCAGAGGGAGCTGAAGTTGCGGATTGCTGAGGGGAAGAGAGTGTATAAGGAGAAGATGGAGGACAAGCTGAGGCAGAGCCAGGTGAGAGAGGTGTGGAAGGGTATGAGAAATATCACTGGCTTCAAAAAGTCAAACAGTGGGCAGACGGAGGGGACCCAGGACAGAGCCAATGAGCTGAACCAATATTTTAACAGGTTCGATACTGGCCCTGTCCACCTCCCCTCCAGCTCCCCAGACCACACACCCTCACGGCTATCCCACCCCCACTTTGCTCACAGCACCTCTGCTGAGACAATCAGTGACCCCACCTCCGCCCCTGCCCCCCCTGGACTGATCCTCAACACCCCCCTTCCCCCCACCTCCCCACCTGGGCTGGCTTTCACCACCAACCAAGTGAAGAGAGAGCTGGAGAGACTACACCAGTGGAAAGCGGCGGGCCCTGATGGCATCAGCCCAAGGGTGCTGAGGGTCTGTGCTGACCAACTGTGTGGAATACTCCAGCGTCTTTTCAACCTTAGCCTGAGCCTAGAAAGGGTCCCTGTGCTGTGGAAAACATCCTGCCTCGTCCCAGTGCCCAAGAAGGCACACCCCACTGTCCTGAATGACTTCAGACCTGTAGCGCTAACATCCCACATCATGAAGACCCTGGAAAGGTTAGTCCTCGCTCACCTCAGACCCCTGGTGTGTTCATCAATGGACCCCCTGCAGTTTGCATACCAGCGCAACATCGGGGTGGATGATGCAATCATCTACCTTCTGCAGAGGGCCTACTCTCACCTGGACAATGCAGGTTGCACTGTGAGGGTCATGTTTTTTGACTTCTCCAGTGCCTTCAATACCATTCAGCCCCTGCTACTGGGTGAGAAGATGAGGAGGATGAAAGTGGAAGCACACTTAGTCTCCTGGGTCACGGACTACCTGACCGGTAGGCCACAATTTGTGCGACTACAGAGCTGTGTGTCAGAACGGGCAGTTAGCAACACAGGGGCCCCCCAGGGTACGGTCCTGTCCCCCTTCCTGTTCACCCTCTACACCTCAGACTTCAGATATAACTCTGAAACATGCCACCTACAGAAGTTCTCGGATGACTCTGCTATTGTAGGGTGCATCAGGGGTGGGCAGGAGGAGGAGTACAGGAGCACAATCAGTGACTTTGTGTTGTGGTGTGAGCAGAACCACCTTCAGCTCAACATCAGCAAAACTAAGGAGATGGTGGTGGACTTCAGGAGAACCAAGGCACAACTGACTGCAGTCCCTATAAAGGGGATGGATGTGGAAATGGTTGAGTCATACAAGTTCCTGGGTGTCCATATGGACAACAGACTGGAATGGGCTGGTAACACCGGGGCCCTGTACCAAAAGGGCCAGAGCTGACTCTACTTTCTGAGGAGGCTCAGGTCCTTCAACGTGTGCAGTAAACTACTGCATACCTTCTACCAGTCTGTGGTGGCCAGTGCCATCTTTTTTGCAGTGGTGTGCTGGGGAGCAAACATCAAAGCCGGTGTTGCTTCTCGGGTAAATAAGCTGATCAGGAAGGCTAGCTCTGTCCTGGGGATGAGCCTTGACACTCTAGAGGAGGTGGCGGAGAGACGGATCCTGGCCAAACTGCTGGCCATCATGGACAACGTCACCCACCCTCTGCACGCTATGGTTATGACGCAGAGGAGCACTTTCAGTCACAGACTGATCCCACCACGGTGTGCCAGAGAGCGCTACAGGAGGTCCTTCCTGCCTAGTTTAACAATTATGCATCCATCCGTGAGTAACTCTGGTCCGTCAGCACTCATCCACTCAGGACCTATTTATTCATACAGGTCTGTATATACATACTCATGTACAGTTGTTATATTATATCACATGCAATATTGTAAGTAATTATTGGACGTAGGCATTCACTCAGGAATGCATATTAGTATCCTGCCAGTTGCACCTTTTCTCATTGCTTTTAGTATATCGAATGTGCAATAAGTGCAGTTGTCTGTAATTAAACCCTGCGCACTAAGGACTGTTTTTTAAGGGAATTACTATTATTACCCCAAATGATATCATACACACATTTAGCTATTAAAGTATCTCTTCCTGTCATTTACCTGTACAGTTTGTGTAAACATGCAAGTATTCACTTATCTGTAAATATAACTGTATACCTAACTGTACAGCTAATTTAACCATGCAAAATTTTCACTTACCTGTTCATTTACCCAGTCTGTCTATTAAGTAAACTATTATTACCCTCGCTCATATCATACGCATTTTTAGCTACTGAAGTATTTCTCTGCCATTGACCTGTATAGTATAGTTAACCATCCAACATCCACCAACGTATAGTGTACATATTCAGCCAACCACCCATACTATGCAATGTCCTTTTTATAGCTTTTTTTTGCACTCCAGATATCTTGTATTTCTATACTTTTTCATACTGCCGCTCTATGTATCATGTACCGTGTATCTGTCTTTTGTGTACTTTCGTTGTGGCATTTTGCACCTGCCCTGTGTTTTGTTGTAGCTGCTTGACAATGAAATTTCCCACCCGGGGGATCAATAAAGTACCTATCTATCTATCTATCTATCTATCTATCTATCTATCTATCTATCTATCTATCTATCTATCTATCTATCTATCTATCTATCTATCTATCTATCTATCTATCTATCTATCTATCTATCTATCTATCTATCTATCTATCTATCTATCTATCTATCTATCTATCTATCTATCTATCTATCTATCTATCTATGCAGATGAGCTTCCCTGAGATGGTTTCTGACAGTTTGTGAAGAAATTCTTTGGTTGTGCAAACCCACAGTTTCATCAGCTGTCCGGGTGGCTAGTCTCAGACGATCCCGCAGGTGGAGGTCCTGGGCTGGCATGGTGACACATGGTCTGCGGTTGTGAGGCCAGTTGGACGTACTGCCAAATTCTCTAAAACTACACTGGAGGCAGCTTATGGTAGAGAAATGAACATTACATTCTCTGGCAACAGCTCTGGTAGACATTCCTGCAGTCAGCATGACAATTGCACGCTCCCTCTAAACTTGAGACATCAGTGGCTTTGTGTTGTGACAAAACTGCACATTTTAGATTGGCCTTTTATTGTCGCCAGCACAAAGTGCACATGTATAATGATCATGCTGTTTAATCAGCTTGTTGATATACCATAGCTGTCAAGTGGGATTATCTTGGCAAAGGAGAAATGCTCACTAACAGGGAGGTAAACAAATTTGTGCACAAAATTTGAGATAAATAATATTTTTGTGCATATGGAACATTTTTGGGACAGAGAGAGAGAGAGAGAGAGAGAGAGAGAGAGGACATATGGAACATTATTTCAGCCATGAGACAAAAACTTTACATGTTGCTTTTATATTTTTGTTCACTATAATAACAACATAAAACAATTTTTTGTTGCATAACATGATTATCATTGAAACAAGACAGCCATGATAATCACTTAGCTTACTCCATCATGTCATGGTGGCTCTGCCAAAGAGGACGTTATCCAGAACATGGGCTTTATCCCAAATGGCAGCCTATTCCCATAGGGCTCTGGTCAAAAGTAGTGCACTATATAGGGAATAGTACACCATTCGGGACACAGCCATGGTGTCACCCAGCTTGATGGAGCCCTCCATCAGGCTCCAATCCATTCAGACCTTCATTTCCACAGTGTGAAACCTATAATATATAGAATTTATGCGTACATACATTTTTTAAGTATGGGTGGCCTCGGGATCGAACCCACTATCTTGGCATTGCAAGCACCATAATCTACCAACTGAGCTACAGAGGACCACTCCTCTTATATGGCCAAGACACTTTCCGATAGGTTCATATACATTTTCTTGAGCCCAATTCAATGAGGTGGCATTTGGAATACTTATCTGTTACACATAAGCCTTTAAGGGTATGAAAGTACACACGAAGAGTGCACTATATAGGGAACAGGGTGCCATTTGGGACTTACACCTAGTGAATGCATTATTGTACATTTGCTATATTCATGTTATACACAGGTGGCCAACTATGTGTTTAATTAGCTTTCTCCATAACTATTATTTGTGAACATTTGCGATCTTTAAAATGATTCCCTCTCTTCTGCTATCACGAGGGAAACTGAAATCACAGCTAGATGTTTATGTAGAGAACAAGCAATGAACAAATCCTAGGCTATCATCTGGAAGAAACAAAGTGGTTGCCAGAGCAACAGTAATGATAGATTAGCTGTCATCGTTTTGGGATGTTGAATTTTCTTTCAGGTGGTTATATGGTTTACAACTATGAATTCTGTTGGCTATTAACACAATTGCAATATATTGTTCAGCGCAACTTCCCTCCCCCTTATTGCCAGGCTTCATGGAACTTTGAACATAGAACAAATGGTATTGAGATGACAAAGCCTGCCTGCTGGAGCTTGGTATGAGAAACCAAACACATTACCAGATTATGGCTTTGTGCTTGGGTGCCATTGTTCATTAAGTGTCAGAGAAAGTAGAAGCCTGTGTGAGTTTTCTAATGGCATCTTGTTCGCCCTCTTGTCACATGTAGCCTACCGCTCCTTCTGCAGGTTAGGGCACTTCAGCAGACCGAGAAAAAGAAAAGGCGCTGAGAAATGTTATCTAGCTAGCTATATCTCAAAAGTACTTGTATGACATTGCCAAAGTGTAGCTCAGAGATTCCTTTACAGTGCATTCGGAAAGTATTCAGACCCCTTGACTCCACATTTTGTTACATTACAGCCTTAATTGATTAAATTGTTTTTTTCCCTCATCAATCTACACACATTACCCCATAATGACAAAGCAAGAACAGGTTTTCAGAAATGTTTGCAAATGTATTAATAATAGAACACAGAAATATAACATTTACATAAGTATTCAGACCCTTTGCTCAGTCGTTTGTTGAAGCCTCGAGTCTTCTTGGGTATGACTTTCTCCCATTGTTCTCTGCAGATCCTCTCAAGCTCTGTCAGGTTGGATGGGGAGCGTCACTGCACAGCTATTTTCAGGTCTCTCCAGAGATGTTACATCGGGTTCAAGTCCGGGATCTGGCTGGGCCACTCACAGTCCCGAAGCCACTCCTGCGTTGTCTTGGCTGTGTGCTTAGGGTCGTTGTCCTGTTGGAAGGTAAACCTTCGCCCCAGTCTGAGGTCCTGAGCGATCTGGAGCAGGTTTTCATCAAGGATCTCTCTGTACTTTGCTCCATTCATCTTTCCCACGATCCTGACTAGTCTCCCAGTCCCTGCTGCTGAAAAACATCCCCACAGCATGATGCTGCCACCGCCATGCTTCACCGCACGGACACTTGGCATTCAGGCCAAAGAGTTCAATCTTAGTT
This sequence comes from Thymallus thymallus, assembly GCA_023634145.1. Lineage (NCBI taxonomy): Eukaryota > Metazoa > Chordata > Actinopteri > Salmoniformes > Salmonidae > Thymallus > Thymallus thymallus. The sequence goes on along the minus strand of CM042405.1, from coordinate 13,175,548 downwards.
TTCATCAGACCAGAGAATCTTGTTTCTCATGGTCTGAGAGTCGTTTAGGTGCCTTTTGGCAACTCCAAGCAGGCTGCCATGTGCCTTTTACTGAGGAGTGGCTTAGGTCAGGCCACTCTATCATAAAGGCCTGATTAGTGGAGTGCTGCAGAGATGGGAGGAACTCTGGAGCTCTGTATTTGTATTTGTATTTATTATGGATTTATTATGCCAAGGCAGCAGCTACTCTTCCTGGGGTCTGGCAAAATTAAGGCATGTCAGCATGAACATCGGGTTCTTGGTCACCTCCCTGAACAAGGACCTTCTCCCCCTATAGCTCAGTTTGGCAGGGCGGCCAGCTCTAGGAAGATTCTTGGTGGTTCCAAAGTTCTTCCATTTGATAAGGATGGAGGCCACTGTGTTCTTGGGGACCTTCAATGCTGCAGACATTTTTTGGAACCCTTCCCCAGATCTGTGCCTTGACAGAATCCTCTCTCGTCTTTGACCTCATGGCTTGGTTTTTGCTCTGTGGGACCTTATATAGACAGGTGTGTGCCTTTCCAAATCATGACTATAAATTGAATTTACCACAGGTGGACTCCAATCAAGTTGTAGAAACATCTCAAGGATGATCAATGGAAACAGGATGCACTTAAGCTACATTTCGAGTCTGATAGCAAAAGGTCTGAATACTTATATAAACAAGGTATTTCTGTTTTAAAATTTTTATACATTTGCAAAAATGTTTAAAAACCTGTTTTTGCTTTGTCATTTTGGGGTATTGTGTGTAGATTGATGATAAAAAATTATAATTTTATCCATTTAGAATAAGGCGTAACAAAATATGGAAAAAGTCAAGGTGTCCAAATGCACTTTATATGTTGTGGAGGGGGGTTCTAAAATACGCTAATTGTTAGAATCAGTGTTGTAGTACAGGGAAAGGGAAAGGAAAGGGGGGATACTTGTCAGTTGTACAACTGAATGCATTCAACTGAAATGTGTCTTCCACATTTAACCCAACCCCTCTGAATCAGAGAGGTGGGGCTGCCTTAATCGACATCCACGTCTTCGGTGCCCGGGGAACAGTAGGTTAACTGTCTTGTTCAGGGGCAGAACGACAGATTTTTACCTTGTCAGCTCAGGGATGGAGACTGCAAGCCATGCATATACATGTTTCCCGTTATAAATCAGAATGGTTGTAAAACTGTGCGCATGTGAACAAGCATTATAACTCCACCTGAAAAATGCTGTATACTTTTGCAGTATTGGAATTAGGCCAAGACAGTATCTAAAGTAAATAGCAATGGTGAACTTGATCAAATGTCTTTGGAGGTGGCAGAATGTGACATTTGCTGTATCTTACCGTTTCTGAAACACAAAAACATGTTCAAATAGTTTTGGACCTGTTAACAGATCATTTGCATACACTAATGTTTTGTATTTACTTTTTCCCCGAACCTAAATATGCTGCACTACTCGCTAATTCTGAAACATTGTCTACTCTGAAAAAATATGAAAACTATAGTAGGCCTACTCACAGTGGTAGCCTACACACTTCAATGCAAAATATCAACTGTATGTCCGCCTGTCAAATTCTACTGTATGTTAAAAACCGTGCTCCCTGTTGGACGCATAGAGCAAAAACAAAATATAAAATATAGCTTTATGAACGAGGCCCCTGTACAGTCAGTGCATAAAACTGCTTTGCCAGGCCAGAGATCCACACTCCTTTCATGACACATTTATACTTGTCTCTTATAATATATTAAAACCTGGGCTTTCTACTTTACTCGTTAAATTACTGTCCTTTACTTTTGTTGAAACATATCCTCAAATCTTGTTATGCTCTTCGGGAATTTGTTTTGAGAGATGCGCACTCGCTGAGGGAAGACCAGGTGAAATTGTAAGACCATCAGCGGCTTGTATACAGCTTGTATGCTTTCATGCGTGGAGGCCTGGAGGTACTAAACGTGTTGATGTTAATTAATGGTCAATTACAGTGGGAACCGCAGTCTTTCTCTCAGCTTTGTTGTTTTTACCTCTGGGGATGTCTGATTTTGAATAAGTAAAGAAAGTCAAGCAACAAGAGCAAACCCTAAACAGTCATTACCTAGGGGGAATTGTGTTCTAGTATGAATCAGATAATAGTATCAAGGCCTATAGTCTGTACTGTATGCATGCTCAGTCTGCTGCATTTCCAATAATTTATCTTTTTATGGTTACATTTTCCTCCAAGTGCTTTTTTCCCCTTTCCTCTTCCTGGATGAAGAGATGGAGAAGAAAAGAGAGAGAGAGAGAGATGTCTTTTCATGTCTCTGAAAGTGCTTACCCGGAGTGTGTGTGTTTGTGTGTTTGTGCGTGTGCATGTGTGTATGTGTGTGTGAGGGACTCTGTAGACTGGGACATCCCCAGGGGTAAAACCAACAAATCAAATAAAACCACTGTTGTTAATTCCTCCCACGAGTCAGATGTGAAAGCAAACCATAATTGTATCTTAAGATCTACAACTGTAAGCTACTCTGTACGTGATAGCTTGAGGAGAGTTTTGTGTAAACTCATGAACATTACTTGTAATGATACTGTTTGCTGGCTCAGTGAAAAATAGGGATTTAAATCAAATACTTTATAATGAACATGTATTTATGTGCAAATAAGGAAGAGGACGTATGATGAGACCCAATGGTCTGTAGATAAACAGTTGTCTCATGTGTTAGTAAAACGAAGACACACGTCATTGGCTCTGGCCCACTATTTACTGACAGGATTCTCCTCGGAGCAGGGTGTGTGTGTTTATGCGTGCGTGCGTGTGTTTGCTACTGAACCCTCCTTCCTACTCCTTCCTCCTGTCATTGTATCTCATTGTCTTGTTGTTTACCCTGAGCCACTTGAAGGCTAAAGAGATGTATGAGTTACTACCACTAAGAAAAGGAGCAGTAGACTAATAATAGTGGTCGGCCTACTGGTCACTTTCTCATTATAATATCACCATCAACCCCCGTAAAAACCACTAAATACAAAGAGAATTTCACTGAAGGTCAGGTTCATTTGTGAGACTCTCATCTTAGCTAGTTCCTTTTTGTCCCCATGCACTACACTCTGCATAGAGACTTCTGATTTGTAGCCTATCTATCAGGAACAGTCTAGAGAAACGGATGCTGATGCCAAGTCAGATAGAATAGAAAGAGGATTGGGAGGCCCCGGTGCACAACTGAGCAAGAGGACAAGTACATTAGAGTGTCTAGTTTGAGAAACAGACGCCTCACAAGTCCTCAACAGGCAGCTTAATTAAATAGTACCCGCAAAACACCAGACTCAATGTCATCAGTGAAGAGGCGACTCACACACACACCTGATTGTCAGCTTGAAACCCTGCTGTAGTAAATATTTTTTTTAAACAACCAGCAGGTACGCCCACCATGTGAACCTCTTGACATAGCCTGTCAGTTAGGTGAACGTATTCAAAGATGCAGCAAATAGGCGCATCCATCCATCCATCCATTACACTGCCAGCATCAAAATTTAAGGTTATGATATTATTCTACCAAAGTGCTGAAACCTGAGAGAGGATTAAATGAATTTGAGAAGCGCTCATCTTCAGTAATGATTGAGAATGCTGAAGAGGGAAAGCTTTAAAGTCATGGTGGATGTGTAACACTGTATTCTGGTTGGGAATGATATGCTCTCTGGTGTGTCATTAACAATTTCCCAAATACTAGCCTTTCTCTCTAAAGTAAAAAAAATCACATTACTCTGTTATTGTAAAGCGCAGACTGTCGTTATGTTTTACCGGATTTCCATTCATATAAATTAATTAGACTTTATGCATCACATAATAATATGCCTCACCTGTAGATCTCGCCTTTCCAGCGCAATACCATTATAGCCAGTGAAAATAATCCTCTCCTCTAACAAATTCCCTAAGAAAATGGATGGAGGTACACTCAAGCATTTAGAGTAGGCCCATACCCTGCACTGATCTGAAAGAGCTTTACATGCTGTCTGAATATCTGTCCTCTCCTCCGGCACCATAGAACTCATGTAGCTGACAATGAGCGGCACCTCACATTAGCTAGTGCAGTTTGGAGATTGCTTAGGAAGATACTGTATAGATTCATATCATTAAAAGGCCTGTGTTAAATGGGGATTTGGCCTCGTATCAGGTTAATGCCTTACCCTCCTTTCGGTTACTGAGTAGTCCTTCAGGATAACATGTAGTCGGGGCCTCTGTTCATCTCATTTACTAAGATATACTGTAACAGGGTGCTTTACATCACAATATGTCTGTCACTCCACTATCTTTTCTATAGAAAGGGAAAGGGGGGATACTAGTCAGTTGTACAACGGAACGCATTTATGGCTTATGCTTATGCTACTGTGTTGTTGTTATGTTGTATTGCTGCCATGCTGTGTTGTTGTCTTAGGTCTCCCTTTATGCAGTGTTGTGGTGTCTCTCTTTATGTAGTGTTGTGTTGTCTCTCTTTATGTAGTGTTGTGGTGTCTCTCTTGTCTCTTGCCTGCCTCACGAGAGAGCGAACACAAATTATCATGTGTTAATAAAAGCAATTAATAAATAAAGTTCAGTCATCCTCTAGAACTATCTAGAAAAAAACAATCTATAGCTAGCTAACAAAACTACTAATGCTAGTGTTAGAGTAGCCTAGCTAGAAAGGGACATAGCTAACTAGCTTGGTTGAAAAAGTAAAAAACCTACATATTCCGCCACAGAGCAGTCTGCACTGACAATATTAACACATTTGTCCAACCATAACAGATGGATGGCTAATGCAGAAAGAGAGAATTGATGGATTCTAGCACCACCATAACTTTCACAAATACAAAGACAGGCAGCCATCATGGCGTCAGTATTTTCCGACTAGTTACTGCATAGTGACATCTACTGATATGAACTGGTAATGTAGGTTTGGTTAGAATAGAGAGCAGATTGGGCCTCCCTAGTGGCGCAGTGGTCTAAGGCACTGCAGTGCTTAAGGCAGATCCGGGTACGGTACCAGGCTGTGTCACAGCCGGCCACGACCGGGAGACCTGTGAGGCGACACACAATTGGCCCAGAGTCGTCAAGGGTTAGGGGAGGGTTTAGGCCGGCAGTGTTTCCTCCGGCACATTGGTGTGGCTTGCTTCTGGGTTAAGCGAGCAAGCAGTGTGTCAAGAAGCAGTGCAGCTTGGAAGGGTCTTGTTTCTGAGGACACAAGGCTCTCGACCTTCTCCTCTCCCGAGTCCGTACGGTAGTTGCAGCGATGGGACATGACTGTAAATACCAATTGGATACGACAAAATGTAGGACAAAAAAGGGTTGAAAAGTAAAAAAGTGAAAAAAAACATAGAATAGAGTGCAGTAGAATGAGTGACATACAATAAAATCTACTTCATGGAAAGGAGAATATTAATTTCTATGAAAATGTTGAAAGTAGTTGATTTAATGAATATACAGATTTTACAGGCAATCCGTTCCTACAGTGAGCACCAGGGACCCAACCTCTGGTGGCCCAGATGGAGACAAGGACAACAACACAAGGTTAGTGGTTTTATGACATACATATATACTAAGTCTACTGTGCATAGTCTTAAATTTAACCCTGCCTTATTACAAAGTCTACTGTGTATAGTATTAAATGTAACCCTGCCTTACATAAAGCTTACAGAATTAATAATTGCAGAAGAGCACTGTAATCAGATGAACAAATCATTGGGTTTGATCCACCTTAGGCTAGGGTTTCCAATTCACATGACCCGACAAGAAAAACCCCAGCCCTATAGTCATTGCACAGTTGAAAAGGGAAGCTATCTATAACAAAAATATTTTGTCATCATAGTCTAAGAATAGAACCCAGAGTTTTACCTGACCAGGTTATAGTCACCGCCATTGTATATTCCCCCTCAAGCCGATACCACGACAGCCCTCAAAGAACTACACTGGACTTTATGCAAACTGGAAACCACATATCCTGAGGCCGCATTTATTGTACCTGGGGATTTTAACATAGCAAATTTGAGGAGAACGCCAACACATTAACTGTAGCACCCGCTCTGAGAAAACGTTGGACCACTGCTAAATCTGACCACGACTCCATTTTGCTCCTCCTTTCCTATAGACATAAACTCAAACAGGAAGTACCCGTGCTAAGGAGGTCTGACCAATCGGAATCCAGGGTCTATAGACAATCATGGACCACAAAGGGAAAGCCTCTCTAGAGGGTGGTGTGGTCTGTCCAACGCATCAACGGGGACAAACTGTCTGCCCTCCAGAACACTTACAGCACCCGATGTCACAGGAAGGCCAAAAAGATCATCAAGGACAACAACCACCCGAGCCACTGCCTGTTCACCCTGCTATCATCCAGAAGGCGAGGTCAGTACAGGTGCATCAAAGCTGGGACCGAGAGATTGAAAAACAGCTTCTATCTCAAGGCCAACAGACTGTTAACTAGCAATCACTAGGAAGCTTCCACATGGTTACGTAACCCTGCACATTAGAGGCTGCTGCCCTATATACATAAACTTGAAATCACTGGCCACTTTAATAATGGAACACTAGTCACTTTAATAATGTTTAAGTATTTTTGCTTTACTCATCTCATATGTATATACTGTATTCTATTCTACTGTATTTTAGTCTATGCCACTCTGACATTGCTTGTCCTAATATACATTTTTTCTTAGTTTCATTATTTTACTTTTAGATTTGTGTGTATTGTGTGTATTGTTGTGAATTGTTAGATATTGGAGCTAGAAACACAAGCATTTCGTTACACCCACAATAACATCTGCTAAATATGTGTATGTGACTATTAAAATTGTATTTTATTTTATTTGATCCCTACGGTGAAGCTGCAGGGACTGGGAGACTAGTCAAGATCGAAGGAAAGATGAACAGAGCAGAGAACAGAGCACTAATGACCACAGACTGGGGTGAAGGTTCTTCTTCCAACAGGAGAACGACCCTAAGCACACAGCCAAGACAACGCAGGAGTGGCTTCAGGACAAGTCTCTGAATGTCCTTGAGTGGCCCAGCCAGAGCCTGGACTTGAACCCGATCTAACATCTCTGGAGAGACCTGAAAATAGCTGTGCAGAGAAGAATGGGAGAAACTCCCCAAATACAGGTGTGCCAAGCTTGTTGCATCATACCCAAGAAGACTCAAGACTGTAATCGCTGCCAAAGGTGCTTCAACAAAGTACTGAGTAAAGGTTCTGAATAGTTATGTAAATGTGATATTTCAGGGTTTTTATATACATTTTCTTGCTTTGTAATTATAGAGTATTGTGTGAAGATTGAATCCGTTTTAGAATAAGGCTGTAAGGTAACAAAATGTGAATACTTTCCGAATGCACAGTATATTGGCATGTTCGCGCTTCTTGTCCACATCATCCTAAAATATCTAAAAATGGATTGTGTAACTCAGTTACTTATAGATGTTTTGGACATGACACGCGAAAATGCTAATATAGGTAACATTGACTTGGATTTGTGTCACAAATGCTAAAAAGTTAGCATTTGAAACGGGTGCCAGGTAAACAAAACCAAAGCATGAATTGCTGTCATACCTAGTCCATAGACTGCTTACAGGGTAAGGAAACCAATATGTCATTTTTTTATTTGGGTGGACTATACCTTTAAGTATTTTTGTCAACAACTATTTATCCTAATTGTTTGTCATTTGTAGGCCAATGCATATGACCTATCCACATTTTCGGTATGTTAGGTATGGACTATATATAGCCTAGGTTACATCTCACTGTTGCTGCTCTACAAATTAACTAGGCTCCCAGGTTCTCACGGCAATAGATTATTTGTCAGATTGTCCCTGTCATCTCTGTATGGTGTTCTTTCCAACTCTGCTAAAGCAAAATGGGAAGTTTTAGGCCTATTGTGGTCTTATCTTATTCTTTAGTCTGCAAAACCATGGTGGCCAAGGTTTGACCTTTTGCACAATTTATTTGCGTCCCAAATGGCACCCTAGACTATTTCCTGCATAGTGCACTACTTTTGACCAGAGCCCTACCCTGATCAAAAGTAGCTAGTGCACAGGATATAGAATGCCAATTGGGACGCATCCTTTTACTTTACTAGGGAACAACAAAGAGCTGCTGTGACTCATTTTTATAACACAGAACTGAAATACACTTTTACCGTAGGGAACTAGAGATGCGGTAATGACAGAGTTATAGGCTTTCTGACATGTATTTGTATTTATTAAGGATCCCCATTAGCTGCTGCCAAGAAAGCATCTACATTTCCTGGGGTCCAAATAAGATTAAGGCAATTCCTCCCCAAAAATTTATATAAAAAAAAGTGTACATCATATAACACAATACAAAATGTATAATACCACAATACCACAATATTACAACATTACAATGTACATGTACGTGTGTGTAGAGTGCGTGTGTTAGCGTGTGTGTGCATATGCCTTTGTCTGTGCCTGTCTGTGTGTCTCTTCACAGTCTGCGTTGTTTTTTAAATCTGATTTTGCTGCTTGCTTGAGTTACTTGTTGTTGAATAGAGCTCCATGTAGTCATGGCTCTATATAGTACTGTGCATTTCCCAAAGTCTGTTCTGGACTTGAGGACTGTGAAGAGACCCCTTGTGGCATGTCTTGTGGGGTATGTATTGGGTGTCTGAGCTGTGTGCTAGTCATCTGAACAGACAGCTCGTTGGTTTTAACAAGTCAATACCTCTCACAAAAGCAAGTAGTGATGTAGTCACCTTTCAGTTGAATGCATTCAGTTGTACAACTGACTAGGTATCCCCCTTTCCCTTTTCTTTCTATCTTTCCTCTACAGTGAGCCAGGAGAGATTGACATGCATGTTATTGATGTTAGCTTTACAATCCAGGGTTACACCAAGCAGTTTAGTCTCCTCAACTTGCTCAATTTAGTTGAGGTTTAGTGTTTAGTGAAATTGACTCCTACTGTAGCATGAGTTACCTTGTCTTTCGCATTTCTGTTACACCACTCGGGTTTGCCCTTTTCTGCTGTCACAACAGCCGGCTCAATAATGACATGTCACCATGGGGTCTGAACTTTTGTTACCGTGGAGACGGTTATTTTCTTCTACATGACCAGCACGTTTATTTGTAACGCCCGCTATATCAACAGCTGGTCATCGCAAAGGTACAGTGAGACAACGATCCACTCATGGCATTATAAAACACACGTTCACTTACACGTTTGCTTATTAGGCTATTCGTTCAACTATCAGAAGAAATAGGGCCGCTATTTTCAGTAGCATAGGCTATACAGCCTTTGCCATGGTAAGCAAACAAACAGACTAGCTAGTTTAGCTAACCAAATCATCAGTCTTAGCTTGCTATTATGAAAATGTAGCAAGCTAAGACCTCAACCCTGTAACTTTTGCTTTCAAAAGCAGCTCAAACAAAATACTTTAAAATTAACTATAGCCATTGAATTCTACCGTGCCGATATACTGTGCGTTATAGGGAAATAACGCACGCTCTAGAATGCCCTTCAAGCCAATCAGAAAGGAGTATTCAACATTGCCATGGTATAATTAAGCAATAATGCATGAGGGGGTGTGGTATAAGGGCTGTTCTTAGGCATGACGCAACGCGGAGTGCCTGGATACAGCCCTTAGCCGTGGTATATTGGCCATATACCACAAACCCCCGAGGTCCCTTATTGCTATTATAAATTGGTTACCAACGTAATTAGAAAAGTATAAAGCAATGTTTTGTCATTCTTTAATGACAAGGCAACATAATAATAATTATTTATTTTGTGTCCCTTTTGGTAAATTTGTCTTGCATCTCCACACAGCATCACCAATAGGTGCATAAATACATACATAAATCACAAGCAATAACTACAGCAGACAACACATGTAGAAACAGTTCATGTATTTCTGGGATCTGGCGGATTTCTAAAGATTAACTTTGTTTTGGCGGCCTGCTGGTAGTAGCTGGTACTTCTGGTTGAGTGGGTGTGTCAGGTTGGGGGAAATTCTCGCTCCTGCCGTCACCACTCTCTCCAAGAACTGAGCTTCCATATTCTTGAGATTAACTCCACTGATTTTGCTTGACAGCTTTACTATATTGTGTAGTTGGTTTTTATTTGCAACGGATAGCTAATTGTACCAGTCTTGGCAACAGAAAGTGAGAACACTCCAAACAAAGGGTCTGTAGAATATGGTTGTTATTATTTTATTGACCTGATATTTATTTAATCTCCTCATGAAAAACAGTCGTTATTTTCACTTTTTATATATCTGTTGTATGTTTAAGGTTCAGGAGAGTTTTGAGTCAATTATAGTTCCAAGATATTTGTATTGCTTAACTGATTCTATTAGTTTACGAGTCAATGTGGATGGGCCCGGAGTCATCTTTTATAGTTCTGAAGTTTAATGTCATTTCCTAGTTAGTTTTTTTTCACATTAAGAATAAGTCTGTTTTCCTTGCACCATTCGGTGACGTGTGTTATTTCTGTCCTGTAGTCATATACAGTGGCAAGAAAACGTATGTGAACCCTTTGGAATTACATGGATTTCTGCATAAATTGGTCATAAAATGTTATCTGATCTTCATATAGGTCACAACAATAGACAAACACAGTGTGCTTAAACTAATAACAAACACATTGTTGTATTTTTCTTGTCTATATTGAATACATAATTTAAACATCCACAGTGTAGGTTGGAAAAAGTATGTGAACCTCTAGGCTAATGACTTCTCCAAAAGCTAATTGGAGTCAGGAGTCAGCTAACCTGGAGTCCAATCAATGAGACGAGATTGGAGATGTTAGTTAGAGCTGCCCTGCCCTATAAAAAACACTCACAAAAATGTGAGTTTGCTATTCACAAGAAGCATTGCCTGATGTGAACCATGCCTCGAACAAAAGAGATCTCAGAAGACCTAAGATTAAGAATTGTTGACTTGCATAAAGCTGGAAAGGGTTAAAAAATTATCTCTAAAAGCCTTGATGTTCATCAGTCCATGGTAAGACAAAATGTATAGAAATGGAGAAAGTTCAGCACTTTTGCTACTCTCCCTAGGAGTGGCCGTCATGCAAAGATTACTGCAAGAGCACAGCGCAGAAGGCTCAATGAGGTTAAGAGGAATCCTAAAGTGTCAGCTAAAGACTTAAAGAAATCTCTGGAACATGCCAACATCTCTGTTGACGAGTCTACGATACGTAAAACACTAAACAAGAATGGTGTTCATGGGAGGACACCACGGAGAAGCCACTGCTGTCCAAAAATACATTGCTGCACGTCTGTAGTTTGCAAAAGAGCACCTGGATGTTCCACAGCGCTACTGGAAAAATATTCTGTAGACAGAAGATTCTAAAGTTGAGTTATTTGGAAGGAACACACCAACAGCAAAACCTCATCCCAACTGTAAAGTATGGTGAAGGGAGCATCATGGTTTGGGGCTGCTTTGCTGCCTCAGGGCCTGGACAGCTTGCTATCATCGATGGAAAGGTGAATTCCCAAGTTTATCAAGAAATTTTGCAGGAGAATGTAAGGCTATTTGTCCGCCAATCGAAGCTCAACAGAAGTTGGGGGATGCAACAGGACAACGACCCAAAACACATACGACACAGTCCCCGGCCACTAGGAGCACTGCCTCTGGATGAGCATTTTCTTGTTTGCTTATGGCGGAATACAGCTCATTGAGTGCGGTCTTAGTGCCAGCATCGGGGTGTGGTGGTATGTAGACAGCTACGAAAAATACAGATGAAAACTCTCTGGGAAGATAGTGTGGTCTACGTGAGATACTCTACCTCAGGTGAGCAAAACTTTGAGACTTCCTTAGATATTGTGCACCAGCTGTTGTTTACAAAATGCAAAGCCCGCCACCCCTTGCCTTACCAGACGCCGCTGTGCTATCCTGCCGATACATTGTGTAGCCAGCCGTATGTTGATTAGCCAGCCAGCTGTATGTTGATTGTGTCGTTGTTTAACTACGACTCCATGAAGCATAGAATGTTATAGTTTTTAAAATCCCGTTGGTAGTTTAATCTTCCTCGTAGGTCATACATTTTATTTTCCAATGATTGCACGTTCCTTCCAGTTCTCTGCTGCCAATGACTGGAACGAATTGCAAAAATCACTGAAGCTGGAGACTACCATCTCCCTCAATAACTTTAAGCATCAGCTGTCAGAGCAGCTTACCGATCACTGCACCTGTACATAACCCATCTGTAAATAGCCCACCCTACTACCTCATCCCCATATTTATTATTTTTGCTCATTTGCACTCCGGTATCTCTATTTGCACATCATCATCTGCACATCTATCAGTCCAGTGTTAATGCTAATTTGTAATTATTTCGCCACAATGGCCTATTTATTGTCCTACCTTCCTAATCTTACTACATTTGCACACACTGTACATAGATTTTCTATTGTGTTATTGACTGTACGTTTGTTTATTCCCATGTGTAACTCTGTGTTGTTGTTTTTGTCACACTGCTTTGCTTTGTCTTGGCCAGGTCGCAGTTGTAAATGAGAACTTGTTCTCAACTGGACTACCTGTTTAAATAAAGGTGAAATAAACAAATCTAAATAAAAACGTTAGCTAGCAGAACAGAGGGAAGTGGGGGTTTATTAGATCGTCTACAAATCCTCAGAAGGCGGCCCGCCCTATGCCCCCTCTTTCGGCGTCTTCTCTTCACGTAAATGACGGGGATCTGGGCCTGTTCCTGGGAAAGCAATATATCCTCCACGGCAGGGTCGTCAGATTCGTTGAATGAAAAACAAGCTTTCAGCTTGTGGTTGTGAGTAATCAATGTTCTGATGTCCAGAAGTTGTTTTCGGTCATAAGAGACGGTAGCAGCAACATTATGTACAAAATAAGTAAAAGAAATTACTTACAAACAACGCAAAAAAGCACAATTGGTCAGGAGCACGTTAAATGTCAGCCATCTTCTTCGGCACCGCTACATATTTCCATAGTAGCAATGATTTTAACACTCCCTGTCTGTCAAGGGACCCTCTGTATGTGTGTCTCTCCTCTTCCTCCTTCGTGATCACATCAATGGGTCCGGGTCGATTACTTGTCTTGGTGTGACACTTAAACAAAGACTGCTTGTTAAAGAGCTCAGAATCCAGATCGGAGAGGTGATGCTTTCCCATTTAGCTTGTGTCTGCATGACTGCTTCGCACAGTGCCACAGGGGCTCTCAGAATGCTCTGCAGCTCTGCTGCCTTTTGTTGGGCTGACTCTGAGGCAGCCCCATCGATATGGAGGAGGAGGTGTATTACGTGCATAGTCTATGGGGGATGTCTGAGTGTTGCTTAGTGCCCTCTGCTACAAAAACACAAAAACGTAAATGACCAACCGATCAAAGACTTTAGAAGGAAAACAAAAATTAACAGGGTTTGTTTTTAACGCTCAAGATTTAAACAGTGATAGGTGAAAGAAAGAGGGAGGAAGATAGAGATTTCGGAGGAGCAGAACGTTGTAGCCTAGGCCTCGGTAATACTTCTAACACAGGTCATTTTTGTATATTCACGTAAGTTACATAGTTATCCTAGTAAAAGACACACTAGCAGGTCTGGGAGGGGCTTTTAGTAAATGGATTGAGGGTTGTAAATGAGATTGACATGGAATTAGGGCAGAGCAGAGCAGAGTTCCCTGAGAACTATTAAACATCACAAGCTCTAATGAGTTGACTAAAGTAAAAACATAGAGAGTTGACCTTGTTTATGCATTCCCGTTATGTTTCCTAGTGCAGATTTGAGACGGCTGGCGAAGAAAGCAGGCTGTGGAGGACTGATGACACTGGCAACTTGTCACCCTGAGCTAGACGGAATAATGAAATCATACCTGTCAGCTTTTACACAGCAGGGGCAAATGAGTCAAATTACACACAGGCGCTCTGGTATATGTACACAGACAGGCACGCACAAACACAAACACTCACAGGCACTCACATACAGAAGTGTACGCATTGCATATAAACACACATGCAAACAGGTGGGTAAACACACATGCAAACGGGTGTGTACACACACACGTGCATACATAAATAATCCATGTTTGTTATTTTGACAACATCTCATCATACACAATCTCTAATGAATCTTAGGTTCAAATATGTAATGCCTCGTTGTGGGCCAAAAGCCAAACAGCAGACTATCCCAAATTACCCAACATTTTATTTTTAGGAGGGGACATTAAATTGATAGGTCAACTGTAATTGCAGATTGCCAGTTATTACGAATAATATAATCTGTATTACCTCACTAAGTGTATGTGACCAATACATTTTATTTGATTCTCTTGTGGACAGATGGGTGTCCGAGATTACAAAGGTTGTAGGATCAATAGACTCTAATTACCTACCCGTGAATGCGCACTCTTCAAATTCTCCACTCAATGTTCTTGCTAGCACTTGCCCCCAAAACTGTTTGCTAGCTAGCCACAGTTAGAGAGTTGGGCCAATGCGATATCTGCATTATGATGCATTTACAGTGGCTTTGGAAAGTATTCAGACCCCTTGACGTTTTCCACATTTTGTTACGTTACAGCCTTATTCTTAAATAGATGAAATAAATACAAATCTACACACAATACTCCATAACGACAAAGCATTTTTAGAAACGTTTGCAAACTTATGAAAAAACTAAAAAAACTAAAACAGAAATACCTTCTCACACAAGTATTCAGACCTTTGCTATGAGACTCAGGTACGTCCTGTTTTCATTGATCATCCTTGAGATGTTTCTACTTGATTGGAGTCCACCTGTGGTAAATCCAATTGATTGGACATGATTTGGAAAGGTACACACCTGTCTATATAAGGTTCCACAGCTGACAGTGCATGTCAGAGCAATAACCAAGCCATGAGATCGAAGGTATTGTCCATAGAGCTCCAAGACAGGATTGAGTCGAGGCACAGATCTGGGGAAGGGTACCAACAAACACATCATTCTCAAATGGAAGAAGTTTGGAACCACCACAACTCTTCCTAGAGCTGGCCGCTCAGCCAAACTGAGCAATCGGGGGAGAAGGGCCATGGTCGGGAGGTGACCAAGAACCCGATAGTCACTCTGACTGAGCTCTAGAGTTCCTCTGTGGAGATAGGAGAACCTTCCAGAAGGACAACTGTCTCTGCAGCACTCCACCAAATCAGGTCTTTGTGGTAGAGTGGCCAGACGGAAGCCACTCCTCAGTAAAGGTCACATGACAGCCCAGTTTGCCAAAAGGCACCTAAAGACTCTCAGACCATGAGAAACAAGATTCTCTGGTCTGATGAAACCAAGATTGAACTCTTTGGCCTTAATGCCAAGCATCTTGTCTGGATGAAACCTGGCACAATCCCTACGGTGAAGCATGGTGGTGGCAGCATCATGCTGTGGGGATGTTTTTCAGCGGCAGGAACTGGGAGACTAGTCAGGATCGAGGCAAAGATGAACGGAGCAAAGTACAGAGAGATCCTTGATGAAAACCTGCTCCAGAGCGCGCAGGACCTCACACTGGGGCGAAGGTTGACCTTCCAACAGGACAACAACCCTAAGCAAATAGCTGTGCAGCAACGCTCCCCATACAACCTGACAGAGCTTGAGAGGATCTGCAGAGAAGAATGGGATTAACTCTAGCACACCAGATTCCAGGAATTGGCTTCTCACCAGGACCCTGCTTGGCTGTATGAGGCGTTCTACAGTAAAACCTGTGTTGGAGTAAAAGCCTGTAGATTCAGGGCCTCTCCCACTGAGAGGAGGGTGGCCACCCCTCGTCTAAAATAAAACGATTTTAAAGTTAAGGCTGCCAAGGTAAGAGTACGGACACTGAATTTGATTTTAGCCAGGAGTTGTTGTGATGTTGATACACTTTCGATCCTGCTGTGCTTTAATGAAAAAGAGACAAATCCTGAATGTAAAGTTGTTATTTTCCTGATATGTTGCTTAAACACAGACACCTTTAAGATAACAGTGCATTGTGCTGGCCTTGTGGTCAGACAGGTTTTTGAGACCAAGGGAGATGCACAAGATGGGTATTGATATCCTTCATGAAATAAATTGTTGTGGAAATTGTTAGGTGGACACACACACACTCTCTCTCTCTCCCTCTTTTAAACATTGTGGGAATAATCAGCTCTAGCCTCACTAGATATCTGCATTCTGCTGTCTCTTCCTCTGCCTGGGATAATGAGGGTTAGCACAGTGGCACAGCTTCAGAGTCATCCCCTCCATTCCTATAGCCAGGTAGGCATTGGTTGGTCTGAATGCATGTTTAACTAACACACACACACACACACACACACACACACACACACACACACACACACACACACACACACACACACACACACACACACACACACACACGTGTGTGCACACATAATAAGCACACATCTCACACTCACACACATAACACGCAAACACGCAAACAAACACACACAAACACACACACACACACATACACTCATTGGTGATGAGTAGGCTTTGTACTGTTTGTTCTAATAAAGGAGGATGCCTTACCCTCACTTCCTCTTTAACGTGCCTGAGCTGAATACCAAATCAACCTGAGATTATATCTGCCATTAGTTTTTACAGTAATTAGCAATAAGGTGCCATAATTGCACATTGCTGTGATGATAATGATGACTTGTTACTTTAAGTGTAGAAATACAGTTTTTAATCAATCTACCATCATTAAATCTGGCATCTATCTACCTATCTATCTATCTACCTCACAGCATTGCCTACATTTTCAGAAATTATGTTTTACAATTTTAAATATGTTATTAGAAAATAACAAAGCAATTACACAATATTACTGCTTACAATATGTCTGTCCTCATGTCCTGTTGGTCCCGTCTTTCCTCCTTTCCTGTCTGTCCTCCTGTCCTGTTGGTCCAGTCTGTCCTCCTGTCCTGTTGGTCCAGTTTGTCCTCATGTCCTGTTGGTCCAGTCTGTCCTCATGTCCTGTCTGTCCTCCTGAGGTTATCACAACACAAGTGTGAACAAATTACATGTTACATTACTTTTTTCACCACTTCCAGCTACATCTGGTCTCCCATCCAGGGACCGACCCTAATTCATTTCAGAAGCAAACCAGCAGTGGGATGCAAGATGGTGTGTTGCTGGAATGAATGTGCCAAAACTTGCATCTGGAAAAAAAGCAGCGAAAGCAAAGGCCAGGGTAAAATAACCAAAGATAAGGAAAATTGCAGGAAAGAGGGAGGGGGCTGAAGAAATGCAACCAATCTCAAATCCATAGAATTGATGCAAGGACTGACCATCCATGATATCACAATTAGAGTTTTAACAAAAAAATGTAGACTATACATTTACTTGTCCAGTGAATGTGGCATTTTCTTACATGTGAAACTGCAAATTAGATTTTCATTTTCACATGTGGAAATGCACATGTAAAAATCAAATTTGTAGTTATTCACATATGAAACTGCACATTTTACATGTGTGTCCCATGCAGTGCTGTAGTGTCTGCCCCTGCTGGCATCACTCAGGCTGTCATCCGCTCTCTGTCGTAGAACCAGATGAACAAGGTGGGTCCTGAGCTCCACATCAATCAATCAAATCAATCACATTTGATTTATAAAGCCCTTTTTATATCAAGTGTACAGTGTTCACAAAGTACCTCACAGTAACCTGACCTAGACTCCCACTTCAAGAGGAACCAGCCCTAGACTCCCACTTCAAGAGGAACCAGGCCTAGACTACCACTTCAAGAAGACTGAAATTAAGAGACAGTTTAGCACTGGACTCTTGATCCAGAAATTCCCTGTTCCTCAAGTCCAACTCCTGAGACAATTATTCTGTTCCCATGAAAATTGAAATCCTGAGCACAGAGAACATCCCTGGTTAAGGCAAGAAGCCTTGGGGATGTTCTGTTCTGTGTTCTTTGTAAGTCCATCATGTCCACATCAGAGAAGGGTTGGATTAACAAATGATGCACAGTGACATTGTATTGTTCATTTCTCCTATACAGTCCCTTTATCTAAACAAAATGCTATGTAGAATGTGGACATGCCTTATTATTCCTCAGATCATTGTACCACAAATAACCTGTTCTTGCCAGCTAAAAAACATTGGATTTCAATCAAGATGTTCAAGAGTTAAATAGCTACTTTGTCTGGATACTTACCTCGTGTAAAGTCTCTATATAATGATGTAAGAAATGTATGCTCATGTTAGAAACAACAGCCTTTTATTCTGAACCATTCTTTTACCATTGTTTTTATTCTGAAGGGCATGTTGCACTGCCACTTTTAAGCTTACATTCGAAAGTACTTAGCTAGCAGCCAGTCTCTCTATTGGATCAATACGTATTCCATGTTGGAACCACTTAAGATTGCCCTTCCTCAGCTCTACAGTACTTCATCTTATTCCGCTCTAGTTGGTAGTGTAAGCACAGTCACCAGCTTAACAATATCTCAAAGAGATACTATATCATTCTGTGTCTTTCTCTGTTCAAAGTTATTCAGCCTGGACTGTGTACTTAGAGATAAACAACACTTTCAATGAAAGTACAATGACCCAAAAACATTGCATACTTAAACTTCTGAATCTTCATGAATTCAGTTGACGGAACTCGCTCTGTGTAAATCCTCTCTCTTTTTTGTGACCCGTGCAGGTGTGATGTTCTACTTCTCTGCGTCTGTGGAGACCATGTTTAATTTAGTCTGTACCCTCTTACCCTGCTCACCTTCCCAGGGATGCCCTTCATCATCATGGCAGGCTTCACACTCATCGTCTTCATCTTAATGCAATAAGTCACCTGCCGGTTGTCCTTATATAACTGATTGATAACAATTTAACACAAAATATTAGAATGAAATACCATGGTTTCACAAACAGATTTATTCTGTCACATACACAACGACATTTAGTTGTCAGAAATTGTCCGTCTTTGACACGTTATAATTCAAAGGCCTTGACATGGGCATACAGTATGTGAGAACATGAAAGATCGATGAAGAGTAATTTATGTATGTACGTATGGAAAAATGCAGGTTTAGCTGCAGTCACTTTGGCTTAAAGGAACATCAGTGCAATTAACATTTCAGAATGTTAATTGTTATTAGGTTTTTATCGAAATTGTATTATCATTATTATTATTCCAAATGAAAGCTTTTTCAAAAGGGTAATGAGAAATTAAGATTATATTTGCTAACATAACATAACCCTACCTAACCATATTTTTTTTATTTTTTTTGACACACCAGTAATCTTCACTTTAAGAGATTTTGATTACTTTAGAATTCATTTCCTAGAATTTGTGTGTGATTTGCATATAGAATGGAAAATATATCATAGTACAATAAGGTATAATTTTTGTGAGAAGGAACCATTGGTATGTATTTAATTTCATTTCCGGGGTGTGTGGGTTGCTTGCCGATAGTCATCAGTGAACCGTTTAGTCTGAAGCTTTTAAATAGATTTTATAGATTTTTTAATGTAATTTATTAATGTCTATTAACTTACTTTTGTGTCGTTGCTTGAATGTTGAATACAGTACACAACCTTCAGTCTTTAAACGCTACAATAAGTGAATTCCAACGGTGAAGCATAGGGCTACCATTAAACACTAACCTGTATAGTAGCGGCTTTGTCTATGGCTGTAGGGCTCTGTCCAAAAGTAGTGCACTATATAAAGAATAGTATGCCATTTGGGATGCGTATTATGATTCTGAATGGCTGGAGCCAAATGTGTTGTTTTACAGGGTCAGGTCTGACAATAAACATGCACTACCAACTCCAATTGATTGTGATGGTCCATTTGATGTTCTTCCTAACACTCTATAATTAAGCCATTGTGTTTGGTAATGGAGGGATTAGGTAATGTAGGGGTCCCTGTAATAAAAGCTCCATGTGGTCTGGTTTGGTGGTTAGTTTAGTATGTGTATGTGCACGTGCGTGCGTGTTTGTCTGTGTAGTGAGGAGTGGAGTGGCTATGTAGTGAGGAGTGGAGTGGCTATGTTATCGGGCCCAGGCTGTAATAACAACTCTAATGGGATGTTTACTCCCTGTTATGCTGTCTGGGTTGGAATTCAGGAAGTGCAAGTTAATGACAGGTTATGGATGATTGTCTATCCCTCTAATGTGTGAAAATATAAGGTGATGCTTGTGGGTGGGTAGGTGTACTGTGTGCGCTTGTGCGTGTGCATGCATTGGTGGGTAACTAGTTGGAGACTACATTTTGAGAGACGTGCTGATAAAAACAGCACATATTTTGAAGTGGATTAGCAGTACAAATACAAAAATGTACTTTGTTGAAATCAAACATTTCATAATAACAAATACTGACTCCCATGGAGAGAGGTTATCTTCTAACATAAGAAACAATACACCTTGATAGACAAGAGACAATGCAGCAGCATGAACAGTAGTATTCTATCATTTTAACTGTAGTATTCTGTCATTCTAACTGTAGTATTCTATAATTCCAACTGTAGTATTGTATCATTCTAACAGTAAAATTCTATGATTCTAACAGTAGTATTCTATCATTCTAACTGTAGTATTCTATAATTCTAACAGTAGTATTCTATCATTCTAACTGTAGTATTCTATCATTCTAACTGTAGTTTTCTATCATTCTAATTGTAGTATTCTATCATTCTGTGTCTTTCTCTGTTCAAAGTTATTCAGCCTGGACTGTGTACTTAGAGATAAACAACACTTTCAATGAAAGTACAATGATCCAAAAACATTGCATACTTAAACTTCTGAATCTTCATGAATTCAGTTGACGGAACTCGCTCTGTGTAAACCCTTTCTCTTTTTTGTGACCCATGCAGGTGCGTCTGTGAAGACCTCATGTATTATGGTCTGGACCCTCTTACCCTGCTCACCTTCCCAGGGATGCCCTTCATCGTCATGGCAGGCTTCACACTCATCGTCTTGATCTTAGTGAAATAAGTCTTGCTGGTTGTCCTTATAACTGATTGATAACAATTTAACCTAAAAGAATACAATGGAATACCATGGTTTCACAAACAGATTTATTCTGACACATACAGAGCGACATTTAGTTGCCAGAAAGTGTCCGTCATTGACACGTGATAATTCAAAGGCCTTGACATGGGCATACAGTATGTGAGAACATGAAAGGAACATCAGTGCAATTAGCATTTCAAAATCGAAATTGTATTATCATTATTATTATTCCAAATGAAAGCTTTTTGAAAAGGGCAATAAGGAATTAAGATTATATTTGCTAACATAACATAACCCTACCTAACCAATATTGTTACTTTTTTTTTTTTGGACACGCCAGTAATATTCACTTTAATAGACTTTGATTAGTTGAAAATTAATTTCCTAGAATTTGTGTGTGATTTGTATATAGAATGGAAAATATATCATAGTACAATAAGGTATAATTGTTGTGAGAAGGAACCATTGATATGTATTTCATTTCATTTCCGGGGTGTGTGGGTTGCTTGCTGATAGTTATCAGTGAATAGTTTAGTCTGAAGCTTTTAAATAGATTTTATAGATTTTGTAATGTAATTTATTAATGTCTATTACAGTTTTTCTCGATTGCTAACACACAAAAATTGGTAGTGTAAGCCATCCTCACGAAACCCTTTTGCCAATTCCCAGCAGAAAGACCATGTACCCCAGTCTATAAACACTATTTACCCCATTTGCCACATTTCTCTGGTCCATTCACACTTCTTTGCAAAAGTCTAAACACCTCTCACTTTAAGACACAATTGTCCCCATGTTGTCATTTAGAAAACACTGCCGTTCAATAAGTAAATTCAAACCAGCGCAATTCAAACACCCTTAACATAAAATTGTCCAGGTGTAAGCACTAACGACCAAAAATACTCAACAAGCAATCAGGAGATTGGAATGAATAAAAAGGGCAACAGGTAAGCTCACCTGCGTTTCAGAATCATGGATGCAAACATCATAGAACAAGGCAGAGGAATGGTACTGTGCTACTGTAGTGGACCATGTTGTTGTACACGGTATGACAATGAGGGAAGCTGGGCTGAGAGTAAAGCCAAACCTGAGCTGTTTCAGTGTTGCATCGATTTCAGGGATGAAAACAGGTACCATACTATGAAGTTGTACTTTTCTGTACCATACGTACCATGAATCTATATGCATTACAGTAGCAGAAGCAGACAATACAAGAAAATTACATGAAGTTGAGGATTCATATTGTCAATAATGTGTGACAATGTCAAACACTGTTTGTTTGCAGAATTGAAAGACAACCAGTTGTTGGTGGTAGACCAAGCATTTTTTCTGAGGCCCAAGTCAACGCCATCATGAACATGATTGTGGTTAACAACCTCTTACGCCTCATAGAAATCCAGGCAAGAATTATTGAAGACAATGACATTTTCCAAAATATAGAGAGTCAGCATTTCAACAATTGATCGCATCCTTCGGCACAACCATATGCGCATGAAACAAGTGTACCGGGTTCCATTTGAGAGGAACTCAGAGAGCGTGAAAGAGCAGCGTTTCCAAAATGTCCAGGAATGTGTTGACATATGTTCCATAATTTGTGTGTAAATATCAACTATTTTACTGTGTAGGCTACAGATAACTTACATGTTGTGATATAGTTTTCTTGGCTTACTGTAACAATACTGGATTGGCTGTACTGAAATGTAATGTAATCAAATCTCATACAGACAATACTCCAGCTTGATGCCAGTGACACCAAATTATAGGCCAACGTGCTCTCGTGGACATCCCTGGCCAGCGTGGGGGTAATGTTACAAAACCATGGACTCCTTCAATGCCATGCTACTCTTGGACCATATAACACTCAACGTCTTCTGACTTTTCTGGATGGCCTAAGGGAAGCTCTTTTCCAACATGCCCAGAGAGAAGTGCAGCCTTATTATGTTGTTGTTTGGGACAACGTATGTTTCCACCATGCTGTTCTGGTCTGGAACTGGTTCATGAATGATCCGAAATTCACAAATGTGTTCCTCCCACCATACTCCCCTTTCCTCAATCCGATAGAGGAGTTATTCTCAGCATGGCGGTTGAAGGTCTATGACAGAAATCCCTATGTACAGAACAACCTTCTCCAAGCTATGGAGGAAGCTTTGGATGGCTCAGGCATTACAGGGAATTCCACCCCCCCGCACCCCCCCCCGCTGTTTGGCCAGGGAAAACATAGCCTGTGATGTTGATGAAAATCTCTGGCCTGACCCTGGTCGGAGATAGGACGCTGACCCAGAATGAACTGTTGCTATTACAGTACTGTAGGGTACTCTAACCCTCTGACCTAGGTGAAAATGCTCTATGTTTCTTTCCTTGTTTTCTTAGCCTTCTTTGTTTTCCGCAAATTCCATTTTGGCAAATTTATGTTGGTGACTTACAGTACATAGACAGATAGATAAATAGATAAATAGATAGATAGATAGATAGACAGATAGACAGATAGACAGATAGACAGATATATAGATAGATAGATAGATAGATAGATAGATAGATAGATAGATAGATAGATAGATAGATAGATAGATAGATAGATAGATAGATAGATAGATAGATAGATAGATAGATAGATAGATAGATAGATAGATAGATAGATAGATAGATACTTTATTGATCCCAGAGGGGAAATTTCTTTGTCAAGCAGCTACGAAAAAACACAGGGCAGGTGCAAAATGCCAGAACGAAAATACACAAAAGACAGATACAGCGGGTGAAATAAGTATTGAACACGTCACCATTTTTCTCAGTAAATATATTTCCAAAGGTGCTATTGACATGCAATTTTCACCAGATGTTGGTAACAACCCAAGTATCCATACATACAAAGAAACCAAAACAAATACGTTCAGAAATTAAGTTATGTGTAATAATGTGAAATGACACAGGGAAAAAGTATTGAACACATGAAGAAAGTGAGGTTCAAAAAGGCATGGAAAGCCAAGACAATAGCTGAAAACTATCAGTAATTAAAAAGCAATCCAGCCCCCTGTCAGTGCAAATTAATATCAGCTGGTTCAGTCCCAACTGATGGCCTACAAAAAGGTCTCATTGCCAAGGTGTCACACAAGACACATCTCATGATGGGTAAAAGCAAAGAGCTGTCTCAAGACATTCGCAACCTAATTGTTGCAAAACATAATGATGGCATTGGTTATAGGCGCATTTCTAAGCTTCTGAATGTTCCAGTGAGCACTGTTGGGGCCATAATACGGAAGTGGAAAGACAATAATTTCACCATAAATTTGCCTCGAACAGGTGCTCCTCGTAAATTTGCCCATTCATCCTTCCTTCAATTATGTGAGGTTTGCCAGTACCATTTGCTGAAAAGCAGCCCCACACCATGATGTTCCCACCTCCAAACTTCACTGTTGGTATGGTGTTTTTAGGGTGATGTGCAGTGCCATTTCTCCTCCAAACATGGTGTGTATTATGACATCCAAACAGTTCAATTTTGCTCTCATCTGACCACACTATATTCTCCCAGTATTTCACTGGCTTTTCCAAATGTTGTGCAGCAAACTTTAAACGAGCTTCAACATGTTTTTTTTTCAGCAATGGAGTCTTGCGTGGTGAGCGTGCATACAGGCAATGGCGGTGGAGTGCATTACTTAATGTTTTCTTTGAGACAACAGTACCTGCTAATTGCAGGTCTTTTTGAAGCTCTCCACAAGTGGTCCTTGGCTCTTGGACAACTCTTCTGATTATTCTTTTCACTCCTCTGTCAGAAATCTTGCGAGGAGCACCTGGTCGAGGCAAATTTATGGTGAAATGATTGTCTTTCCACTTCTGTATTATGGCCCCAACAGTGCTCACTGAAACATTCAGAAGCTTAGAAATGCGCCTATAACCAATGCCATCATTATGTTTTGCAACAATTAGGCTGCGAATGTCTTGAGACAGCTCTTTGCTTTTACCAATCATGAGATGTGTCTTGTGTGACACCTTGGTAATGAGACCTTTTTGTAGGCCATCAGTTGGGACTGAACCAGCTGATATTAATTTGCACTGACAGGGGGCTGGATTGCTTTTTAATTACTGATAGTTTTCAGCTATTGTCTTGGCTTTCCATGCCTTTTTGAACCTCCCTTTCTTCATGTGTTCAATACTTTTTCCCTGTGTCATTTCACATTATTACACATAACTTAATTTCTGAACGTATTTGTTTTGGTTTCTTTGTATGTATGGATACTTGGGTTGTTACCAACATCTGGTGAAAATTGCATGTCAATAGCACCTTTGGAAATATATTTACTGAGAAAAATGGTGACGTGTTCAATACTTATTTCACCCGCTGTACATGATACATAGTGCGGCAGTATGAAAAAGTATAAAAATACAAGAAGTCTGGATGTGATATTGCGAGGGGTGAAAGTGAGGCAAAAGACGAATAGGAGAGGAAGGATT
The DNA here is from genome assembly GCA_023634145.1 of Thymallus thymallus. Lineage (NCBI taxonomy): Eukaryota > Metazoa > Chordata > Actinopteri > Salmoniformes > Salmonidae > Thymallus > Thymallus thymallus. The sequence continues at coordinate 13,150,241 of CM042405.1, read as the reverse complement.
TGCGTAATGGTAACATTTAATGGAAAACGGCAACACACATAGAACAATAACCCGTGAGGGTTGAAACAAAATACACAGGGTTAAATAGTGTGTTACTACCATCTTCCCCCGACCGCCGGTTAGAACGCCGGCGAGGATGATCGTTGGAGAGGAGGAGGACCCGCCGCTTTGCGCGGGGCATTCGTTACAGTACCCCCCTCCCTAGGCGCGGCTCCCGACGTCGCCACTCGCTGGCGCCCTGGGCGGCCTCGAGGGTGGGGGGCTGGTCGGTCCGGACGGCGTGCATGAAACTCAGTAGTGAGTGATGGGTCGCAGATGTCCGCCGCCTGAACCCAGCTGCGCTCCTCAGAGACGTAGCCCGCCCAGTCCACCAGGTACTGGATCCGACCCTGCCGTAGCCGAGAGTCCAGCACTTTCTCCACTCGATATGCCAGACCCCCAGCTACCTCCGTTGGGGGTGGAGGCGCCACTGCAGGTCCGGACCCCCCAGTGGACCAGGAACCACCGGCCTGAGGAGAGAGACATGGAAAGAGGGAGACATGTTATTATATGGTGGTGTTAGTCTCAACCTATATGTGACCTCATTCACTCTCCGAAGGACCGTGAATGGTCCCACATACCGGGGCTCAAGCTTATGGCATGACCTGTTGAAATAGAACCTCAGCAAACTGGAGAGCAGAGGGGAGGCCGGGTAGTGGGATGAACCGCACCATTTTTGAAAATCTGTCCACTACTACGGCGATGGTGGTTTTCCCCTCTGCTGGTGGTAAGTCGGTGAGGAAGTCCACGGCGATGTGAGTCCATGGTCGCTGAGGTACTGGTAGGGGATGGAGTTTTCCTGTAGGAGCCGCTCTCGGCGCCTTAGACTGTGCGCATATTACAAATGAGAGTACATAATGTCGCACAGTCCTCCCCATGCCGGGCCACCAGTACTTTTCCCGGAGCGCCTCCAGGGTCCGGCTGATACCTGGGTGTCCGGTTGCAGGTGTTGTGTGGACCCAGGTTACCAACCGTCCCCGCACTCTCCGCGGAACGTAGATCTTCCCTGCCCGTTGAATCTCAGCATCGATGTCCCAGGAGATGGGTCCAATGATGCATGACGGAGGCAGGATTGGCACGTCCTGCCTCTTCTCTGCCCCCCGGTCGTGAATGCGGGAGAGTGCGTCCGCCCTGCCGTTCTTCGTTCCTGGTCGATAGGTCAGAGTGAACCGGAAGCGCTCAAAAAACAAGGTCCAGCGGGCCTGTCGAGGGTTAAGGCGCCGGGCTGCCCCGATGGTCTGTCAGGACAGTGAACGGCTCATGAGCACCCTCCAGCCAATGTCTCCACTCCTCCAACGCCAATTTCACCGCCAGTAGCTCTCGGTCACCCACGTCGTAGTTCCTCTCCGCAGCGCTCAGCTTTTTGGAGTAATACGCACAGGGGTGCAGCAGGGGAGGGTTCCGCCCCTACCCCGACCTCCGACGCGTCGACCTCGACCGTGAACCGGGAGGGAGGTCCAGTTTGGTGAAGAATCGCGCTCTTCGGAGCTGCTCTATGGCCGCAGGAATGAGGGGCATTGGATATCGATACTTCGTAGTTACCTCATTCAGTCCTCGATAATCAATGCATGGCCGCAAACCCCCGTCACTCTTCTTCATGAAGAAGAAACTAGCTGAAGCAGGTGATGTAGAATGGCGAATATGCCCCTGCTCCAGCGTCTCTCGGATATACGTCTCCATAGTATCCGTTTCGGCCATAGAGAGCGGATATATACGTCTACAGGGAGGCGTGCCACCTGGCATTAGGTCAACGGCACAGTCCCAACCACGGTGTGGAGGGAGACATTTGGCTTTCTCCCTGGAGAACACCCCGCGCAGATCTTCATATTCTGGCGGGATGTTCCCTGTGAGGGTGCTCTCAGGACCCTCTACCGATGTTGCCCCTACCGTAGTGTTGATACAGGTCTTCCTACATTTCTCCAACCATCCCAGGATCCTTTGTGCGCTCCAGCTAATGTTGGGATTGTGCTGCTGGAGCCAGGGGAGTCCCAAGATGATCGGATGTATGGATGAAGAGATCACCAACAATTCCAGTCTCTCTCGATGGCAGCCGTGAATGGTGAGGGTGACTGGACGGGTCACGTGAGTAATGGAACCGGTGCCCACCGGCAGCCGGAGATCGTCAACCAGGGTCTGGTCTATGAAAGTCCCCGCAGCGCCGGAGTCAATCAGGGCTGTGGACACATGATTGGGGAAGTTACCGGAGAGCACAACTGGGCAACAGAAAGGGCTGGCGATATTCTCAGGTTTAATTACACCTATTGTGCCCACCTGAACCCCCCGGCCACTTACCCCTTTCCTGTGTCCAGTTGGAAGAGAGGGGCATACTCTCCTTACATGCCCCCTCTCTCTGCAGTAAAGGCACAGTCCCTGACGACTCCGCCTATCTCTCTCCTCTGCGGAGAGCCTCGTAATGGTTGGTCACGGTCCCGTCAATGGCAATCGCCCGGGCGATGTAAGCGTCCAGCGACATGGATTGAGGGACACAAGCCAGCTCCATCTGAACCTCCACCCGCAGGCCCCTACGGAAGGCGGTCCGGAGAGCCGGCTCGTTCCACCCAACGGGCGCCGCCAGCGTCCGGAACGACAGTGCATACTCCGAGGCTGTGCCCCTTCCTTGCTCCAGGCCCATAATCCGCTCGCCCGCATCTCTCCCCTCCGCGGGATGGTCAAAAACAGCTCGGAAGCGCTCGATGAACATGGGAACTGACCGTAACTCCTCAGCCCCGCTCCCCCACAGTGACGTTGCCCAGCTGAGTGCACGCCCCGTGAGGAGAGTGATCATCGTGCGCACCTTCTCTGAGTCCGAAACTGGCAGATCCCCCAAATAGAGTTCGCACTGGAGAAGGAACTCACGACAATCCTCCGGATTGCCATCATACTTTTCCGGGACGGCTCTCAGGAGTTCTCCCCCCGGGACGTGACGAGACTCTACACGACCGGGTGCGGGTGACGCTGTGGCTCCAGCTGGATCCACCGGGTTTGATGTCCCATGTGGGACATCAAACCACCAAGCGCGGTGACCAAGGAGGAAACCTGTACAAACATAAATAGGATCCCTATTAGAGTGCATAGCAATGCATAGCAGCTGCCTCTAATTAGGGATCCAACACAAAACACAACACAGAAATAGAACACATAGAACTGACAGACTCTGACCATAGAATTATAGAGAAGCATGCTACAGTTAGCATTCTAACTGTAGCATTCTATAATTCTAAAAGTAGAATTCTATAATTCTAACAGTAGTATTCTATCATTCTAACAGTAGTATTCTATCATTATAACTGTAGAATTCTATCATTCTATCTTGACGCCTTGAAATACTGATGAGAAAGAAGGGACGATGAAAGGGAATCAGTGAAGAAATGATGACAAAGTCGGTGGAAAATAATGAGAGGCCATACAGTCTCGCTGGTATTGGGTGCGTGTATCATCATCCACTAATATAATCGAGAGAGAGAGAGAGAGAGAGAGAGAGAGAGAGAGAGAGAGAGAGAGAGAGAGAGAGAGAGAGAGAGAGAGAGAGAGAGAGAGAGAGAGAAAAAAAAATATACAAGGTGATGCTTGTGGGTGGGTAACTATGTGAGGGAGTGATAGAGCTGGAGATGGTATGAAATGTCTACTTTCACCATTCAGAAAAAAGACTGATCCAACCCACAGTATACATACACAATATTTCCCCACTAGAAAAAAAACCTTAACATTTGGTGACGAGAAAATGGATGACCTCAAGAAAGCCTCCCATTGTTTTCAGCCTATAAATCAAACTGGGAAATTGAATGCAAATGTGGTATGTTCCCATTGAGATATACATTTATCATAGCAAAATTGTGAGCTTTGATTAGAATTAAGGACTGTGGCAATGGTACAGTATGCCATACAAAACATTTGTCACAATTAATCAAAGCAAAGAAAATAGAAGAAAAATAGAACTAAGTTGAACACAGATAGTTTAGATAATCATGATTTCAAATTGATAACAAACATGCCCTAGCGACCGTGTGATAAAATCTGAGGAACTTCTTCAGCATCTGTTAAGTTGGTCGTGGTAAGACAATGCCATCTGGTAATGGTAGATATTATAAAGATTAGTTAGTGAGTGAGTGAGTGAGTGAGTGAGTGAGTGAGTGAGTGAGTGAGTGAGTGAGTGAGTGAGTGAGTGAGTCTGTCTGTCTGTCTGTCTGTCTGTCTGTCTGTCTGTCTGTCTGTCTGTCTGTCTGTCTGTCTGTCTGTCTGTCTGTCTGTCTGTCTGTCTGTCTGTCTGTCTGTCTGTCTGTCTGTCTGTCTGTCTGTCTGTCTGTCTGTCTGTCTGTGTACCGTGTGATGTGGTGCGTGGGAAGAGTCTATTGCTCGTGCTGCTGCTGAATGAAGATTTGTTGAAGTGATTGCATTGATTCAGACAGTGGATTGATTGATACAGTTTGTTAAAGACACAAACCTTGAGCCTGACAGAGAGATGATTCTACTGCTCAGCTTCAAGGCAAAATGAGCATTGCTGTTGGGTCAGTACTTTTAATACTTATGTCTTCTTCTTCATCTTCTTCTTCATCTTCTTCTTCGTCTCCTTCTTCATCTTCTTCTTCGTCTTCTTCTTTGTCTTCTTCGTCTCCTTCTTCTCCTAGTTGACTAGTACAGAGATAATAAGGGGTGGCTGTAAGGCCAGGGTTGCTTCCATAGCTGCCAGACTCTCTGTCACTCTCTTTCTCCTCTCTTTGCTTTTCTTTCGCTCTCTTTTTCTCTATTGATTGATTGCCTGGATCTTCCTGTGCTAGACATGGATAATACAGAGCCAAACTGGCACCCTACTGTTGGTACATGAGTGACAGTCCACTCTCAATGGGGAACTACTTAGAAGACTGACAAAAAACATTTAAGGCGTAGGAGATGTTGTTGTGCATTTTTTTATTGATTGAATAGATACATCTTTTTCATTTTGACAACAATTCCTGACATTTAATTATAGTAAACATTCCCTGTCTTAGGTCAGTTAGTTAGTTAGTTAGATCACCACTTTATTTTAAGAATGTGAAATGTCAGAATAATAGTAAAGAGAATGATTTCTTTCAGCTTTTATTTCTTTCATCACATTCCCAGTGGGTCAGAAGTTTACATACACTCAATTAGTATTTGGTAGCATTGCATTTAAATTGTTTAACTCGGGTCAAATGTTTCGGGTAGCCTTCCACAAGCTTCCTACAATAAGTTGGGTAAATTTAGGCCCATTCCTCCTGACAGAACTGGTGTAACTGAGTCAGGTTTGTAGGCCTCCTTGCTCGCACACGCTTTTCCTATAGGATTGAGGTCAGGGCTTTGTGATGGCCACTCCATTACCTTGACTTTGTTGTCCTTAAGCCATTTTGCCACAACTTTGGAAGTATGCTTGGGGTCATTGTCCATTTAGAAGACCCATTTGTGACCAAGCTTTAACTTCCTGACTGATGTCTTGAGATGATGCTTCAATATATCTACATACATTTCCTTCCTCATGATGCTATCTATTTTGTAAAGTGCACAAGTGCCTCCTGCAGCAAAGCACCCCCACAGCATGATGCTGCCACCCCCGTGCTTCACTGTTGGGATGGTGTTCTTCAGCTTGCAAGCCTCCCCCTTTTTCCTCCAAACATAAAAAAGTTATATTTTTGTTTCATCAGACCAGAGGACATTTCTCCAAAAAGTACGATCTTTGTCCCCATGTGCAGTTGCAAACCGTAGTCTGGCTTTTTTATGGCGGTTTTGGAGCAGTGGCTTCGTCCTTGTTGAGCAGCCTTTCAGGTTATGTCGATATAGGACTCGTTTTACTGTGGATATAGATACTTTTGTACCTGTTTCCTCCAGCATCTTCACAAGGTCCTTTGCTGTTGTGCTGGTATTGATTTGCACTTTTCGCACCAAAGTACCTTAATCTCTAGAAGACAGAACGCGTCTTCTTCCTGAGCGGTATGAGGCTTCGGGGTCCAATGGTGTTTATACTTGCGTACTATTGTTTGTACAAATGAACGTGGTGCCTTCAGGCGTTTGGAAATTGCTCCCAAGGATGAACCAGACTTGTGGAGGTCTATCATGTTTTTTCTGAGGTCTTGCCTGATTTGTTTTGATTTTCATATGATGTCGAGCAAAGAGGCACTGAGTTTGAAGGTAGGCCTTGAAATACATCCACAGGTACACCTCCAATTGACTCAAATGATGTCAATTAGCTTATCAGAAGCTTCTAAAGCCAGAAGCTTCTAAAGCCAGAAGCTTCCCACTGGAATTGTGATATAGTGAATTATAAGTGAAATAATCTGTCTGTAAACAATTGTTGGAAGAATTACTTGTGTCATGCACAAAGTAGATGTCCTAAACGACTTGCCAAAACTATAGTTTGTTAACATGAAATGAGAAAAATTCTAATGAAAACAGTGTTGTAATCCAGGATATTACAAAGTCAAAAGTACAACCAAGAACTCCAAACCAAGCTGGTAATTAGACCAGTGATGACACACATGACATTTGCAGTTGTCACACTCTCAATGACAAGGATGCAATGACACTCACAAGGTACACTACAAAGCCAAAAGTATGTGGACACCTGCTCGTCAAACATCTCATTCCAAAATCACGGGCATTAATATGGAGTTGTCCCCCCTTTGCTGCTATAACAGCCTCCCCTCTTCTGGGAAGGCTTTCCACTAGATATTGGTATATTGCTTCAGGGACTTGCTTCCATTCAGTCACAAGAGCATTAGTGAGGTCAGGCACTGATGTTGGGCGATTAGGCCCGGCTCGCAGTCTGTGTTCCAATTCATCCCAAAGGTGTTCGATGGGGTTGAGGTCAGGGCTCTGTTTAACCAAGTCAAGTTCTTCCACACCGATCTCGACAAACCATTTCGGTATGGACCTCGCTTTGTGCACGGGGCATTGTCATGCTGAAACAGGAAAGGACCTTCCCCAAACTGTTGCCACAAAGTTGAAAGCGAAAAATTGTCTAGAATGTAACTGTATGCTTTAGCTTTCCCTTCACTGGAACTAAGGGGCCTAGCCAGGACCACGAAAAAGAGCCCCAGACTATTATTCCTCCTCCACCAAACTTAACAGTTGGCACTATGCATTAGGGCAGGTAGCATTATCCTGGCATTCGCCAAACACAAATTCGTTCGCCGGACTGCCAGATTGTGAAGCATTAATCACTTCAGAGAACACATTTCCACTGCTTCAGAGTCCAATGGCGGCAAGCTTTACACCACACCAGCCGACGCTTGACATTGCGCATGGTGATCTTAGTATTGTGTGAGGCTTCTCAACCATGGAAACCCATGTCATTAAGCTCCCGACGAACAGTTCTTGTGCTGACGTTGCTTCCAGAGGCAGTTTGGAACTCAGTAGTGAGTGTTGCTTCAGCACTCGCCGGGCCCATTCTGTGCGGTTGTGTGGCCTACCATTTTGCAGCTGAGCTGTTGTTTCTACTAGACGTTTCCACTTCACAATAACATCACTTACAGTTGACCGGGGAAGCTCTATCAGGGCATAAATTTGACGAACCGACTTGTTGGAATGGTGTCATCCTTTGATAGGGCCACATTGAAAGTCACTGAACTATTCAGTACGGGCCATTCTACTGCCAATGTTTGTCTATGGAGATTGCATGGCGGTGTGCTCGATTTTATACAAGGGGTGTCCACATACTTTGGGCCATGTAGTGTATATTGTATAATCTCACTGGACATTAATTCATCAGCATTGGTGCTGATGAATTAATGTCCAGTGAGATTATACAATATACACTACATTATCATTTTTTGATTACTTGAAATTACAGGTTTAATTTGGCCTCAACTGCGCCTGTGTTATTACAGTGGAGGACTTACAACAGAGAGAAGGCTGTTTGGATTAGCTGTGTGGCTCTGGCATCCTAATGCTCTTCTGTTCCGCATGTACACTCTCTCATTAAGACTAAAATGAAGGCACATCGTCAGGGCCTGTCACAAAGAAATTATCCCACAAGCAAAGAATGAACCCAAGCAGTCACCGGCGTATACACATCTGACAGCAACAATTAGTTATCAATTTAGATACATGATGCTTAGAGTGGCAGTATGAAAAAGTATAAAAATACAAGAAGTCTGGAGTGCAAAAAGCTATAAAAAGAAATTGCATAGTATGGGTGAATGGCTGAATATGTACACTATACATTGTTACAGAGTGTTAGGTGAAAAGACAAATTATAAAAATATTGCAAGTTGATAGGAACTTGTATGACCCAACCATTTCCACATCCATCCCCTGTATAGGGACTGCAGTCAGTTGGGCCTTGGTTCTCCTGAAGTCCACCACCATCTCCTTTGTTTTGCTGATGTTAAGCTGAAGGTGGTTCCGCTCACACCACACCACACCACAAAGTCATTGATTGTGCTCCTCTACTCCTCCTCCTGCCCACCCCTGATGCACCCTACAATTGCGGAGTCATCCGAGAACTTCTGTAGGTGGCATGTTTCAGAGTTATATCTGAAGTCTGAGGTGTAGAGGGTGAACAGTGCAATCTGCGTTGTCCAGGTGAGAGTAGGCCCTCTGCAGAAGGTAGGTGATTGCATCATCCACCCCGATGTTGCGCTGGTATGTGAACTGCAGGGGGTCCAGTGATGTGCACACCAGGGGTCTGAGGTGAGCGAGGACTAACCTTTCCAGGGTCTTCATGATGTGGAATGTTAGCGCTACAGGTATGAAGTCATTCAGGACAGTGGGGTGCACCTTCTTGGACACTGGGACGAGGCAGGATGTTTTCCACAGCACAGGGACCCTTTCTAGGCTCAGGCTAAGGTTGAAGCGTTGCTGGAGTATTCCACACAGTTGGTCAACACAGACCCTAAGCACCCTTGGGCTGAGGCCATGAGGGCCCGCCGCTTTCCACTGATGTAGTCTCTCCAGCTCTCTCTTCACTTGGTTGGTGGTGAAAGCCAGGTGGGGAGGTGGGGGGAAGGGGGGTGTTGAGGATCAGTCCAGAGGTGGGGGGAAGAGAGGTGTTGCAAATCAGTCCAGAGTGAGCGGGCATGGAGGTGGGGAGGGGGTCGCTGATTGTCTCAACAGAGGTGTTGTGAGAAAAGTGGGGGTGGGACAGCCATGAGGGTGTGTGGCCTGGGGAGCTGGATGGGAGTTGGACAGGGCCAGTATCGAACCTGTAAAAAAATTGGTTCAGCTCATTGGCTCTGTCCTGGGTCCCCTCCATCTGCCCACTGTTTGACTTTTTGAAGCCAGTCATATTTCTCATACCCTTCCACACCTCTCTCACCAGGCTCTGCCTCAACTTGTCCTCCATCTTCTCCTTATACCCTCTCTTTCCCTCAGCAATCCGCAACTTCAGCTCCCTCTGGACACATTTCAATTTGTCCCTGACCCCCTCCTTGAAGGCCCTCTTCTTCTCATTCAGCAGGGCCTTCAGGTCGCTGGTGACCCAGGGTTTATTATTTAAATCGACACACAATACCCCATAATGACAAAGCAAAAACAGGTTTTCAGAACCTGTTTCGCTATGAGACTCGAAATTGAGCTCAGGTGCATTGTGTTTCCGTTGATCATCCTGTTTCTACAACTTGATTGGAGTCCACCTGTGGTAAATTCAATTGATTGGACATGATTTGGAAAGGCACACACCAGTTTATATAAGGTCCCACAGTTGACAGTGCATGTCAGAGCAAAAACCAAGCCATGAGGTCGAAGGAATTGTCCGTAGAGCTCCGAGACAGGATTGTGTCGAGGCACAGATCTGGAGAAGGGTACCAAAAAATGTCTGCAGCATTGAAGTTTCCCAAGAACACAGAGGTCTCCATCATTCTTAAATAGAAGAAGTTTGGAACCACCAAGACTCTTCCTAGAGCTGGCCGCCAAGCCAAACTGAGCAGTCGGGAGAGTCCCGATGGTCACTCTGACAGAGCTCCAGAGTTCCTTTGTGGAGATGGGAGAACCTTCCAGAAGGACAACCATCTCTGCAGCACTATACCAAATCAGGCCTTTATGGTAGAGTGGCCAGAAAAACCTGCTCCAGAGCACTCAGGACCTCAGACTGGGGTGTAGTTTCACTTTCCAACTGGACAATGACCTTAAACACATAGCGAAGACAACGCAGGAGTGGTCTCTGAATGTCCTTGAGTTGCGCAGCCAGATCCCGGACATGAAGCAAATCGACCTGAAAATAGCTGTGCATTGACGCTCCACATCTAACCTGACAGAGCTTGACAGGATCTGCAGAGAAAAATGAGAGAAACTCCCCAAATACAGGTGTGCCAAGCTGGTCATAGCCACTGTCTGATGGCCTTGAGATAGAAGCTGTCTTTCAGTCTCCCTTCTGGATGATAGCAGGGTGAACAGGCAGTGGCTCGGGTGGTTGATGTCCTTGATGATCTTTTTGGCATTCCTGTGACATCGGTGCTGTAGGTATCCTGGAGGGCGTGTAGATTGCCCCCGGTAATGCGTTGGACAGACCGCACCACCCTCTGGAGAGCCTTGCGTTTGTGGGCGGTGCAGTTGCTGTACCAGGCACTGATACAGCCCAACAGGATGCTCTCAATAGTAAAAGTTTGTGAGGCTTTGTTGTGCCACACGGTCTGTGTGGGTGGTCCATTTCAGTTTGTCAGTGATGTGTACGCCAAGGAATTTGAAGCTTTCCACCTTCTCCACTGCGGTCCCGTCGATGTGAAGTCCACGATCATCTCCTTTGTTTTGTTTTGTTGATGTTGAGTGAGAGGTTATTTTCCTGGCACCACATTCCCTCACCTCCTACACTTGAGTCCGTAATCGCTGACCAAAAAGTGCTTTAACAAAGTATTGAGATAAAGGGTCTGAATACTTATGTAAATGTGATATTTCATTTTTTTTTATTTTATACATTTGCAAAGATTTCTAAAAAACAGTTTTTGCTTTGTCATCACGGGGTATTGTGTGTAGATTGCTGAGGGAAATTTTTTTATTTAATCCATTTTAGAATAAGCCTGTAATATGACAAAATGTGTGGTCCGAATGCACTGTATACATTTCTGTGAAAATCCTGCAGCTTTCCAGTCACTTCTTTTTAATCCCATTTCCTGCTAACCTTGTTTTTTAAAGGGGCAGTGCAGTCAAAAACGTGATTTTTCTGTGTTTTATATACAGTGGGGAGAACAAGTATTTGATACACTGACGATTTTGCAGGTTTTCCCACTAACAAAGCATGTAGAAGTCTGTAATTTTTATCATAGGTACTCTTCAACTGTGAGTGACGGAATCTAAAACAAAAATGCAGAAAATCACATTGTATGATTTTTAAGTAATTAATTTGCATTTTATTGCATGACATAAGTATTTGATACATCAGAAAAGCAGAACTTAATATTTGGTACGGAAACCTTTGTTTGCAATTACAGAAATCATACGTTTCCTGTAGTTCTTGACCAGGTTTGCACACACTGCAGCAGGGATTTTGGCCCACTCCTCCATACAGATCCTTCAAGTTTCAGGGCTGTCGCTGGGCAATACGGACTTTCAGCCCCCTCCAAAGATGTTCTATTGGGTTCAGGTCTGGAGACTGGCTAGGCCACTCCAGGACCTTGAGATGCTTCTTACGGAGCCACTCCTTAGTTGCCCTGGCTGTGTGTTTCGGGTCGTTGTCATGCTGGAAGACCCAGCCACGACCCAGCTTCAATGCTCTTACTGAGGGAAGGAGGTTGTTGGTCAAGATCTCGCGATACATGGCCCCATCCATCCTCCCCTCAATACGGTGCAGTCTTTGCAAAAAAGCATCCCCAAAGAATGATGTTTCCACCTCACGGTTGGGATGGTGTTCTTGGGGTTGTACTCATCCTTCTTCTTCCTCCAAACACGGCGAGTGGAGTTTAGACCCAAAAGCTCTATTTTTGTCTCATCAGACCACATGACCTTCTCCCATTCCTCCTCTGGATCATCCAGATGGTCATTGGAAAACTTCAGACGGGCCTGGACATGCGCTGGCTTGAGCAGGGGGACCTTGCGTGCGCTGCAGGATTTTAATCCATGACAGCGTAGTGTTTTACTAATGGTTTTCTTTGAGACTGTGGTCCCAGCTCTCTTCAGGTCATTGACCAGGTCCTGCCGTGTAGTTCTGGGCTGATCCCTCACCTTTCTCATGATCATTGATGACCCACGAGGTGAGATCTTGCATGGTGCCCCAGACCAAGGGAGATTGACCGTCATCTTGAACTTCTTCCATTTTCTAATAATTGCGCCAACAGTTGTTGCCTTCTCACCAAGCTGCTTGCCTATTGTCCTGTAGCCCATCCCAGCCTTGTGCAGGTCTACAATTTTATCCCTGATGTCCTTACACAGCTCTCTGGTCTTGGCCATTGTGGAGAGGTTGGAGTCTGTTTGATTGAGTGTGTGGACAGGTGTCTTTTATACAGGTAACGAGTTCAAACAGGTGCAGTTAATACAGGTAATGAGTGGAGAACAGGAGGGCTTCTTAAAGAAAAACTAACAGGTCTGTGAGAGATGGAATTCTTACTGGTTGGTAGGTGATTAAATACTTATGTCATGCAATAAAATGCAAATTAATTATTTAAAAATCATACAATGTGATTTTCTGGATTTTTGTTTTAGATTCCGTCTCTCACAGTTGAAGTGTACCTATGATAAAAATTACAGACCTCTACATGCTTTGTAAGTAGGAAAACCTGCAAAATCGGCAGTGTATCAAATACTTGTTCTCCCCACTGTATATTTCCACAAAATGAGGTTTTAATAATACTGTGAAATCGTGAAAATGAGGATAATACCTACCTGAAATTTCAGCTTGTTTTGCTTAGTTTGAGTTTTGGCGACTGTTTCAAACCTCTCTGCCAATAACAGCTACTTTTGAAGATACATATCCCTCCCATTCAGCTCCTCCATTTAGGTCCATCATTCAGACCACTCCCAGACAATCCTAGCAAAATTCTTGCTTGAGAAAATTGCTTTTTGCCAAGAGGCATTTTTGAAATTTATTTTTAACCATTTTAATTGAAAACAATTACAATAAGGTACTTAATTGTTGCCCAGAAATGATTTCATATTGAGATAAAAATGGCTGCATTTGACTAAGTTATTCTCATCACATGCTGTAAATGGATGATATTGCCTCCTCTACCCATTTCTCTGTCATCCTCACACCTGTAAAAATTATAGTGACAGATTTGCTTTTATAGATAAAGTTGCATTATATGTGGATTGAGGGAGAGATGGGGTGATGAGGAGTGGGAGAGGGAGAGAGGGAAATGAGGGGAGAGATAGACGGAGAGAGGAGGAGATGAGAGAGAGAAAGATAGATTTTTGAATGTGTCTTACAGAATGGAGAGCGTTCTGATTGAGCTGATAAAGGAAGTAATAATAACCGGATAATACAATTAAAATAGTAAAAGGTCAGACCTTCTCCTATCTGGAGAAGGTCATTGAGAAAGGCTGTACTAAACCCTTTCTCTAGACTCACTGATAAGCCTCTATACTGACACACACACACACACACACACACACACACACACACACACACACACACACTGTTTTTCCTTTTATAGAGACAGAGCCAAATATCCGCCTCCAATTAAGGAGATAGGATTGAATTTATAGGAGCATCTACAGGTAACCGCCAAAATCAAGGAAACACCTTAATAGGGCATTGGGTCACAATAAGCCAGAACAGATTCAATGCACCTTGGCATAGATTCTACAAGTATCTGGAACTCTATAGGAGGGATGTGACACCATTCTTCCACGAGAAATTCCATAATCTGGTGTTTTGTTGATGGTGGTGGAAAATGCTGTCTCAGGAACAGCTCCAGAAACTCCCATATGTGTTCAATTGGGTTGAGATCTGGTGACTAAGACACACACACACACACACACACACACACACACACACACACACACACACACACACACACACACACACACACACACACACACACACACACACACACTTGAAACTCCTTATGCTGTTTTGAGACCCCTCTTTAAAATTAACTGAGATCTTTTCATCTAGCCATGGTAGCCAAAATAATGGGCAACTGACCATGCATTTTTATACATGACTGTGTGGAAGCAAGCTGTATTCCATTCAAGCTATCCAACATACTGCTGTAACAGTACGGCACATAGTTACGGTACACTCTTTACTCTAGGGGGTCTACCAAGCATAGTGTTAAAGTGTCTGATGTTGTCTCTTTATAGCTGTGGTATGACACTGTTTTAATTTCATGTCATATAGCTTCTAGAGCAGGGAGGCCTTTCCATTCACCTTTTGAGAAAATGTTTCAAAAACAGCTGCCGTATCAGGTGCATATTGAATTTCTACAGGGATTTTGTTGCTAATGCTACAGATGAACTATGCCTTTTCACGTCATTATACAGCCATATCCCTACACTTGTTTTATTTACAATATAAGTAGATAAGTAGCCTATTGTAAAATGTGTCAGTATGCCAGCAGGCCCATTACCCAGTCCATTTAGTCATTCAGCGTTTTCTAGGTCTAACCAGATATTAGCACTGAAGCAGTTGACAACAAAATAATACAGTCCCTGATATAATGGATACACATTTATATTTCAGTAATTTAGCAGACGCTCTTATCCAGAGCAACTTATAGGAGCATTTAATATTAAGTGCCTTGATCAAGGGCACATCGACATTTTCACATAGTTGGCTCAGGGATTCGAACCAGCAACCTTAACCGCTAGGCTACCTGCCGCCCACTTCAAGGACGTATTTTGAGGAGCAAAAATGCTGCGCATCAGTGGCCATGCATTTATTTGCTAATTTCTCTAAAAATGAGTCAACAAGGCCATTACTGCCTGGTAAGTTGCTTTTTTCGCAATCACTTACTTGAACACAAAAGATCTTCAGCTAGCCCTGCAAAAGCAATGGCCCATGCTATTTGGAAACCGAACAAGGTTTTTATTTGAACTTTGTTGGAAGCACAAAAAAAACATGTCATAACTGACATCTCCAGACAACATTATTGTGCTTGATGCAGTAAAAAGCTAGCCTTGGGGCATTTTCTATTGACCAATCCTAGCTGAGTCGGTGAGGCATCTCGTTTGGTCTGTGCCCGCTGTTTTCTCAATCTGTAATGGTCCACACTCTCACAGACTACACTTTACACTCCCATTTCACCCCCCCCCCCCCCCCCCTCCCAACACACACACACACCACAAAGGGAGCTGTGACCTTGCCAAATCAGCACCACTTAAGATGAAAGCATAGAGAGGCTAATTATAAAATAAAAATATGTGAGGACTGATGGAAGCAGTGTGAATACAAAACAGTGAGTCTGCTGCATAAAGACACAACATGTACACAAACACACTCTCTCTCACACACACACGCACCCACACACACACACACACACACAGGTGTAACACTCACACACTCTCTCTCTTACACACACAATATCACATTCACTCAACTACAGGCACTGGGCACACACTGGTTGAATCAACGTTGTTGCCACGTAATTTCAATGAAATCACATTGAACCAATGTGGAATAGATGTTGAATTGACATCTGTGCACAGTGGGATCCTGCTCTCCCGAGACTCCCACCCACTCAAACCCTCTGTGATGGCAGAGATCCACTTGATCACAAGAGTCGTAATCAGAAGGAAATTAGATTTAAATGATCAATGATTTGAGTTTGTGTAGTGAGGCACTATTACACATTCCAATCTTGTTACTTTTATTTAGTCTTTTACAACCAACATGATAAAGTACGAAGCGCAGCATGACGCCTACAATACAGGCCTTGGTTTGATGTTCTACTGATATAACAATACATAATGGTGTTGTAATATATGGTATTGGGGTGGTGTTAGTAAATAAATAAACAGTAGCCTACATACATCTAAATATAAAACGTGTCACATGTACACTCAGATATGTTCAGAGATAAGCTTACAGTAACAGTAACATGTGGAAGCTTGAAGTCAATGAACGACAGGGATGTTTTCTAAGGTGGTTTTCTTTCGTCAGCTCTCATGTAGCCTTGTTATGAGTGATGCTCCTGTGGATCAACAGAAACAACGGAGAGAGCCCGTCAGAGAGCTCACAACGCCACAGTGTGTGTATGTGTGCGCGCATGCTTGTGTGTTGAGACCTCCTAACCCCCACAGTGTGTGTATGTGTTTGTGTGTGCATGCGTACGTGGAGACCTCATAACAACACTGCAGACCAGCTCTTAATTTGGTGTTTGCATTACAACAGCCTGACTGAGTGACTGAGTGACTGACTGCAGAGTGCTTTCTTGCCCTCGAGCCCTAAGGAACAGATAAACAGATGATAGCGACGTCCAAGATGATGAGTAATAGAAGATGTCACTAATGGCCCTATCGTCATAGATCCTCCAGTCTGTGTTTAAAAAAGAATCCAATCTCACAGATTATTTCTCCCAGCAACATCTGCTCATCTGTACAGAAGGAATCGTTATTTCCAATTTACTCCTCTTATTACTTACTGAGATCAATACATACCAGTCTAGTATCATGGTTGGATGGTCAGTGAGTTTCCGCCCACCAGTTACTGCCCGACTCAATGGCGACGTCTCAAATGACACCCTATTCCCTATATAGGTCAAAAGTAGTGCACAGGGAGTATGGTGCCATTTGGGATGCAACCAATGAGTTAAAGCTTGAATCCTTAATGGTGAAACTGTCACGTCCGTTTGCAATATTACAACAACAAAGAATTTACTGCAAACAACGAACACTGTTTTTTTCCCCCTCAGACATCATTGTAAGCACGATAGAACAGCAACATATGTACTGCCATTTTTTTTTAGCCACGATGCATGACGCTGCCAAGCTGTGCTTCGTCAACGAAACAAAAACAATACTGTATATACACTACCGTTCAAATCTTGGGGTCACTTAGAAATGTCCTTGTTTTTGAAAGAAAAGCACATTTTTTTGTCCATTAAAATAATATAAAATTGATCAGAAATACAGTGTAGACATTGTTAATGTTGTAAATGACTATTGAAGCTGGAAACGGCAGATTTTGTATGTAATATCTACATAGGTGTACAGAGGACCATCAGCAACCATCACTCCTGTGTTCCAATGGCATGTTGAGTTAGCTAATCCAAGTTTATCATTTTAAAAGGCTAATTAATAATTAGAAAACCCTTTTGCAATTATGTTAGCACAGCTGAAAACTGTTGTGCTGATTAAATAAGCAATACAACTGTCCTTCTTTAGACTATTTGAGTATCTGGAGCATCAGCATTTGTGGGTTTGATTACAGGCTCAAAATGGCCAGAAACAAATAACTTTGTTCAGAAACTCGTCATTC
Organism: Thymallus thymallus; assembly: GCA_023634145.1. Classification (NCBI taxonomy): domain Eukaryota; kingdom Metazoa; phylum Chordata; class Actinopteri; order Salmoniformes; family Salmonidae; genus Thymallus; species Thymallus thymallus. The sequence continues at coordinate 13,132,906 of CM042405.1, read as the reverse complement.
TATTCTTGAAATGAAGGCTATTCCATGCGAGAAATTGCCAAGAAACAGAAGATCTCATACAACGCTATGTACTACTCCCTTCACAGAACAGCGCAAACTGGCTCTAACCAGAATAGAAAGAGGAGTGGGAGGCCCCGGAACACAACTGAGGAAGAGGACAAGTACATTAGAGTGTCTAGTTTGAGAAACAGACGCCTCACAAGTCCTCAACTGGCAGCTTCATTAAATAGTACCCCCAAAACACCAGTCTCAACGTCAACAGTGAAGAGGCGACTCCGGGATGCTGGCCTTCTAGGCAGAGTTGCAAAGAAAAAGCCATATCTCAGACTGGCCAATAAAAATAAAAGATTAAGATAGGCAAAAGAACACAGACCCTGGACAGAGGAAGATTGGAAAAAAGACAAATCTAAGTTTGTGGTATTCGGATCACAAAGAAGAACATTCGTGAGACGCAGACCAAATGAAAAGATGCTGGAGGAGTGCTTGACGCCATCTGTCAAGCATGGTGGAGGCAATGTGATGATCTGGGAGTGCTTTGGTGGTGGTAAAGTGGGAGATTTGTAAAAGGGATCTTGAAGAAGGAAGGCTATCACTCCATTTTGCAATGCCATGCCATACCCTGTGGACGGCGTTTAATTGGAGCCAATTGACCCAAAGCACAGCTCCAAACTATGCAAGAACTATTTAGGGAAGAAGCAGTCAGCTGGTATTCTGTCTATAATGGAGTGGCCAGCACAGTCACCGGATCTCAACCCTATTGAGCTGTTGTGGGAGCAGCTTGACCGTAAGAAGTGCCCATCAAGCCAATCCAACTTGTGGGAGGTGCTTTGGGAAGCATGGGGTGAAATCTCTTCAGATTACCTCGACTAATTGACAACTAGAATGCCAAAGGTGTGCAAGGCTGTAATTCCTGCAAATAGCAAAGTTTGAAGGACACGATTATTATTTCAATTTATAATCTTGTCAACGTCTTGACTATATTTCCTATTCAACTAATTTCATGTATGTTTTCATGGGAAACAAGGACATTTTGATGTGACCGCAAACTTTTGAACGGTAGTGTATATGTATGTGTCTTTATACGTATATATTTACAGAAAAAATATATGGGGGATTGGAAATGATGCAGACAATTATATTGATGGAAGCTACAATCTATCTGCAATATTAAAGCTGATCTACCCCTTAAAAATTTAAATAAATGAATGTAGCTGGCTGTGTTCTACATGTTGTCCTCTAACCAGTGACATACATATTATTCCCAGATTCCATCATTCTATTGGTTTCAACTAGAAATCAATATGAGTGATTGGCAAATAGGTGTTGCGGTTCCCAAATCAAAATGCATCACTCCAAAATAAATCTAATAGTCTTCAGCAGGTTGTCCTTTAATGGGTGATGTAAACAATATTTCCAATTTCCATGTAGTTTTTTGAGTTGTGTTAGTTTCAACAGCGCATACAACCTGATTTCCCCCCTAATCAATAGGAGTGATTCATTGCCACTTAAAAACAAATTCAAGTAATATGATTATAATTGTGGCACATGTATGTGTAGGTATTACATTTTATGTTAATGTTTTCAATATATCACAAACTGTTTATTGAATGTTGATTTGGACACTTCAGGGTTATCACCATTTTATGACAGGTTATGACAAGTTATGCCAGCTGTTATGACATATTATGATATGGTTATGACCGTGTCATAATGATTGGGTGTCAAGTAAAGTGTTACCAAACATTTTGCGTTATATAGCGGAATGTGCACACTCTGGTCTTCGCAACTGTGCTTTTGCCAACAACTCTCAGATACAGTGCGGGTATAGCCTACACCAGGGTTCCCCCACTGGCATCTCACGGGCCGAATTTGCTTTTCTTTCAAAAACAAGGACATTTCAAAGTGAGTATCTGTTTGGGCTTCTTGCGGTCAACTTGAAATCTACAAATTATTTGTAATTATGTTCGGGCCCCAAGAAAAAAATTGCCCCGTGGCTGAATCTAGTTGATGATCCCTGGCCTATATGATGGGATTGTTATGGACAAAAATCGATCATCATGTCACCAGAATTAGACCCTCAATATTTATTGGAAAGTATCATCAAGCTCATCACAGTGCACTTACACCAAACTATGAAGTTCATCATTTATTTAATCTGTAGCCTAATAAACTGCATGCTTCCCAAGTCATAGTGGGAGGGCCACACAGCATATCATCGTGTGAGTCCAAGTTTCCTTTGATACGATGGTATTATATAAATATTTGAGCAAAAAGGCGTTTCCACCGCGTTCGGTTCCCTCACTCGTGGGGGCTCCTGGAGGAGACCTCACCGGAGGGGGATTGGCGATGGGGAGAGGAAGATCGGGGCAGTCCCAGCCCTCCAACGCCAGTTCCCGACCCGGTGCGGGAATCCGCCAGTTCCCGACCCGATCCGCGGATCCTCCAAATAGGGGAGGAGAAGGATTCCCAGCGCCGATGGGCTCTAGTGACGAGGATTATGGCTAGACGGGAACCTCCAGTGATGGTCCGCAGCTCGGAGCCTCCAGCGAAGGTCAGCAAGGTCAGGTTGTTTGCCCCGCTCCATGGCCGGAGCCGTTTACCCCACCGGTGCCCAGTCCGGACCCGGTTGTTTTGCCCACTCCATGGCCGGAGCCATTTGCCCCACCGGTGCCCAGTCCGGGTCCGGTTAATTTCCCAGCTCCATGGCCGGAGCCGTTTACTCCACCAGTACCCAGTCCGGGCCTGGTCATAGGGAGGGGGCACGGGAGAAAACTGTCCACTTCGCCGGAGCCAGAGCCGCCACCGACGGACTAGTCTTCCCTCCCTATTAACCCTCCCCTTGTATTTGTGTTTTTTTTGTTGGCGTCCGGGAGTCCGCGCCTTGGGGGGGTACTGTCAGGCTCTGGCCATAGAGAAACCTATTTGCGTCTCTATGTAGCCATGGTCAGAGTCTGACAGTAAGTGTGGCACGTTTGTTGTATTCCTTGTTCTGTGAATTAGTTCGTCATTGAGTTTTGTTATACATATTATAATTAAAATGTCGAACTATTACTGCGCTGCGCCTTGGTCTCTCATTCCACCAACTCGTGACACACAGGCCTGTCTTGACGTTTTTTATCCAACATACTTTACTCGCATAAAAAGGTAACCTGTTTAGTATAGGTATTATTGCATGTTGACTAACCAATCAAAGTGAAATGAGATTAAATCTAGTGATGATCAGTTTCATATATTTCATTCAGGTATCCTTAGTAGATTGGCTTGATAGCAGCATTTACGTTGTTGGTTGGCTAGCAAGCAAAACATGACGTTACACATCGTTCACTTTTGGGAAAACTGCCATAGTCAAAAACTCTGCCCTAGTCAAAATGTTCTGTCACCTCTATCATAATCCTATTGGACAATTTTTTTTAAATATTGGAAATCAAAAGTAATTCTATTAGACCCTGATATAATGTATCGACTATATCAGAATCCTATATCAGAATCCTATTGTAATCCTATTGGACTACTTTTTTTTCTGTTGGAAATCAAAAGTAATCCGATTGGATCCTATAGGTTTTTGATAAATCTTGTAGGATTGTGTCACCCCAATCAAAATCCTGTTATAACTTTTTTCTTAACTGAACCCATTAAATTATAGTTTGTTGTCATTAGTTCCAGTACAATATAACAACATTTATTACAACATTTTTGTTGATCGGAAACAACAGTTCTATATTAGTTTACATTTTATTCAACTGTAAGAAAGCCTAGAAAGAGCTCCCATAGTGACTCTGCAGCAGCCTGTTCATTGAACATTTATGCTAAACTGCAACCAAGATTAAAGACCAGTAAACTGAGGAACAGCTTCTCTCCCGTCTCTCCAGAGCACAATCTCCTTATCTTTGCCTACTCACACCAGTGATAATTCCCTGAAGTTCTCAACCTCTTCAACACACCATCACAATATGGGAGTGATTCAAGGCTGCAAGTTCCTATCAGATTTTGGAATGAGTCCTATTGGACTCCTATGGGATTCTATCCTATAGGATTGAATCTTTTAGGAACCTATAGGATTCCAATACAATAATCCACTACAAAAATCCTAACATGTTTTGGAAGCAGTCCTATTGGAATACTGTGGGATTCTATCCTATAGGATTTTATCTTATAGGATCCTATAGGATTCCAATACATAATCTGATACATAATTCCAATACATAATATTTTTGTGGAATCCTACAGCATGTTTGGACTAGGGTGGTCCAGCGCCTAGATAGCTAGCTATCGTTAGTTCAAATAAAGCAAAATGATGTACTAATATGAAAGTGCAATTGTAAACTATAAAGTATAAAACCACCATAGCTTAATTTATGAATGAGGTCCCAAGCAGACGTGCATCGGACAGTCCTTGCACTTTGAAACTCACACCCACCGTGACGTATAGCATCGCCCACCGGACCTAATGGCGTGAATAGAGTGTGTCCCTTCATAAAGCACAGGTTTGTCTCAGTAACTGCACCATATATCACTCACCTCTCTCTCTTTCTTACACTCCAGTGCTAAAGGTATAAAGTGTGGGTCAAAATAATCAGATGAGATGAAGTGTGTGTGTGTGTGTGTGTGTGTGTGTGTGTGTGTGTGTGTGTGTGTGTGTGTGTGTGTGTGTGTGTGTGTGTGTGTGTGTGTGTGTGTGTGTGTGTGTGTGTGTGTGTGTGTGTGTGTGTGTGAGAAAGGGAGAGAGAGAAAAAGAGGGACAGATTCCCTCAACATCAACCATCCCTGACATGTGATCATCTTTGGCAAGATGTTCCTCAGCCGTCTGTCAGGACGAGCCTAAATGAGAGTAGACACATGTCTGTGGAACTGTTACTGACGTGTAGTCTGACATGAAGGATCAAGCAGACTGGGGACAAAGGCTTCTCTCTACTCTCAGAACAAACCCCAGTCTGATGCCTCCTCACAGAGACCGCATCTCTTAGCCAGCCACTACTGACAGCTGTCTTCTACTGTAGAAGGAGAATAATAATTTTTTTGAGGAATAGAAGAAGAAGAATGGAGGTTAGTCATCTAGACAGCCAGACCTTGTCCTGCCTGACCTAAGAATACAACATTTATTTTTGAGGCAAACATCTCTTGTCCTAACAAGAGCTGCTGAATATCTTCTCATTTTCACTGACCTCCCACAACACACACAGAATAATATAATAATAATATGATATATGCCATTTAGCAGACGCTTTTATCCAAAGTGACATATAGTCATGCATGTATACATTTTACGTATGGGTGGTTCCGGGAATTGAACCCACTATTATTCAACTTTGACATTATGGGGTATTGTGTGTAGGCCAGTGACACAAATTCTAAATGTAATCCATTTTAAATGCATGCTGTAAAACAACATTTGGAAAAAGTCAAGGGGTGTGAATATTTTCTGAAGGCACTGTAGGTTGCATTAAGATTATTGAAAGTATACTGTAAACAGATCAATCAATGCAAACCAAGCTTTAGACAGACTAGCCTGTATTTGATTGACCTGAGCAGGCTTAACCAATAGACACTATTGGTGATGTCCTTCTTTCAAAGAAGCAGAAGCTATACATGATTGGCTTATGAAACATGAACAACTGGATGGTGATTGGACATGTTTGACAGCCTTAGTACCAACTGAGCTAGAGAGGACCATCAAGCTAGTATTGTCCTGAGATTGTATACAATTCAATAAAATGTATGTAAAAGTAAGTACAGGAAATGGCATATAACAGAGCATTGAAAGGACATTGTGTCCCTTGAGTATTTCATGGACAAAATACAAAACATGTAATGATAATTTATAGATTTGAAAATAAAGCTGACCTCACAACACACAGACTAACAAGCATCAAGCTGGTATTGTCGGTGTAATTGTGTACTTGAAATTATGCTAATTAAATTTGTGTAAATGTTACCACGGAAAAGGGCAATGTCCCTAGATAAAATACAAAACATGTCACGATCATTATAGATATAAAATTGAAGCATTGCGCTGTGGTCTTTTGTCGTGTTCTGAATGGAGCTAATGCTAATCATTGGATAGTACATCTCCATGTGAAAGGGGATATCATCCTGTAATCAGTAGCCATATTTAAGGGGTATTTTGTGTGTGAGTGCTCTCACAGTCAGAGAGAAGAGGTGAGTGGGCACAATACATATTATACATATATTATACATATATTAATACATATATTAACAGTGCTGTATTATTAGTTCTCTTTAATGCACTAAATAATTCAAATGGCTCTAAAAACAAAACTTTGTCGGTTTGATTATTATCAGGTCTGTAAATGCGCCCCACCTGTTATGCACGTCATATTCCCACCACATTTTACTAAACTATTTGTCTCTCATGCTTATTCAGAAGCAGTCACTTCTGCAATCAGAGAAAGCGGATTGAAGCTTTCATTGGACTATGGTGTCGTTAGTGGTAACTGGTGTAAACTATAGCTCTCATTTGAGGACAGATCTATCTGCCCCATGGTTATTCATGCATTTGATTGAGTGAGACCTCCCACCATTTTGACTAAAATCGCTATTTTGTCGATTATTCATTCTATGTAGATTTAGAATGCTAGATACTGTAGACTGCAGTTGACACATGTCGAAACACATGGTGCTGATTTAAACTGAAGGGGATGTTAAACTGTGCTGCTAGGCATTACTCATATAGCAAATACCACAGTTCCCCAACCCCTTGACACTGCATGTGTGTTGTGTACATATAGGATATCACATTTACTAGCTATATTTACCATCCATATGTACATTCCTTGGGCTCTGTTTTCATGGTCTTCTGTTTATCAAATGGAAAATGCTAAATAGTTGCAAGTGAGTAATGGGCCAGAACAGCACAAAATAGTGGAATATACCCCCCAAAATTCAAATGAATTTGGTGCATAGTTTCACTAGATTATTTACCAAAAAGAGAAGGTTATGATGGTAGGCGCAAATGAAGCAAGGATTTTAATTCCACAGGGTAGTTTATGTAATAATATCAATGAAACCTATCAAGGCTTACAAGGTAATAACATTTGTAATATGATATGAGAGAATATTTTGTGTGACTTGCCATTTGAAAGTTGAATTTTCCCAATAAAGTTTTCAAAGCATTGGCTTTCAGAATCACTGTTTTTAACACAGGCCAGTGCTCTGGCACCATCTATACATTTCCTATATATTGGCTCTGAAGAATTAAGTTAAGCAGAGCGTCTTACGAAGGCTTTATGACTTTTATGAGGATATCGAGATCCATTTTGTTTATACATCAAGTCTTCTGGTGCATGAAATTGCTTTTTTTCTTGTGTTTCCTTTCACAATAAAACACCATAGCGACGTAGCTGTACAGTTTGTGGAAATATTGGGTAGGGTGACGAGCAAACAGTAGACGAGACCTTTAAAGCTTTGACGGCGGCACAGAGGAAAATAATACGAGTGACAAGGACATTACTTCAGGCCCAGTGGCATCAAGCATCAAGTGTATGCTGTATTAACTGTAAAGCTGACCTTTTCATGTTGGTGAACACATCCAACAGCTAATCCATCACCTTTATACCGCTACACTTCTTTACTCTTCTCTCCTCTTCTCTTCTCTTCTCTAATCTATTTTATTTTTATGCAAGATGTACTTTTCCACAACCAAGATGCACAATAAGATGTACTCAACTCATATTAACCTCTTAAATTCTATAAATGAGTCTTTGGGTGCAGTAGCCAGAAGTATTTTTTTTCAGACAGACAGAGAAAACACAGTGAGTTGTGTTTTTCTCAAAGTAAACACATTAAAGTAATTTTGGTTATTTAAATATACAAGTGAGATAAATTAGACTGAAGATAGGGGTTAAATGATTATTATTTCTGTGCTTAAGTGTTGTCATCCTTGAAGAACCAAATACAATGAAGGGTGATTCAGGGTCCTTGTGAAATGTAACTAGCTATACCACAGACTCTAAATTGAACTACTCTAATCTCCTTGGTTTTTCACAAAAACAATACTTCTGTCAGACCAAGGAGTGATGCAGTCTCCAAATAAATTACATGACCAGTTCACATCCACAATGATGGCATCTTATAAAGGAGTTGGTTATACTCTACCACCATTTGGCTTTGTTGATAGTAATTCTACTAATTATTTGTTTCAATACGCAGGGGGTTTAATATGGGGATTATCCCCCAAATTAGTTACTTTTCTATAATGATTTTCAACAGCAATCTGTCTCCCATAACTCATTGGGGAAAGTTGGTTAAAATTACGTCATTATGATGAGATTACAACCAGGTTGTAATTACATAATTTCAACCAGTTTGGCCTGCTCATAAAAAGCTTGTAGAACTCTCTGTTATCTACTGATGAATAATACCAGAGTGGAAGCAGCGGAGCGAAAGGGTCCACTCCCGTCAAAATCCAAAATGTCCACGTGGGAATACAGTGATAAACAGACCACCTGCCTTCGCACTTTTGAGACAATGACTGCCATTGTTAGGGCGGAGACCATCTCGTCATAATATACAGTATCTCTGTATATAATATATGGGTATCATCCTCCCTCTCACTAGAAGACAATAGGATATAATATTAATAGTTTTCTCTCCATCTTTGTCCAAGTAGCATTTCAGAGAACCTGCGTGAGTCAGTGTCCAAGTTTTTGACAGGAGGGCAGCATTTAAGAGAACCTGCGTGAATCAGTGTCCAAGTTTTTGACAGGAGGGCAGCATTTAAGAGAACCTGCGTGAGTCAGTGTCCAAGTTTTTGACAGGAGGGCAGCGTTTCAGAGAACCTGCGTAAATCAGTCAGACTCTACTCAGTGCATCCACATCATCTTTTGTAAAACCATGATGAGCTCCTGACTAAATAATTTAACTAGTCTCTCTGCAAACTATCTCACCACACAGCAGTTAGTGGGTATTGGAACACATTGGACACTCATCCGTTAAACTAAACAGCTGTGCTATAGAACTACAATGTTCATATTTCACTTTTTTATTTAACCTTTATTTAACCAGGTCGGTCAGTTGAGAACAAGTTCTCATTTACAACTGCGACCTGGCCAAGACAAAATTAAGCAGTGCGACAAAAAACAACACAGAGTTACACATGAGAATAAACAAAAGTACAGTCAATAACACAATAGAAAATCTATATACAGAAGGCAAATGTAGTGCAAAATGCAGTAAGGTTAGGAAGGTGGGACAATAAATAGGCCATAGTGGCGAAATAAATTACAGATTAGCATTAACGCTGGAATGGTGGATGTGCAAATGATGATGTGCAAATAGAGATACTGGAGTGCAAAATGAGCGGAAGTTAAAAAAAATATATATTGGGATGAGGTAGTAGGGTGGGTGATTTACAGAAGGGCTATATACAGGTGCAGTGATCAATAAGCAGCTTTGACAGCTGATGCTTAAAGTTAGTGAGGGAGATAGGAACCTCTAGCTTCAAGGATTTTTGCAAATTGTTCCAGTCATCGGCAGCAGAGAACTGGAAGGAATGGCGGCCAAAGGAGGTGTTGGCTTTGGGGGTGGCCAGTGAAATATACCTGCTGGAGCGCATACTACGGGTAGGTGTTGCTATGGTGACCAGCGAGCTGAGATAAGGCGGGGATTTACCTAATAAAGACTTATAGATGACCTGGAGCCAGTGGGTTTGGCGACGAATATGTAGTGAGGGCCAGCCAACGAGAGAATACAGGTTGCAGTGGTGGGTAGTATATGTGGGGCTTTGGTAACAAAACGGATAGACTACATCCAATTTGCTGAGTAGAGTGTTGGAGGCTATTTTGTAAATGACATTGCCGAAGTCAAGGATCGGTAGGATGGTAAGTTTTACAAGGGCATGTTTGGCAGCATGAGTGAAAGAGGCTTTGTTGCGAAATAGGAAGCCGATTCTAGATTTAATTTGGGATTGGAGATGGTTAATGTGAGTCTGGAAGTTGAGTTAACAGTCTAACCAGACGCCTAGGTATTTGTAGTTGTCCACATATTCTAAGTCAGACCCGTCGAGAGTAGTGATGATAGTCCGGTGGGTGGGTGCGGGCAACGTTCTATTGAAAAGCATGCATTTAGTCTTACTAGCATTTAAGAGCAGTTGGAGGCCACGGAAGGAGTGTTGTATGGCATTGAAGCTTGTTTGAAGGTTAGTTAACACAGTGTCCAAAGAAGGGCCAGATGTATACAGAATGGTGTCGTCTGCGTAGAGATGGATCAGAGAGTCACCAGCAGCGAGAGCGACATCGTTGATGTATATAGAGAATAGGGTTGGCCCAAGAATTTAACCCTGTGGCACCCCCATAGAGACTGCCAGGGGACCGGACAGCAGGCCCTCCGATTTGACACACTGAACTCTGTCTGAGAAGTAGTTGGAGAACCATACGAGGCAGTCACTTGAGAAACCAAGGCTGTTGAGTCTGCCAATAACAATGCGGTGAGTGACAAAGTGGAAAGCCTTGGCCAGGTCGATAAAGACGGCTGCACAGTACTGTCTTCTATCGATGGCGGTTATGATATCGTTAAGTACCTTGAGCGTAGCTGAGGTGCACCCATGACCAGATTGCATGGCAGAGAAGGTACGGTGGGATTCGAAGAAGTCAGAGATCTGTTTATTAACTTGGCTTTCGAAGACTTTAGAAAGGCAAGGCAGGATGGATATATTTAAGCACACATGCACCCAAATACCCATCCACCCTCCCCACTCACTCACGAAAGCACACACGTGCACGCACACACAAACACACACACTCTTGGACGCATACTAGTGCTGAGCGATTAGTGTTTTTTCTAGGTTGATTCGGTTACGGTTTGGTTATTAAAAAATAAATCAAGATGTTTGGTTTTTCGGTGCTGCTTATCACTTATTAAACATCACATTACTTTACTTTAATAAAATATTTCAGTTATTTAGTATTTTACATTTGTTTTATGTGATGACTTTATTATTTCATTCCAAGTCATCATCTCATCTCTATAGAGCTGCTGCCTAAGCTGTAAAGTAAATAAGGCATGCTTTTATGACTGCTCAATACCAATACTTCATGAACCAACTGCTCTCTATGTATCCAGTCTTGATCGTGCATTATTCTGTCTGTTAAGTAGAAGGCTTAAAAGAAACAGACCGAACAAGTAGCCGCGCAATGTATTATGGTTATTGTAGTTAATTATCACGTTTTCTGCGTTAAACAATACATAACATTGACCTGTTGTAAACTACAACTCCCTACGACATCGCACAGTTTGGGAATGATCTGATTTATCCAATGACGTATATAATCCCAGGATTTCTGATGCTACGTTTTGGCCAATGAGAGGCTTTGAAGCCACCGGTCGGCCAAATTGGCGTTCTTCAGTAGGAGCAGTCCTCCACAGGAATGAATGGAATTCTAAAATGTTTCAATTAAATGTTTGATGGGCAACATTACATGTTTTTATGTTATTATGCTGTAGTGGGGACAGTAACATGAGTACTTTGAAAAAAATATACTTTAAGGAAAATGTTTGTATATTTTTATTCAATTTGTTTATGTTTAGCTCACATACTATCGATACAGTTTCAATCAACAAATGTATTTATGAAGCCCTTTTTACATCAGCAGATGTCACAAAGTGCTTGTACAGACACACAGCCTAAAAGCCCAAACAGCAAGCAATGCAGACGTATAAGCACGGTGGCTAGGAAAAACTCCCATGTTTAACAATATAATTTAAAAGTATGCATATAGGTGTCTGTAATGTAATAAACGTGGCAAAACAAATGTAAACATTAGTAAATGCATTTCTATAGCTTCCAATATGGAGGTGCGGTCATCTAGTGAATATAAAACATTGGATTTATCTCTAGAGCAGGCCTTAGATCACATAAAGAATTTGTGATAGTAAAGTTTTGAAAAACGTATTTGTTATTCAAATTAAAAGCCCAAGGAATACTCGCCTTTGTGTAATGATATATCTCCCACCGCTTGTGGGACATTTATTTTGAAGGCACATATAAATAACAACTGCACGAGGACAGACAGTGGCTGACAGAGTTGCAAATAGTAGCTAGCTAGAAATTGCACAAACATTTTTTTTTTTTTTTTAAGATTTCAAAGAAAAGGAAAGTAGACAATGAATGTAGTGTGTTCCAGCAAGAATGGACATATTTCTTTATTGAGGTATCAGGGAAAGATGTGTGCTTAGTGTGGAAAGAGAGCATCGCTGTCTTGAAAGACTACAACTTGTCCCGACACTTCTAGACGAAGTATGCAGAGAAATATAGGAATATGTCTTCTGAGCAGAAGGTAAGTGCATCGAAGGAGTTGCTTTCTCAGTTGCAAAAGCAGCAAGGACTTTTCACAAAACTGCATTCAGCAATCGAAGGAATTGCGAGAGCTAGCCATGTACTGTCCCATAAAAATTGCTAAACATAGCAAGCCATTCGCTGAGGGCGAATTCATTAAAGAATGTTTAATTGATTCTGCAGCGATACAATGCCCCGACAAGAAAGAGCTCTTTGAAAAAGTTTCCCTGTCAAGACGAACAGTGACATGGCGTTTTGAGGACATTGCAGAGAATATGGAACAACAGTTGAAAGACAAGGTTAAAGATTTCACCTATTTCTCCTTGGCCCTGGGTGAGAGCAGTGATGCACGTGACACGGCGCAGTTGTTGATATTCTTACGATGGCATAACCCCAGACTTTGACATTACAGAGGAGCTTGCTTCAGTGCAGTCAATGAAGACCATAACCACTGGGAAATATTTATTGGAGGAGGTTAATAAGAGTGTGGCAAAGCTGGGACTAAGTTCCAAAAATGTTATCCAGTATGACCACTGATGGGTGTCCAAACTTGACAGGAATAAACGTTGGCCTTTTGAAAAGGATACAAGATCAAGTAGCTGAGCTGAACCCAGATCAGAAAATAATATTAATCAGGAGGTGCTCTGTAAATGTGTTCTTAAAATGAGCCATGTTGTGGATACAGTCACTAAAGTGGTAAAATCTTGAAACCACAGGCAGTTTGTCTCACTCTTACCTCGTTTCCACCAAAAAAGAACTGGTTCGGAACTGGTGCTGGTTCAAAGTTGGTTCAACTTGCGAAACTTCTCAGAACCTGTTTGTTTTTCCACTGACTAGAGAGCCCAGCGAACGACGTCGTTACGTCACTGTGTATGTCGCCATACGTCTTAGCTTTCCCAGAAACGCTTGCGAATCCATCTTTCTTCAATCGTTGTACTATCTTTCTACTAGCGCTGTGTTTTTAGCAATGGCGGTCACAACCTTTCCCGTCGTGTTGTTGGTCACAATAACCCCGCCCCCAGCCCCCGATGTAAGCGTGATGTGGAAAAAGAACGGTTATAGTCCAGCAAAGAGTTAGTGCCGCTTTGGAACCAATTTTCCTGGCTGAGAACCGGTTCTTTGGCTGTCGAAACACAAAGAACTGGTTCGCGAGTAGGCACCGGCTCCGAACCGGCTCTCAAAATGCTTTGGTGGAAAAGGGGTGTGTTTGAAGAGACAGAGTCGGGTCATGCAGATCTCCCCTACCACACAAACATGAGATGGAGTTTGGGGAAGGTGCTTAAAATGGTGTGGGACCTGAAGTCGGAAATTGCTGAGTTTTTGCAAATGAAAGGAAAATATGTGGATTTCCCTCAACTGCAAGATAAAGAATGGTTGGCAGATTTTTGCCTTCACTGTGGACATCATGGCCCTCATGAATGAACTGAATTCCAAACTACAAGGGAAGGAACTTTTTGCACAGCAGATGTACAGCCTTGTCAAAGTCTTCAAGGTAAGATTACTCCTCCTGACCCCCCAAGTAGAAGCCAACAATCTCACCAACCTTCTGACACTACTAGTCTGTTCCCTACCAGATGACCAGTGGGAGAAGTATACATCGCTGCTGCGTGCTTTGAATGCTGAGTTTTCTCGTCGTTTTGAGGAACAAAACTTTCCAAAGATTAGGAGTCATGCTCAGAAGATGTTTGCACTGTTTGGGTCAACCTATGTATGTGAACATACATTTTCAGTGATGAAATATAACAAGTCAAGGCACAGATCATCTCTTACTGACTATCACCTCTCAGCAATCCTGCGCATAGTGACGTCTATACCTGACTTCACTACTCTAGTCAATGCCCATCAGAGACTTCAGTCCTCACACTGATTGAGTAGTTTAAATGTAATGTTGAGCTCTCTCTCTTTCTTTTTTGTGCATACCCATTAACAAGAGTTCTGTCCGTGGTGCTGAATGCACAGTGTACTTTTCCCTCCGTGTAGTTCATTGCATGTTTCAATAAAGTACCTATCTATCTATCTATCTATCTATCTATCTATCTATCTATCTATCTATCTATCTATCTATCTATCTATCTATCTATCTATCTATCTATCTATCTATCTATCTATCTATCTATCTATCTATCTTAATAATCAAAATACCTACCAAAATGAGAACATGGATGTGGTTTATTTCTGTGCATGTTAAAAAAGTAAAATAAGTAGCATATCTGGACGCGATTTACAGGAGATATATCTGTCAAAACAGTCATACACATTATGTATAATCCTGTAATATGATTCTGGCACACAACGGCAAAAATATATTCTAATGTGGCCCTCCATGGAAAATAATTGCCCAGGCCTGCTCTAGAGAAACCGCAGCGCAATGTGTACAGCTTACAGAAAAAATGTAATTCAAATAATTGAACCGATGTCTGTCAATTAGTTGTTTAGAAACTGAAAAGTACAGCCACACACACACACATTTATACATACACACTCACCCGGCCTACTCTCTTGAACCAATTTGTGATCCTGTCTAGTGTCTCCTACAAGCTCTGTCTGGGAAACTAGTGCTTATATCCATTACTTTGAAGTCTCATAGTGGCTTCATGTCCTTACATTATTTTAACTCTAATTTGTTTCCTTGCCTCCTCGAATAGATAACCTCTTGAGATTAATTTCTGCTTTGAAGTTGTATATTTTTATTTTAAATGTTGAACAGTGTTTGCTCTTAATGATTAACTACAAACCAGTGGAGGCTCCTCCGAGGAGTAAGGGGAGGACCATCCTCCTCAGTGAATTTCATAAAAATAAATACATTTTTTAAATTGTTATCCTTTTTATATAAAACTATACTAAATATAATCACGTCACCAAATAATTGATTAAAACACACTATTTTGCAAAGAACGTCTAAAGTAGCCTCCACAGCACTCTGTAGGGTAGCACCATGGTGTAGCTGGAGGAGAGCTAGCTTCCGTCCTCTGGGTACATTGACTTCAATAAAAAAATATAGGAGCCTCATGTTTCTCACCCCCTTCCATAGACTTACGGTTATTATGACAACTTCCGGAGGATGTCTTCCAACCTATCAGAGCTCTAGCACCATGAACTGCCATGTTGTCCATCCAATCAAAGAATGAATCTAGTACTGAAAGCATAAGCTACAGCTAGCTAGCACTGCAGTGCATAAAATGTGGTGAGTAGTTGACTCAAAGAGAGAGAAAATAATTGAACAGTTTTGAACATTTGTTTTCAGGTTCACTTACTTAGCAAGCAAATGCAGCTAGCTAGTTCAGCCTACTGAAACACCCTGCTCAAACAGAGGGATGCTATGTTAGTTAGTTGGCTATGACTATCCAACACAACACTTGAACTCTTTCAAGTTAAGGTAAGCATCTGGTTTTACAAATGCATTGCTACCGGGGCCCGCCGGTGTAACTGCTTGTTTAGCGGGTTTACTAACGCGTTAGTTCTATTAGCTATGCTGACTATGACGTTACCTTAGCAAATATGGTGACAACGATGTAGGCTGGGTGTAGCGGTTTGACTTGGAAAGGTTTTTTCACCTGGTCACATACAGCTGATGCGTTGTGCATTGAAGTCCACAAGCAAAGTGAAGAGGTGAGAGGAAGAGAGCGCATAACGTAGATGCGAGAAGGAATACAATGTGGCTGCTATGAAACTGTGAACTGTGTTTACGTGTGATCAGAAGTGTATTGATTCCGCCGATTCTGTTAAAACATTTCTTAAACGGAACAAAACGGGGATAAACAAATGTTGGACTAATTATTACAGCTAGATGCAGGCAAGAGTGTGCAAGGCGGTATTGAATGTCACCGTCAGTCCATGTGTCACTGTCTGTCACCTGAAATTTGTCTTTCGTCCTGTGTGCACATATGTTGTAAACTTTAATTCATAGGCTAGGTTGTAGAAACCTCATGATGGGTATAGGGAAAATGTTAGTATCATGTAGTAGCCTAAACCTATCGCTGTTACAATGAACTGGGTGAATGGAATATGAATGACAGTCATCCAACATGCTGTAATAGAAATAAGGCCATGCTGATTAAAAGAAATGTGTCCTCCCTCAACTTAAAACGTCACTGACCGCCACTGCTGCAAATGCATTGGATCAACATTAAAATGTTTCTAATGATCTATTTAACAGGCATATCATAGGTATTTACTTCACACATCAACTGAGAGTAAAGTTAGTATTATTAAACTAAAGCGATTTTGATCACTTGGAATCATGTTCGATATCATGATTTGTTACAATTTTCAGGGGCGTGATCTGGTTAGTGCGAGATGGTATCTTCAGATGAGCGGAGGATTAAAGTGATGTAGATTGATATCAAAAGGTGCTGGGGAACTTGTGCTTTGTGAAGGAACATGAAAAATAACTCGCTAGTGAGGCCGCTCAGTTCATTATGGATTTCTCTCATAGAATTTTAACAAGCTGTGCTCTGCTCTCCTCCGTCTCTCCTCTCCTCCATCTGTACTATTTTCTCCTCCAACAGTACAGGCAGCAGAGGCAGAGCAGTTTATTGTCTACAACCCTCAGCCTGACTTGAATCTGTTCTGAACAGTGCACTGCACCAAACGAGAGAGAACAGCCTAAATACTGTATAGCGCCACACTTGAGTTTTACTAACTCTGCTGCTTTAACTGAGTTCCCCACTCATTTACAATGTTAGCAAGGCAATTGACGTCTTAACACACTTTCTTTAATGAAAACTGGATTGTGGTAAAATACTAATTCAAGAAACAGAACTATCCTTTTTATGTATAGTTGAGACTAGACTAAAGCATAAGAATATGGTGGTTTACTTTGCCCTCCAAACATAATATAATCTAAAATATAAATAGAATGACAAAACACTTTTGCTGGATAACCGTTCTTTTAAAATAACTGTTTAAATCTGTAAATAAAATGCTAATAGATGTGTGTATTTCAGCCTCAAAGTATTACAAATAGAAGGGAAGTTATGGCCCATGCTGTTTTGGGAAATGAAGGAGGAAAGGCGGAGGGTCCTTGGTTATGTAGAGGTGAACTGTGGTGGAAAAAGTACCACATTTTCATACTTAAGTGAAGATGCCTTAGTAGGAAATGACTCAAGTAAAAGTCAGACAGTAAAATACTACTTGAGTAAAAGTCTAAAAGTATTTGGTTTTAAATATACTTAAGTATGAAAAGTAAATGTAATTGCTAAAATGAACTTAAGCATCAAAAGTCAAAGTAAAAGTATAAATAATTTCAAAGTCCTTATATTAAGCAAGCCAGACGGCACAATCTTCTTGTTTTTTAAATTTACGGATAGTTAGTGGCACACTCCAACACTAAGACATAATTAACAAACAAAGTATTTGTGTTTAGTGAATCTACCAGATCCGAGGTAGTAGGGATGACCACGTGTTATCTTGATAAGTGCGTGAATTGGACCATTTTCCTGTCCTGCTAAGCATTCAAAATGTAACGAGTACTTTTAGGTGTCAGGGAAACTGTATGGAGCAAGAAGTACATTATTTTCTTTAGGAATGTAGTGAAGTAAAATTAAAAGTTGTCAAAAATATAAATAGTAAAGAACAGATACCAAAAAAAATGACTTAAGTAGTACTTGAAAGTATTTTTACTTATGTACTTTACAACACTGGAGGTGACCATGCACTGAGGAGAGTGAGTGAGGAGCGTGGAGCGGAATGGTGCAAGATGTTCCTGCCTTTCCTCCATCGACGTGGGTATCATGGGATCAGGCAAACAGGATGACGAGGCAGCTTCTGACAGGAGTAAAGTGACACAGTTATGGTGATGTCACTGAGTAATCCCACTGTGAGTAGGCTGGTTTGATGTTCTAGCCCCTTGCAGAGTGGAGGGGGGGGGGGGGGTAGCAGTGATGTAGCTCTGCTTCTAAGCAGGTGCCGGGGGCGGCACCACAGGCCTGGTTCCTCTCCCGGATCTGGATGCGGCTTCTGCTGCTCTGGCAGGATAGCAAGGAGGGAATGATGTTAAAGTCAGTTTCAGTTCAGACGGAGGAGGATGAAGTTAAATGAGTGAAACATTCTGTACTGTACTGATGGTTCTAAACATGCTCTCCAGAATGCATGGTGAGTTTACAGCTCAGAGTTGGATCATGGTTCCTAAATGATTTAAGATTGTGTGGAACCCCTACAATTAGCTCCATTTGACAAGTTTTGAGATGAGTCATTGTCTCATCCATTGTCTCATCCCCTACTGCAGTGGTAGTGAACCGGTCATCGCGATCGACTGGTTGATCTACAAGGCATTCATAGTGTTGATCACAACATTTCTGTAGAAAAGCTAACAATAAAGGCTTGCACGCTTTATTTTTTATGTAGCACTGTTGGTGGTAGGTGCACTTGATTCAGAAGCCCTGTGCACCAGGTAGGCAAAGGGTTTCCATTTAGAACCATTTCATTTGTCTGAAAAGGCTATCTCTACCTGAAATTTCCCCCCCGGGGGATCAATAAAGTACCTACCTACCGACCTACCTACCGACCTACCTACCGACCTACCTACCGACCGACCGACCGACCGACATGTGACTAAATCAAATATGCCTACTATGCTGGCAATTCAGATAGCTCACATCACCATGCCTAGAGCTTCCATGACCCCGGCCACAGCAAAGTTAAATACTAGCCTATGTGAGATTTCACTTTTAAAAACATGACTAGAGAGAGACTGTCAAAGAATACAGCAAAGAGCTGCTGTTTTGAGTGAGTTCATGTCTACGTTTTTATTCAACACTATTACAAAACATAAAACCCACTTCTCTCTACTTCCACTTGCGCTGCAATGAATGCATAGTGGGCTATTGATAGCCCTGCGTGCATGAGGCTGATGCCGTGCAACTTGCCGTAAGGTGGAAGATGGTGTCCCCTCTCTCTGGTCAGTCTCACCAGAGAAAAGGAAGGAGAAAGCAGGGGCCGTCGCCGTGGGTCAAAACAAATCGGACAAATCGTTTCAAGACAACTGAGAACTCTGGGGGGGGGGGGAAAACTGATCCAATTGGAAAAAAGTATTTTAACTGTCATCCAAGTCAGAAACTCAGGCATCTTTCTAGAGCTCCGACTTTCTGACCTGAAGATCACTGACGTCATGATTTTACCTATTTTTTGGGGGTAAAAATAAAAAAGCTAATTATTTCAATTGATGCTTAGCTGTGCTTCACAAGTGCTACACCAACTGATCTATTTTGTTATCAAAGTTTGAGTTTTGAAATATAATATAGTCTGAGAAGAATAATATTGGCAGGCCAGGCATATACCCAATATGCTGTGATAATGTATTAGGCCTACTGCACAAAACTAGATTAGGCCTACTGCACTCAACTTAAAATGTCACTGACCGCCACTGCTGCAAATGCATTGGATCAACATTAAAATGTTTCAAATGATCTATTTAACAGGCATATCATAGGTATTTACTTCACACATCAACTGAGAGTAAAGTTAGTATTATTAAACTAAAGCGATCTTGATCACTTGGAATCATGTTCGATATCATGATTTGTTACAATTTTCAGGGGCGTGATCTGGTTAGTGCGAGATGGTATCTTCAGATGAGCGGAGGATTAAAGTGATGTAGATTGATATCAAAAGGTGCTGGGGAACTTGTGCTTTGTGAAGGAACATGAAAAATAACTTGCTAGTGAGGCCGCTCAGTTCATTATGGATTTCTCTCATAGAATTTTAACAAGCTGTGCTCTGCTCTCCTCCGTCTCTCCTCTCCTCCATCTCTACTCTTTTCTCCTCCAACAGTACAGGCAGCAGAGGCAGAGCAGTTTATTGTCTACAACCCTCAGCCTGACTTGAATCTGTTCTGAACAGTGCACTGCGCCAAACGAGAGAGAACAGCCTAAATACTGTATAGCGCCACACTTGAGTTTTACTAACTCTGCTGCTTTAACTGAGTTCCCCACTCATTTACAATGTTAGCAAGGTACTTTTAACACACTGTCTTTAATGAATTGTGGTAATTCTTAGTGTAAAAATACTAATTAAAGAAACAGAACTAATATGATGGTTTACTTTGTCCTCCAAACACAATATAATCTAAAATATAAATAGAATGACAAAACACTTTTGCTGGATAACCGTTCTTTTAAAATAACTGTTTAAATCTATAAATAAAATGCTACTAGATGTGTGTATTTCAGCTGCAAAGTAGTAAAAATAGAAGGGAAGTTATGGCCCATGCTGTTTTGGGAAATGAAGGAGGAGGGGCGGAGGGTCCTTGGTTATGAACAGTGGTGGAAAAAGTACCAAATTGTCATTCTTGAGTAAAAGTAAAGATACCTTAATAGAAAAATAACTCAAGTAAAAGTGAGTCACCCAGTAAAATACTACTTGAGTCTAAAAATATTTGGTTTTAAATATACTTATCAAAAGTAAATGTAATTGCTAAAATGTACTTAAGCATCAAAAGTACAAGTATAAATAACAGCTATTAGGTTACAGGCTTCACTGACATGGTGCACAGTAGAGGTCCGATTTCTTCATCCCTCTCCTGCCCCCACCCGCTGGCTTTCTGTCCGATTCCCACCCACAATGCAAGAACTGGTCCCAAACTCAACCACAGCCCCGCAATGTTATTTTAGGTGTGGCACAGCTCACTTGCCAACCATGGTCCCAGCAATTTTGCGCCCTATAAGCATTATCAAATGCGCAAAAATTACTTAAGAAATTGGTTAAATTACCAGAGATTCTCACATGGCCCTTACATTGTATTACTAAAAATGCTAGATGTATGTTTTGAAGAGAGCAGAGTTGGAGAGACTTGCACTTTCTCTTTAATAATTTTTTATAGCCTACCTTTTAGGAGTGGGAAGATTTTCAGACTTACAAATATGGGTGATCAATATTTAAACTATAGCCTAATCATAGGTCTATTTAGGAAGCTGAGAAGGGTACTGGGTCCGCTCTGCCCTGGGCAGGACTGGGCACAAGCGCAGTGGAGAGCTCCGGCCATGGAGCTGGGTTGGCTGCCGGTCCCGGACTAGGCACCGGCGCAGAGAACAGCTCCGGCTCTGGAGCTGGGGTGGAGACCGGGCTCGGACTGGGCACCAGCACAGGTGACAGCTCTGGAGCTGGGGTGGCGACCGGTCCCGGGCTGGGCACCGGCGCAGAGGATGGCTCCTGCTCTGGAGCGGGGCTGGCGACCGGTCCCGGGCTGGGCACCGGCGCAGAGGATGGCTCCTGCTCTGGAGCGGGGCTGGCGACCGGTCCCGGGCTGGGCACCGGCGCAGAGGATGGCTCCGGCTCTGGAGCGGGGCTGGCGACCAGTCCCGGGCTGGGCACCGGCGCAGAGGATGATTCCGGCTCTGGACCGGGGCTGGCGACCAGTCCCGGGCTGGGCACCGGCGCAGAGGACGGCTCCGGCTCTGGAGCGTGGCTGGCGACCGGTCCTGCACTGGTTGCACTGGAGGTCGGGTGCGGGGAGCCGGCACAGAACGTACCGGCCTGGTGCGTGGAGCCTGCACTGGTTGCACCGGGCTGGTGACACGCACTGGAGGCCTGGAGCGTGTAGCCGGCACTGGTTGCGCCGGGCTGGTGACATGCATTGGAGGTCGGGTGCGGGGAGCCGGCACAGGTTGCACCGGGCTGATGACCGGTCCCAGACGGGGCACCGGTGGTAAGAACGGCTCCGGCAGCCGCGCCACCCACGCTCTCCACCACCTTCCCTGTGCCTCCAGAGACCAGGTGTTACAGCCCTCCGGAGGACGATCTCTCCCCCGATACGGTTCCATGTCTGGATCCGGGCTGGAGAAGGCAGAGGACGTACTGGAGTTCTAACGCGTGAAACCGGCACCGGACGGAATGGACTCTGGATGAGTACTGGAGACCTGATACTGGATGCTGGTACTGGCTGTACCAGACCGAGGGTGAGCACTGAAGGTCCAGCGCGGGAGGCTGGTAGTGGATGTACCGGAGGGGGGATGCTCACCGCACCATAAACTCCACATCCTCTGTCTCTTCTTCGACCTCCTCCTCTAGCTGCCTCATTTCCTCCAGAATCTACCCGAAATACTCCACCAGGTACTCCTCCTCGTCTCTCGTCCTTGCCCCCCAATGGAACTCCGGCTCTGCTCTCTCAGACCCCACCCATGGGTCTGCCTCCTTCCTCTCCGCCGCGGGCCCCGCCGATGTCTCCTCCTCCCTGGATCCCGTGGTAGTGCCGGGACCGGACTGTAACGGTCCTCCTCCTCGAAGTCTGTCTCGAATCCTCCGAGGAGTCCCGTCACCGAAAAGCGCTGCTTGGTCCGGTCTTGGTGGATTATTCTGTCACAGTGTGGTGTGTGAAGAGACCCAAGTGCAGCGCCATTGAAGTTCAACATACTTTTAATAAAGCGAACTTAACCAAAACAATAAACAAAGCAGGTAACACGACATGAACATAAACACTACAATAATCCACACCTGACAGTGGGACACAATACACCTTAAATATGGCCCCCAATTAGAGACAATGCCTAGCAGCTGCCTCTAATTGGGGACCAACACAAAAACACTATAGAATTACCTAGATAACCCCTGTCAGGCCCTGAACTAGCCAACCATAGACAAAGCCAGAGGCTTCCCTATGGTCAGAGCCTGACAGTAACCTGGCTAATATATGCATTGCCATTAATTGGAAGGTTGGTTATCCTCCCACATAAATGTCAAGTTATGTACAGTATCACAAGATTTGATTTAAGATTAAGGGTATACTGTGCAACTTTCATAAGGTCTGGCTGGATGCCTTATATGGAATACTGTATGACAAAAAAGTCTATTGAAAACATGCCTACGTCTGGGGAGATACCTATTTAGACAATCTTTAGTTGCTGGGCTGCTCAGTCCTGGCCCTGGGGGTCTGCTATACTCTGGCCTTGGCCTAACACACTGGAAACCAATAATAAATGTTTCACTAAGATCCTAAAGCTGAGTGGGGTGTTGGGTTGGGGCGCTACAGGGCCGTGGACCCCTAGGGGCAGGACGGGGTGACCCAGCTATATTTTGTGCAAGTAAAAATAACTACAGTACTATTAGGCCTATGATATTAATTATATGGAGGGTGTACTGTTTCTGTGTGTTAATGTGTAGGTAGGTGTATGTGTGTTTTCATTCAACTTTTCCCTTGAGACATAAAAAAAAAAAGATGGGAAGGGAGTTGTGTTATTGACTAGACTGGTGGGGGTTGACTAGACATCGAGGGTGTCTTAAAGACAATCAAAATGTGTCTTTGTACTTTATTTGTAAGAGTTGTTCATATGTTAGGCTATTGGTTAAAAGTGCAACCCAGTATTATTTGTTACTAGTTCAGTCTTGTCAATCACTTAAAAATATTGAGTAATCTCTTACCTAGCTTGATGACTGTGGGCATTTTTGCTGACTTTTTGTTGTTCTAAATAGAGATGGCTAGAAGGGCCATGGGTCATATTAGATTGTGTGGAAATGTGCTTTAGCTGCACACCAAAAATGGGCAGACCCCCTGCCAAGTTATGTCCCTCTGCAAATAGCACTTCTGGGTGATTTTAAAAGTCATAGTCAATCAATCAATAATATAATAATACTCTCGCAAAAAAATATATTTTTAATTTACAATATGTAGAGTCTATGAGAATAGAAAGCTTCAGAACTTTTGTGAAACATCACAGCACAGTTGAAAAATATATGGCAAATATAAATCCAAACTGGATGGTGTTCAGAGTGGAGCTGAAGGATGGGACTATAAACAAACAAAAGAAAACTATTGTAAAATATACTGAGTCTGTAAAATGTATATATTGTGTATAGTCATGGCCAAAAGTTTTGAGAATGACACAAGTATTGGTCTCCAAAAGTTTGCTGCCTCAGTGTTGATGATGGCAATTTGCATATACTCCAGAATGTTATGAAGAGTGATCAGATTAATTGCAAAGTCCCTCTTTGCCATGAAAATCAAGAAGGGCAGCAAAGAAGCCACTTCTCTCCAGGAAAAACATCAGGGACAGACTGATATTCTGCAAAAGGTACAGGGATTAGACTGCTGAGGACTGGGGTAGAGTCATTTTCTCTGATGAATCCCCTTTCCGTTTGTTTGGGCCATCCCGAAAACACCTTGTCCGGAGAAGACAAGGTGAGCGCTACCATCAGTCCTGTGTCATGCCAGTAGTAAAGCATCCTCAGACCATTCATGTGTGGGGTTGCTTCTCAGCCAAGGGAGTGGGCTCACTCACAATTTTGCCTAAGAACACAGCCATGAATAAAGAATGGTACCAACACATCCTCCGAGAGCAACTTCTCCCAACCATCCAAGAACAGTTTGGTGACGACCAATGCCTTTTCCAGCATGATGGAGCACCTTGCCATAAGGCAAAAGTGATAACTAATTGGCTCGGGGAACAAAACATCGACATTTTGGGTCCATGGCCAGGAAAGTCCCCAGACCTTAATCCCATTGAGAACTTGTGGTCGATCCTCAAGAGGCGGGTGGACAAACAACTGCCACGACTGTAAGCTGGAAGTAGAAACCCAAGTGTTGTTGTTGTTCATTAGTTTACTCCAATTAGGGGAGGGAAGGTAGGGTTAAGGGGAAATAATAAATAAGGAAAATATATATGTACATGTATATATTTACCTACATTACATTACATACACATACACTTTCCTAAATATGCCCCAAAATATGGTGGAAAGAAGCAACTGTTGCTAAATGTCTAATACTATTCAAACATTATTGTACTCATCTCTTGCCATACACACACAGATACATTCACACCCATACACACAGACGCGCACACACACTCGCTCCCACAAACACAAAAAATGTAAGTGAGTTCAGAGAGTTGGACCTTTTTGTATGCTGGCCGCTTTGGCATCCTTGGGCGCCGGGTGCCCTCACCCCTGAATTCCTCAAAGAGTCTCCTCAGATCTCTTTCAGATTTGTCTGCTACCCTCCACCTGAACTGAGCTTGTCAAACAATCAAACCACATAATTAGGCCTCCCGAAAGTTTACATCTGAACTGAGCATGGAGCGAGGGAGCATCTTCTGTTTTTGTCACCAGGGGGAGGAAGGGGGGGGGTTATTGGTTATCAGCATTTGCTTTTGTCCATAAGAAAACAAAAAAAACGAAGCACCCACCACAGATGTGCAGGGAATAATATAGAGCTATTTTATTAGATCAAAGCAAACCTGGATCAGTGGATCAGCGGCCAACCCCCCTCCTGCTGCGAAGTCCCCAGGCTGTGTTACCCATTACATTGCCATGGAGTGGAGAGAGACACAGGCATGGTTGTGTCCTCCTGGCTCCTGCAGGCCAGGCAGGCTTAGAGCTGCTGGGTTGGCATTTTCCTGGGCCAGCTGCCTGCTGACATGCCAACCGGACAGGCTGTTCCCCACACGCATGCACACAAATGCAACGCAAACGCACGCACACAAACACACACCCCACAGACAGGGCTTCAATGCTCTATTTTCACCCCCCTGAGGAACCACATAGTGATAGTCTAAACACTTTAGCTTGGTCTGCCACCACACACATACAGGAATATTTATTTATTTATTTATTTTAATGAGGAACAAGAAGTGGATCCCGGGGGGGACAGGCTTTAGATTGTGTGATAATATTTAAGATTCAGACAATGATGGCCGCCCTTGGCCAATAATGAGCCTATGAAGTTAGGCTACTGCTTCAACACATTCCTACAACAAAGTCTGTGACAAAACTAACAATGACAGTTTGAATACCATCAGCGAATATGGCATTCTAAAAGATAAGACTAGGGTTTGACATTCTAGAATGTCTCTTGTGACTTGGCTGTTATCTTTCCTGACCAATCCAAGCGACAGACAAATGGTGCATTTATGTCCCGTACCAGTTAGTGATGCAACCGGTCAGGACGCTCTCGATGGTGCAGCGGTAAGATTGGAAGAGGACTGAATTTCTTCAGTTGCCTTAGGAAGTAGAGATGCTGTTGCGCTCGCTTAACAAGAGTGGTGGTGTTGTTGGTCTATGTCAAGTTGTTGGTCTATGTAAAACTGCTGACTCTTTACTGCAGTCCCATTGATGTGGACCGGGGCATGTTCCCTCATCTACTTCCTGAAGTCAACAGGCAACTTCTTTGTTTTGCTTACATTGAGGGAGAGGTTGTTGCCCTGGCACTACAATGCCAGTTCACTAACCTCCTCCCTATTGGCTGACTCATCATTGTTAGTTATCAGGCCTACAACGGTGGCGTTGTCAGCACTTGATGATGGAGTTAGTGTCATGCAAAGCCACGCTGTCATGGGTGAACAGGGAGTACAGCAGAGGACTAAGGACACACCCCTGGAGTAACCTGTGTTAAGTGTTGTTGCCAATCCTCACAGCCTCTAGTCTGCCCGTCCAGGATCAAGTTGCAGATGGTGGTGTCAAGACTCAGGGAATGCTCAGTTGAATGCTGAACTGTAGTCAATGAACAGCATTCTCACATAGGTGTTCCTCTTGTCCAGATGTGTTGAGGCCGTGTGAAGAGAGATGGAAATGGCATATTCCTTGGATCTATTGGAGCGGTAGGCAACTTGGAGTGTGTCCAGTGTGCCTGGCATGCTGGTGTTGATGTGGGCCATGACCAGCCTCACTTCAAAGTTGACCAAGGCGACAGGGCGATAGTCATTTGGACATTGTTTTTCTTGGGCACTGGGACGATGGTGGTCTCCTTAAAGCAGGCGGGGACTAAAGCAAGAGACAGGTATAGGTTGAAGATGTCAGCTGGTCAGCACTCACTCTGAGGACGCGGCCAGGCATGCCATCTGGGCCGGCGGCTTTGTGAGTATTCACTCTTTTTTGAGAGTTTTCCTCACGTCAGCCTCAGAGCAACAGCTCTTGCTCGTCCGGAGCAGCGAGAGTCTTCTTGGATGGCTCAGTATTGTCTGCCTCGAAGCGAGCAGAGAATGGGTTAAACTCATCTGGGAGGGAGGCTTCGGTGGGCACCACACAGCTGGATTTGCCTTTATAGTCTGTAGTCCTTTTGAATCTACAGTGCCGGAAAAAATTCAGATCCCATGACTTTTTCCACATTTTGTTACGATACAGCCTTATACTCCACAGGTTTTTAGAAATGTTTGGACATTTATTAAAAATATAAAACATAAATAGTATTCAGACCCTTTGCTATGAGACTCGAAATTGAGCTCAGGGGCATCCTGTTTTCATTGATCATCCTTGATGTTTCTACAACTTGATTGGAGTCCACCTGTGGTAAATTCAATTGATTGGATATGATTTGGAAAGGTACACGCCTGTCTATATAAGGTCCCACAGTTGACAGTGCATGTCAGAGCAAAAACCAAGCCATGAGGTCGATGGACTTGTCGTAGAGCTCCGAGACAGGATTGTGTAGAGGCACAGATCTGGGATGGCTACCAAATTTCTAATTTCTACAGCATTGAAGGTGACCAAGAACACAGTGGCCTCCATCATTCTTTAATGATGCTGCTGCTACTCTCTGATTATCATCTATGCATAGTCACTAACTCTACCTACATGTACATATTACCTAAATTAGCCTGACTAACCGGTGCCCCTGCACATTGACTCTGTACCGGTACCACCTGTATATACCACCTGTATTTCACCTGTATATAGTATATATTTTTTTTTTACTGTCATTTAACAGTTTTTTTTTTTTCTTTACTTATCTATTACTTAAACTGCACTGTTGGTTAGGGCTTGTAAGTAAGCATTTCACTGTAAGGTCTACAACTGTTGTATTCGGTGCATGTGACAAATAGCCTTTGATTTGACTTGTACGCGTCCCCACCGAGTCATCAGGGTTCGTTCTGCTGGCATTGAATGCTGCAGTACGGGCTCTCAGCATGGTACAGATAGCTCCATTCATTCAGGGTTTTTGGTTGGGCTTTGTACAGATTGTTATTGTGGATACAACATTACCAACACATTTCCTAATGAAGCACTGATGATGTACACTACATAGCCTAATGTGCTCGTCGAACATCTCATTCCAAAATCATGGGCATTAATATGGAGTTGGTCCCCCCTTTGCTGCTGTAACAGCTTCCATTCTTCTGGGAAGGCTTTCCACTTTCCACTGTGCTTTAAAGTACTGTATGGGTTTTGACTGATGAGTGTATAGGGTTAAAAGCACAACTGTATATATTTAATGTACTCAGGTTCACTGTGCTGTGTCACAATACATCTTATGGGTTTACATAATGTAATGTAGTGTTTGGTTGAGTGTGTATCAGGCGAGACTATAGCCATGGACATTGGGGGCAAAGTAGTATGAAGGTTTGATTACAGGTCGTAACATGTCCTTTATGGTCCAAACAGGAGCCATACTCCCCTATAATGAATACATATATTGAAAAAGCAACAAAGGGCTATAAGCCAACGCAAGCACTTAAGGGAATTCGTTTTGCATAAAGTGTCTTAATAGGGGGTAGGGCCACCAGGAGCCAGAACAGCTTCAATGTATCTTGGCATAGATTCTACAAGTGTCCGGAACTCTATTGGAGGGATGTGACACCATTCTTCCACTAGAAATTCCATATTTTGGTGTTTTGTTGATGGTGGTTGAAAACCCTGTCTCAGGCACCGCTCCAGAATCAACCATAAGTGTTCAATTAGGTTGAGATCTGGTGAATGAGACAGCCATGGCATATGGTTAACATCGTTTTCATGCTTACCAAACCATTCAGTGACCACTCGTGCCCTGTGGATGGGGGCATTGTCATCCTATGGGGGCATAGCCATGGTGGCAAATGTAATGGCCTGCCCAGCTGTTTTATACATGACCCTAAGCATTATGGGATGTTAATTGCTTAATTAACTCAGGAACCACACCTTTGTGGAAACACCTGCTTTCAATATACTTTGTATCCCTCATTTACTCGTGTTTAAATTATTTTGGCAGTTACCTGTTGTTCCTGTTACACATTTAATCAAAATACTCAAACAAACCCATAAGTATTTCCTGGTATTAACACAAAAAATGTGCCATGTGCTATTTCGCTATATATGGGCTTGAATAGCTGTGGAAATATTTGCAAAAAGTCCACTATAGTGCTAAAACACGAAGGTAGTTCTTAATCGTTGGTTATTAAAGATGTAACCATATTGTAATATCTGCTGACACTAGAAAAGCTCCGGTAAAGGTTCAACCATGTCAAGTGTGTAGCCTAATGCATGAAGGGCACACGGTGCAAAAGGTTGGTGTGTGTTTGGTTTTACTATCCTTGTGGGGACCAGAAGTCCTCACAAGGAGTAAAACAAGGAACATTCTGACAAGTGGGGACATTTTGCCAACCCCCACAATGAAAAAGGCTATTTTAAGTGTAAGGGTTAGGGTTCGAATTAGGGCTAGGGTTAGGTTTACAGTTGTGAATTAGGGAAAATAGGATTTTGAATGGGAATCAATTGTTTGTTCCCCACAAGGATAGTAAAACAAAAGTGTGGCTGTGTGTGTGGCTGTGTGTGAGGCTGTGTGTGAGGCTGTGTGTGCGTGTCTGTGTGCTTGTGTGGATGAGTGAGTCACACTGATGATCAGGCATAAACAAGATTGGAATTTAAATACGACAGTGAGAGTGTGCGTTACTATCAACCATTATCCCATTATCATTTTAGTGACTCTTTGAAATGTGCTTATCCTATAAACTTGAATTAATTTATTAGGCTGACAAAGGCCTCTATATAAATTATTCCCCCGACACCCAGGGGGGTTACTGCGTGGCGGGTATTGCGGTCACACACATGCGCACGGCTGAGGGAGACGTTAAATTTTGTGCTTGGGTGGTTTGGTTTACAGCCCCTCCTTAGAGATAGTACCTATACTGATTTGGTATCCGGTCGCCGTCATTCCAGTGTTCTTAAACGTCATAGGTGACCTTTAAATAACTGTGACTTTCAACATTGTTACAATTATGCCCCAGCCGCATGCTTCACTAGGTTTCATTTACCACAGAAATGCAACGTGTGTGTGTGTGTGTGTGTGTGTGTGTGTGTGTGTGTGTGTGTGTGTAATTCTTAAAGGTGTGTTGGTCTACTACCCACAACATGTTCAGGTTTTAGGCTCCACTGTTCATGATCTCTTCCTGTTCCTGTTTAATATTTGAAACATTTTCTTCCCTATCTTTCTAGCCTCCTGCTCCTCATACTGTGTGAAAATGAGAAATTAGGTTGAGTGTGTGTGTGTGCGTGCATGAGTGCCTGTGTATGTTTTGACAAGGAAAGATGGCTCCAAACAGTGATGATGTCATGGATTCAGATATTTCCCCCTGAAGAATACTGAACATCGTTACAATTTACCTTTTGTCTTTTTCATATCATAGATAGATAAATGGAGAACTGTAAAGTGCAAAGCCCCTAACAGAGTTATTTGTACCCAGAAACCTCAAATGTCACCCAACACAATTCAGCTCTTTATCTTTGAAAATGTCACATCTTTATTATGTCTCTTCCTCTATCAGTCATGGCGGTCCCAGAGTGATCCCGGTCAGTCTGATGTGTAAATGTAACTGCCTGTAAGGTGAGCAGCAGACTACAAAAGATACTGAAAAGAAGTTAAAAGCCCAAATGAGCTGAAGTTATGTAAGTTCCAAAACAGAGCTACTTCTGGTCTGGAAGTAGGGAAAGGAGTGCAGTTGAACTCAAAAGTAAACTCCCTCTGTCATAGTACTGTACCTTTGACTTCACTGCACTCCTTCCCTCAACAACCAAAAGTAACAACCAAAAGTAGCCGTCTTGGAAGTTAAGCACACAAGCCATCTCACTATGCTGTCATCGTTTCGGAGCCTGCAGTGGTTCCTCTACCTGCTGTATGTTCTTTTCTTCCTTCTTGCTTCTCTCAACAGCAAAGAAAATCGACCTATTAAATTCCAGGGGGAGACAAACGTCTGTGAGATCAACCAACGTACTGTGTATTCAGCACACAGATCCTCCTCGCATTCAGAAGCTGACTGCTGTTCATTTTCATGTCTGATACCCTTAATCATAATCACACCCACCCATGACCACTGGTGCTGTTTGTGTGTGTGTGTGTGTGTGTGTGTGTGTGTGTGTGTGTGTGTGTGTGTGTGTGTGTGTGTGTGTGATCACTCCCACTCAGCCATAGCTGCCATCTTTCACCTCAGCACGTTGCGTTCTAAGGTTGTGTGCGCGTCTGTGTGTGTGTGTTCTCATGGTCTTGTTTTGGTAGTTTAGCCTCTGGTGGGACATGATAGGCGCCTCATCGAATGGGATTAAACCGCCGTGGACAAGCATCCAGCAGCAGCATCATTAAACTAATAATTACAAGACAGAGTAAATGATTAGCATCCCTATCACCCCTTTGGGTTAAGGGGGTCTATATGAGAATACAATAGTTCTCTATTCCTATTCATACGGTATGCTAGTGATCCTAGGAACTTCCAGTCCTGGACAAATTAAGTACCCATTTCAGTAGAGATTCTCATTGAGCATGCTTTTTATTCCAGGGCTAGGATAAATATGTCTGGGGAACCTACCCTTTTAATAATAATAATTTGCTATGTATGGGTTATGGATGCGTTATGAAGTTCTTATGTATATAGGTACCCTTCAAATAAAGTGTTAACCAATGTTTCAAGCTATATCCATGTGCAAACCTTGGCTGGTTAATTATCTATGTAAATATTAAAACACTTAAACCAGACCAATATCATGTTTCTAGAACATTCAAATGAAGGACAGGGAGCTACAGTATACCATGCCATTATTCAAATTCCCATTGAGCCACCATAAGCAATAAGAAATATTCAAAGGTAATTGATACTTGTAACTTGCCCTTGAATGACTCAGCTCTCCTCCATCTCCAGAGCTCAGCTACACGGCCCCTGGTGGGAGAGACATATACTTGACGTTATTGGGTCTTGCCTCTCAAGTAGCGTTGTTCAGTCAGTCACTTAAATTGCATCTGGCTCACAATGTCTCATCTCATTGTATTGGGACGGCTAAAATCCAGGCTGCATTCTCTTATTATTTTACATATTTTAGAAAACCATGAGAGACCATGAAGTTTAAAAAGAGTGAATGAAACAGAGGAATTGTTAGTTGATATCCGACGAGGTATGGTATTTGAGAGATTGCTTTACTTCATATCAACAGCAGCATTCATGTTTGACTGATTGACTCTATGGTGAGTCATACTCATAACCTACAAGGTTTAATTTCGCTCAAGTTGTACAGAATCGCATAATGCAAGTGAATAAATAGTGCAATTGACCAACAGTTAACCCTCCTGCATGTGCAGCAATTGCACCTCTCATTGGCCAGCTAAAGAGCCGTTAGACGTGACAGACTTAGCTGGCGTTTTACTAACACGTGTGTGTGCACGTAGGCACACGCGCATGCACATACACATGCAAAAAGAAAACCTCACACATCCTTATCATCCCTTAACTCTCACACAGAAATCATGCATTATTCTTTTGTGTGCATTGTCAAAGCATAATCGTTATTTCAAAAGGGTCAGAATTGTAATTATTTTCTAATGAACTCCAATAAAACAATTAACAGCTGCACTGTCTGATATGTGAGAGAGAATGTCTCTGCTGAAACGAGGGTCAGTATCAGCACCGTCACAGTAAGGGTCTCTATTTTGCTCGCTTTCTCTCTCTCCTCTCTCTCTGCAGACTAAGACCCATGGTGACACAGGCCATTTTTCTTTTTCGATGTCTACCTCAGCTGGATAGAAATTGGTGTTGCAACAAAGAGCTCAGAAACTCACTCAGACAACATTGCCCAGTCTGGCCAGAGCTGTATTTTCCCAAATACAAAAAACCCTGTTTGCAAAATGACTTTATTTAAAGCCCCCATGCAGTCTTTTTTAAGTCATCACTGTATGTTTAATAAATTATTGTGTGTGTTTATTTCATGAAAATAACTATTAAAAAAATTATAATTATATATATTGTATATATATTAATATTACCATTTACGTATTTCCCTGAGCCTCCTTTTGCCATTGAAATGCTCAGTTTGATCATGTGGGATTGTTGATAAAATGTTAAATATATTTACATAGAGTACACAGCCCTGAATTATGAATAGGATAGTCTAGACTCTAGAGTGTAACCAACTTATCAAGTAGAACTGTGGAAATATCATTACAAAAACAGGACAATCGTGTTTTTGACTGTCCCTTTAAAAAGAGTGTGACTGCTAAAATATGTTTATCCTAACTTGAATACAGCAGATAATAAAAAAAAATGTCTTATTCAGTTCTAGTGAAGCAACAAAGACAAGACCAAAAGTCAAAATAATGTATTAATTGTATTCTTCCTAGAAGACCAAACCTCTGTCTCCCAGTCTTTCATCTTTATTGTGATCTCCTCCTTCGTCATCTTTCAATCCTTCAATAGAAATCTTGTCTGAGCCTCTGATTCCAGAGTAGATAGAAAGTTGTTTTTTAGATTTTTGTTTAAAGCCTATCCCAAACCTTAACCATTACATTAACCATTCAAAGTTCATTTCTAACCTTAAGATTTTGGAGTTAATTCAGAGTTAATGCCTAAACTTAACCTTAAACACTTTGGAATTTGACGTTTGCAACAACTTTGACATTTGAAATTGAGAAAAATGGATGAACGTCTAATTCTGACTGAGAGCTAGTTTTCTTCTGTTTAGTATTATATACAAATGATTGCAGTCTTTTCCTATAGTTTGCGATGCATACACATTATATTTGCACAATTGTCAGCTGTTCAATTTACTAATCTGAAATCTGCCTGAGTTTGTTTTGGTAGGTAGTCCTTTCTCATTTCAGAGTTGGCAGTCTGCTTATCTTCCTGTAGCCCATATGCGAGGAATCATGTTTTAAGCTGTCCTCTCTTTTTGGTCAAAACAGGGAGCTGAATTAAAAGTTTGCTTTTTGTAAAAAAAAAAATATACTCTATAAATCCATAAGCCTGACAATTTACTTAGCAGAAAGATCCACTCAACCAAAACTAGGCTAGTCAGCACTAAACAAAGGTTCTTATAGAAAATGGCCATCGACTATAGCATTAATTTTCACTCTGTCCAATAAACAAGTCTTCGTCCAGAGGTAAAGTTAAAGAAGTGTTATGTGTGGGAGTGTGGCGCAGCAGTAGTGCTGCAATCTACCAAGCACATATTGTCCATGGGCGACATGGGTTCGAATTCCACCCCGACACTTACCAACTTTCTTCCCTCTATAACTGTACTACATTCTAAACTGTCGGAATGAAGGAAAGAAATACGTAAGGAGGATGAGGATTTTTACTGTAGTACTGTAGCTTCTGCTACTTACATGGTGCTCTGTGTTGTTCAGAAAGCAGTGTCTTCTGTATCATGAAACAAATAACGGTTCCTGTTAAAGTTTCTCATAACTGCCAGATCCATGTTTAATGTAGAGTGATTTGTTCTGAGAATTCTCTACGTGTTTGGACCGGTATGGTACTGTTTATTGTGAAGCAACATTTCCTTGAGAAAATAAAATCAAACAAGAAACCCCTTCTGTCAATAGAACCATTCCCCAAAATCATTAGAATGTCTTCCAATAGTTCTGAGTTCAATTCAAGAAGACATTTTGGTTCTACATACCATAGAGCTACTCTTCTCATTGAAAAAACTATTTTAAGGACCAATGACGTTCTACTTTGGGGTTTTACATGCTATGTGTACCAGTGGCGGTCGTGCCGTTTAAGATGAGGGAGGAAACATTATTTTTTCATGAGCATGGCCTTATTTCTATTACAGCATATTGGATGACTGTCATTCATATTCCATTCACCCAGCTCATTGTAACAGCGATAGGTTTAGGCTACTACATGATACTCAAATTTTCCCTATACCCATCATGAGGTTGCTACAACCTAGCCTATGAATGAAGGTTTACAACGTAGGTGCACACAGGTCGAGAAACAAATTTGAGGTGACAGACCGTGACATTCAATACCGCCTTGCACACTCTTGCCTGCATCTAGCTGATATAGGATGTAATAATTAGTCCAACAGCTTCCGTTTAAGAAATGCTTTTCTACAGAATCGGCGGAATGATTACACCCCTGATCACGCGTAAACAGAGTTCACTCTCATAACAGCCACATTGTATTCCTTCTCTTTCCTTCGCTTGTGGACTTCAATGCACAACAAATCAGCTGTATGTGACCAGCTCAAAAAACCTTTCCAAACCAAACCTCTACAAACAGCCTCGTTGTCACCATATTTGCTAATGTAACGTCAAAGTCAGCATAGCTACATCGTTGTCACCATATTAGCTAAAGAAAAGTATTTGTATTCCTTCTCTTCCCTTTGCTTATGGACTTCAATGCACAAAAAATCAGCTGTATGTGACCGGGCGAAAAAACCTTTCCAAGCCAAACTGCTACACACAGCCTCGTTGTACCATATTTGCTAAGGTAACGTCAAAGTCAGCATAGCTAATAGAACTAACGCGTTAGTAAGCCTGCTACAATCTTGCAGTAACGTTAGTGTATGGTCAGTAAGCAGTTACACCGGCGGGCCCGGGTGGCAATAAATTAATAAAATCAAAAACTTACCTTGACTTGAAAGAGTTCCAGTGTGGTGTTGGAAAGTCACAGCCAACTAACTAAAATAGCACCCCTTGGTTTGAGCAGGGTGTTTCAGTAGGCTGAACTAGCTAGCTGCATTTGTAAGTAAATCACGAAATCTTGCTCTCTCGCTCTACAAAGCAAAGCAGTGTGACAAATAACAACACAGAGTTACACATTAAACAAACAGTCAAAAACACAATAGAAAAATGTATATACAGAGTGCAAAAATGTAGTGCAAAAATGCAGTAAGGTTAGGAGGTAGAACAATAAATAGACTATAGTGGTGACCTAAATTACAGAATTATCATTATTAACACAGGAATGAAAAATGTGCAAATTATGATGTGCAAATAGAGATACTGGAGTGCAAGATTAGTGAAAATAAACAAAAATAAATATGGGGATGAGGTAGTAGTGTGGGCTATTTACAGAAGGGCTATATACAGGTGCAGTGATCGATAAGCAGCTTTGACAGCTGATGCTTAAAGTTATTGAGGGAGATAGGAACCTCTAGCTTCAATGATTTTTGCAATTCGTTCCAGTCATTGGCAGCAGCAAACTGGAAGGAATGGCGACCAAAGGAGGTGTTGGCTTTGGGGGTGACCAGTGAGATATACCTGCTGGAGCGCATGCTACGGGTGGGTGTTGCTATAGTGACCAGTGAGCTGAGATAGGGCGGGGATTTACCTAATAAAGACTTATAGATGACCTGGAGCCAGTGGGTTTGGCGACGAATATATAATGAAGGCCAGCCAACGAGAGCATACAGGTCGCAGTGGTGGGTAGTGTATGGGGCTTTGGTGACAAAACGGATGGCACTGTGATAGACTACATCCAATTTGCTAAGTAGAGTATTGGAGGCTAGTTTGTAAATGACATTGCCGAAATCAAGGATCGGTAGAATAGTCAGTTTTACAAGGGCATGTTTGGCAGCATGAGTGAAGGAGGCTTTGTTGCGAAATAGGAAGCCAATTCTTGATTTAATTTTGGATTGGAGATGGTTGATGTGAGTCTGGAAGTTGAGTTTATAGTCTAACCAGATGCCTAGGTATTTGTAGGTGTCCACGTATTCTAATTCGGATCCGTCGAGAGTAGTGATGATAGTCCGGTGGGCGGGTGCTGGCAGCGTTCGATAGAAAAGCATGCACTTAGTTTTACTAGCGTTTAAGAGCAGTTGGAGGCCACGGAAGGAGTGTTGTATGGCATTGAAGCTTGATTGAAGGTTAGTAAACACAGTATCCAAAGAGGGGCCAGATGTATACAGAATGGTGTCATCTGCGTAGAGATGGATCAGAGAGTCACCAGCAGCGAGAGCGACATCGTTGATGTATATAGAGAAAAGGGTTGGCCCAAGAATTGAACCCTGTGGCACCCCCATAGAGACTGCCAGAGGATCGGACAATAGGCCCTCCGATTTGACACACTGAACTCTGTCTGCAAAGTAGTTAGCGAACCAGGCAAGGCAGTCACTTGAGAAACCAAGGCTGTTGAGTCTGCCAATAAGAATGCGGTGATTGACAGAGTCGAAAGCCTTGACCAGGTCGATGAAAACGGCTGCACAGTACTGTCTTTTATCGATGGCGGTTATGATATCGTTCAGTACCTTGAGCGTAGCTGAGGTGCACCCATGACCAGCTCGGAAACCAGATTGCATAGCAGAGAAGGTACGGTGGGATTCGAAGTGGTCAGTTATCTGTTTGTTAACTTGGCTTTCGAAAACTTTAGAAAGGCAGGGCAGGATGGATATTGGTCTATAACAGTTTGGGTCTAGAGTGTCTCCTCCTTTGAATAGGGGGATGACCGCGGCAGCTTTCCAATTTCTAGGGATCTCAGACGATACGAAAGAGAGGTTGAACAGGCTAGTGATAGGTGTTGCAACAATTACTGGCTGATAATTTCAGAAAGAGAGGGTCCAGATTATCTAGCCCAGCAGATTTGTAGGGGTCCAGACTTAGCAGCTCTTTCAGAACATCAGCCGTCTGGATTTGGGTGAAGGAGAAGCGGGGGAGGCTTGGGCAAGTAGCTGCCGGGGGTGCAGAGCTGTTGGCCGGGGTAGGGGTAGCCAGGTGGAAAGCATGGCCAGCTGTAGCAAAATGCTTATTGAAATTTTCGATAATCGTGGATTTATCGGTGGTAACAGTGTTTCCGAGCCTCAATGCAGTGGGCAACTGGGAGGAGGTGCTCTTATTCTCCATGGACTTTACAGTGTCCCAGAACTTTTTGGAGTTAGTACTACAGGAAGCAAATTTCTGTTTGAAAAAGCTGGCCTTTGCTTTTCTGACTGACTGTGTGTACTTGTTCCTGACTTCCCTGAATAGCTGCATATCGCGGGGGCTATTCGATGCTAATGCAGTGCGCCACAGGATGTTTTTGTGTCAAGTCTGGGGTGAACCAAGGGCTATATCTATTTTTTCTCTCTTGCTTCTCCTTCATTTTGGAATAAATTAATTTGTTCAAAACTGTTCAACTATTGTCTTTCTCTCTGAGTCAACTACTCACCACATTTTATACACTTCAGTGCTAGCTAGCTGTAGTTTATGCTTTCAGTACTAGATTAATTCTCTGATCCTTTGATTGGGTGGACAACATGTCAGTTCATGCAGCAAGATCTCTGATAGGTTGGAGGACATCCTCCGGAAGTTGCCATAAGTACTGTGTAAGTCTATGAAGGGGATTAAAACCATGAGCCTCCTAGGTTTTGTATTGAAGTCAATGTACCCAGAGGAGGACTGCTGACGGGACGAGCGAGAATCAACACAATTTCACAGTAAATTACGCATTCTCAGTAGGATGAGCCTAGTATGCTGATATTTGTTGCTTACTGCATTTGTTTTTACTAAACAGTATGTTCTAAATAGTATGTAGTACGATTAGTTCAGAGTCTGCAATTTAAGTAGAAGGCCAGCCCGATTTCGGACAAAAGATTTCGGATTTCAACAATAGAATGCAGCCATACGCCATCCCATCTGGTTTGCGCTTAGTGGGAATATAATTTGTTTATCAACAGGACAATGACCCAACACACCTACAGGCTATTTGACCAAGAAGGAGAGTGATGGAGTGCTGCATCAGATGACCTGGCCTCCACAATCACCCGACCTCAATCCGCCTAGTTAAGGAAAAGCAGCCAATAAGTGCTCAGCATATGTGACCCATTTCAGGAAACTAGGCATACGTCGCAAGTCACAACTTCACAGGAGAGCCTAAATCAAAATGTGTTTTGTTGGCAGAAATGCCTTCTAGAACACTTGAACTTTCATGTGCCTTAATAACAAACAAACTTGTATGCCATCTGTAAATACGAATAAAGTTGTTAAATTACGAGCCTAGTCGATTTAGCCACAGAAATAGACAGGAACCTTCCTGGTAGCCATGATTGGCTGAGATAATGAGGGGCTGGACATGCCGAGAGATGAGTTTCAGATTGGTCTGCGGTGTAGCATCTAGTGTCTATAAAATGAGCTGCTCGTTATGCTTAGATACTACTTTCTACTGCAGTTTTTTCGAAAGATATAAAGTTAGCCATGGAGAACTGCAAATATGTTGCTACTGCGCTCAATAACATTGCTGCCCTGAATTTATCAGGCACTATCGACAAAGGTCAGTGGGGAAAAAGTTGTGATTGACTACTTTATGGAGGACGAACATGCCATGCTGACTCTGACTCTGAAAATGAATCAGACAATGAGGAAATCCCTGTTTTAGGTCTAAACAATTTTATTGAAGAAGACATTGTAGGGTCTTCTGATGACAGTGATGGGGAAGAAACGGCGATCAACAGTGTTGTCATGGAAGAAGTTGAACGAGTTTTGAAATTAGTGGAATATCTGGTAGAAGCAGAGTATGATAAGGAGATAAATAGAATTCTGGCGTTTGATTGCAAATGCATAGGTAGCTGAAAAGAGACCACAGAAGGCTGTTGTATAAAACACCTGTCTCCTGTGACACCTGTTATTGTGAAGTGGAAACATCTAGGAGCAACAACGGCTCAGACACGAAGTGGTAGGCCACACAAGCTCACAGAACGGGACCGGCGAGTGATGAAGGATGTAGTGCGTACAAATCGCCTGTCCTCGGTTACAACACTTACTACTGAGTTCCAAACTGCCTCTCGAAGCAACGTCAGAACTGTTAGTCGGGAGCTTCATAAAATAGGTTTCCATGGCCGAGCAGCCTCACACAAGCCATGATCACCATGCGCAATGTCAAGCGTCAGCTGAAATTATGTAAAGCTTGCTGACTCTGGAGCAGTGGGAACGCGTTCTCTGAAGTAATGAATCACGCTTCACTATCTGGAAGTCCGACTGACAAATCTGGCTTTGGCGGATGCCAGGAGAACGCTACCTGCCCCAATGCATAGTGCCAACTGTAAAGTTTGGTGGAGGAGGAATAATGGTCTGGGGCTGTGTTTTACTGTTCAGGCTAGGCCCATTTGTTCCAGTGAAGGGAAAGCTATTAGACAATTCTGTGCTTCCAACTTCGTGGCAACAGTTTGGGGAAGGCCCTTTCCTGTTTCAGCTTGACAACGCCCTTGTGCACAAAGCGAGGTCCATACAGAAATGGTTTGTCGAGATCGGTGTGGAAGAACTTGACTGGCCTGCACAGAGCCCTGATCTCAACACCCTAGAACACCTTTGGGATTAATTGGAACGCCGACTGCGAGCCAGGCCTAATCACCCAACATCAGTATGCACACATTGATGTCAGACATATATCCATCCCAACACTCTGTTGCTGATGACTGGGATGAATGCAGGAGCAGATTTCAGGAGCAGGACAAGACACCCTCTTTGTGACTGATGACTGACATACAGTACATAAGGGCATGTACGTGATAGGCCTATCAGGCTTATATGATTATGATGGTCATAATGCTTTTTAAGGTCATAAAGCGCATTTAGTTAGTCCCAAGTAAAGTGACACAGGATGGTCATAATGTTTGTTGCTGATATTGTTATTGTGTTGCATTGTTGAGGAGAGTTAGCAAGCAAGCGTTTCACTGTACCGTGGTGTGCACTTGACCAATAAACTTAGATTTGATTTATACTCAGAACCCTAAAGAGTTTTTCCACGCCGCTCTAGTGTGAAATAAGACTGTTACCTTCAGTGAGAAAATCAGCTCCAGAATCTTGCTAAATGCAAACAACAGTCTGTGCTGCTCAACAATAGGCTAGCTGTGAAAAGGCAGCCATGGAGATGGAGCCATGAAATGCGCCCCAAATGGCACCCTATTCCCTATGTAGTACAATAGTCTTAAACGGGGTCCATAAGGCTCTGGTCAGAAGTAGTGCACTATATGGGGAATAGAGTGCCATTTGGGACACATATATAGAGATGGAGCCTTTGCAATGAGAGGGATGGCAGTGGAGAGAGGAGAGAGGTGGGCGGGATCAGGGATGTGTTTGAAGGTGTCGCTCCAGCACATCCTGTATGTTTTATTAATGAGCTCAGAGCTCCTGACGATCCCAGCGTGTTAATCAATTTCAGACATGCACTCTTCTCATCTCAGATACCAGATACACCCACTACCCCCGCCCCTGTGTATTTTTTTTATTCTTCATATTTTATTTTTATGTAGAGTAGTGGAATTCCTCAAAGTCATCTGTGCAAAGTTTTTTCAATCAGTCACTCATTGTCGTTTCTCCATGACACCTGGCACTGGCCCTTCAGGGTGTAAGGAATCTAAATGGTTGTTGCATATTGTGAGTCAGGCCTGCTGGAGAGACATCCCCGCCTGTCTCTGTGTGTGTGTGTGTGTGATTGCGCTGCGTGCATGTGTTTGTGACAGCACGGAACCACTTCAGAATCTTTAATACCAATGGCCTTTTTTGTTCTATGAACATTTGAGTAGGACCCATTTATGCAAAGTTCTCCCTTTCATATTTGGCCTATTGAAGAGCATTTAAGGCCCCTGGCCAGTATGATATATGAGATGCCTGTGGCAGTCATACCTCTATGGAATGGTACAGGGCTGTGGGGGGCAATGTAATGATGTGGCCTCCTATGGTGCAGTGCTCTGGCCACCTTTGATGCAGGCAGGGCTCTGAGGGAAAGTGGGAGAGAGAGAGGGAGAGAGAGAGAGGGTGTGTGTGTGTGTGTGTGTGTGTGCGCATGTGTGTGTGTCTGAGTAGTAAGCACACGTGAGCAGTAAGCAAACAGCAGACCCTTGTCCCTGAGTGGGTCCCCATGGTGATTGAGTCCTGCCTCCTGTGTCCTTGTGTGCATGCTCCGGATATCCTGAGGCTTGGTATGAGTATAGCCTGAAGGTGGGGAGGAGCGGTTCCTCTTGCTGTTCCGTAGGTAAGCACCATGGTCTTGTAAATTACTAAAATGTAAATGGTGTATTGGATGCGCGCTTCAAATGGAAGCCAGCGGAGTGTGCGAAGGAGCAAGGTGACATGAGAGAACTTGGGAAGGTTGAAAACCAGGTGGGCTGCAGCGTTCTAGATAAGTTGCAGGGGTTTGATGGCACAAGCGGGGATCTCAGCCAACAGCGAGTTGCAGTAGTCCAGATGGGAGAGGACAAGTGTCTGGATTAGGTAAGGTTGTACTCTATGGATGTTGTAGAGCATGAACCTGCTGGAGTGAGTCACTACTTTGATGTTTGCAGAGAACGACAGGGTGTTGTCCAGGGTCACTCCAAGGTTATTTGTACTCTGTGAAGGCGACACTGTGAAGTTATTAACCGTAATGGAGAGGTCTTTGAGCGGGCAGACCTTCCCAGGGAGGAAGAGTAGTTCCGTCTTGTTGAGCTTGAGGTGGTGGGCCAACATTCAATTTGAGATATCTGCCAGGCACGCAGAGATGCGTCGCCACCTGGGTGTTAGAAGGGGGGAAGGAGAAAAGTATTTGAGTGTCATCCACATAGCAATGATAGGAGGGATGGTGTGAGGATATGATGGAGCCGAGTGACTTGGCGTATAGAGAGAAGAGTGGGCCTAGAACTGAGCCCTGGGGGACACCAGTAGTGAGAGTACGTTGGGCAGTCACAGATCCTCTCCACGTCACCTGGTAGGAATGGCCTAACAGGTAGGATGCAATCCAAGAGTGTGCAGAGCCTGAGGCCCAGCCCTGATAAGGTGGATAGGAAGATCTGATGGTTCACGGAGTCAA
The DNA here is from genome assembly GCA_023634145.1 of Thymallus thymallus. Classification (NCBI taxonomy): domain Eukaryota; kingdom Metazoa; phylum Chordata; class Actinopteri; order Salmoniformes; family Salmonidae; genus Thymallus; species Thymallus thymallus. The sequence goes on along the minus strand of CM042405.1, from coordinate 13,089,979 downwards.
AGGCAGCGGAAAGATTCTAGGAGGATGAGAACAGAGGAGAGAGAGTCAGCGTTGGCAGTGCGGAGAACCTCCGTGACACAGAGAAGAGCAGACACGGTTGAGTGACCCGTCTTGAAGCCTGACTGGTTAGGGTCAGGAAGATCATTCTGAGAGCTATAACGATAAAGTTAATCAGAGACAGCACGCTCAAATGTATTAGAAAGAAAAGAAAGAAGGGATACTGGTCTATAGTTTTTGACGTCAGATGAGTCGATTGTTGGTTTCTTGAGGAGGGGAGAGACTCGAGGGACTGAAAAGAATTGTAGGTTTTCCGAAAGTTTAGTTTTCCTCCATTTTTGCTCACCTCTTCTGTAAGCTTGCAATGAGTGACACAGCTACAGAGCAGGAGAGGAGGGTCGAGCCGGCCGGAAGGAAATGGGACAGTGCAAGTCATAGGATGCAGAAAGGGAGGAGAGTAGGGTCAAAGAGGCAGAATCAGGAGACAGGAGGGAGAAGGATTTAGCAGAAGGGAGAGATGAGGACAGAAGAGGAGAGTGAAGTGGGAGAGAGAGAGTGAAGATTGCGACGGCGCATAACCATCTGGGTAGGGGCTGAGTGGTTAGGGTTGGAGGAAAGGGAGACAGAAAAATAAAAAGTAATGATCATAGACCTGGAAGGGGGTTTCAGTGATATTAGTAGGCGAGCAGCCTCTAGTAAAGATGAGGTCAAGTGTATTGCCTGGCTTGTGAGTTGGAGGGGATTGGGAAAGGATGAGGTCAAAAGAGGCAAGGAGGGGAAAGAGAGGGTTAATTAATCGAAAGGCAGTTGTCGGCAGGTTGAAGTCGTCAAGTACAAAGAGTGGTACCAATCACATCAGATCTTTTTCAGAGCTGACCTTCTTGGTTAAAAGACCAAAATTTGAAACAAAGATCAGAATTGGGCTGCCTGTCTAAACGTAGCCTCAGATACATTTTAATACCATGTGTAGATGGATTTCTGAAAATGTTGGCACAACCAGAATGTGTGGACGCATGTTAGCGCCAGGTATAAATTGGTCTTCTGTCTGCTTAAATCTTATACGTTATAAAAGCCAAGCTAGCAACTTAGGCTATAATGCAAATTAGTGCCTGTCATTTGTGTTCCCTTGAATCAACACCTATCCTAACCAGTTGATTTTGTCCACCCACACCAACACGATCAGGACACACAGGTTGAAATATTAATATATATATATTACAAATATATATATTTGTAAATATATAAATAAATATACATAAATATATTACAAACTGCCTCAGTTAATAATTTGGGGACAAGTCGAAAAGCATTAAACATTTATGGCAATTTAGCTAGCTAGCTTGCTGTTGCAAGCTAATTAGTCCTATTTTGCTAGCTAGTTTGCTGTAGCTAGCTAATTTGTCCTGGGATATAAACATTGGGTTGTTATCTTACCTAAAATGCACAAGGTCCTCTACGACAGTTAATCCACAGATAAAACAGTCAACCGAATTTGTTTCTAGTCATCTCTCCTCCTTCCTTCTGGTTTATTTTTCTTCTTTATATGGCGGTTGGCAACCAACTTTAATAAGGTGCATTACCACAACTGACTGTAGCGTGGACCTCAGTTCATCTTTCAATCACCCACGCGTTGAGCGTCGCAAATAGAACCAATTTCTATTTTATCGCCTGGCAACACAGATACTCGTTGACGCGTGCCAGCAGTGTGATGCAGTGATTGAATAACATGAATGTGTACATTTATTTCGCGACGCGAGTGGTGTGGTCAGCATGTAAGTGTTATTTACTACTATAGGGCTCCAGACTAACATTTTCCCCTGGTGTTACTGATGCCACTAACTGGTGGCACCACCCCCAAATCATGAGTAATCATCTTAGAAAGTAATTCATAGTGCTTTATTAAGACGTATAATAAATAGACAACTGAGGTATTCGATAAATACTGTACGTTGTTTAATCCACGCAGGATTTTTTTCTGCAACCTAATCCAGTGATTGTCATGAATTTTGGATTGGCAATTAGACTATAGTTGCTATATTTTACTGCTAAAATAGGACTTGTATTTATTTATTTGTTCAATAGAGATTCATTACATATTTATGTACACTAAATAATATAATATGCTAAATAGTTTTTGGTCAACACCTGATGAAGTGGAAACTCAAAACACTAGATCGCGAACTATAAATATAATACCCACTGCTAGTAGCCATGTATACATCCAACAGTATTTATTTTTATTTTTTGCAGTTGTAGGCTACTACCCATGAGACCAATAGGAGAAATAAAAACCTACAAGGACAAGGGGCGAAGCTTCCAAAACTGTGTTTTTCCAACAACTGCATTTTGAAATGTTATATGATCAGAAAGCATTTTTCTCTCAAGCGCATGGGGGGACAGGAGAGTGGCTCGCTCATCACAGCAGTAGGCCCCAGCAAGGGCAGAGGGGCAGGGCAGACACTTTCATTACAGGAACCATGAGGATAATGCACTTTACTGTTTGACCAAGTCATGGTTTTAGCCGCCCAAAAAAGTAGGATGTTTTGAGTGAGGTGACAATGTAGAATGTTCTCTTTTTACGTTTATAGGCACCCTTTCCGTTTTTATACAATCCATGATCTTGGCTATCTAACTGATGAGAGTCGGAGCAGACGGGTATCCTATGAAGCACGCTAGATCTACTGAGGGTTTTATGAAGCTGACCAGCTTCAGTTAGCTTCACATTCCATCTCAGACTTCATCCGTACTACGACGGTGGATATTGCTTGTCTGCCTGCCGCTAACTCTAACAGGCTTGTAAATGCATGGCCAGTCGAACTCCAAACTCTTCAATGAGACAATGCTGAAACATCAGTCCGGGGGCGAGTCAGTGCCACATTTTCATTTGTGCTTAAATCAAAATGAAATAAAGTTATCTTGCAAATTCAGCAGGCTATGGTGTGAAATAGGCTTTTAGAAGTGCCGTCTTTATTTCATTACTTATCGTAAATGCCGGTGAGCCACTTTCGTATGACCGGTTATCTTGAGTCGAACTCAGAGTTGACCAAAGTTACAGTACCTCTCTAACTCAATTATAAGCATTGTCTCTCTCGCTCTGATACTCTGAAAATCTAATATTTGCTCAGCCAAGCACACATACACACACATATACACACACACACACACACATACACCCTGCCCACACACACACACACAAACACGCGCACACACACACATACTGATTCTCTGAATATAGAATATCTGGCTCACCCAAGCACACAGACATACGCTGTTGCGCACTCTCTCACATTACACACACACACACACACACACACACACACACACACACACACACACACACACACACACATCATAGTCTCTGTTCTTCAAGCAGATAAAAGACAGATCAAACACAGCGAGCAGCAATTGAAACCACAATACTGAGAACTCCGGCATGGGCAGATTCCGCTGGCTCAGCACACCAGTCAGAAGCACAGTACAGGTGTTACACTTAAAAACACCTTTTTCCTGTCTTCGGATTTGGAAAAACAAAACAAAACACAGAGCAGTATGGGTTCAGTCAAATATCCCAAATAGCATTGTTTATGCAGCACTCTGGTTTACATACCACTTACAGCACACTGATATTAAACTATTAGATTCTACTTACCATACTGTATACTAAAGTAGCATACAATCTTTGTATCGGGTTGAACCACCCTTTGCCCCCAGAACAGCCCGAATTCTTTGGGGCATGGAAAAGATTGCTCAATTGGTATCAACGGACCTAACAGGTGCCAGGAAAACAATACCCACACCATGACACCTACACCACCGCCAAGGGCCTATACCATTGACACCAGTCAAGATGGGGCTGTGTACAAAGTAAAAAATGTTGTCGCACCATTCTCTGTAAACCCTAGACACTATCGTGCGCGAAAAGCTCAGGAGGCTGGCAGTTTCTGAAATACTGGAACAGGCGCACCTAGCACATACGATCATACCACACTCAAAGTCGCTTAGGTCACTAGTTTTGCCCATTCTAACGTTCAATCTAACAGTAACTGGATGCCTGTCTGCCTGTCTACACACGTTTTGGATGCATTTGCAGTACGTTTTGGTTGTGTTTCAAATGATTTTGTACCCAATAGAAATTACAAGTTTCAAGTTTTATTAGTCGTATGTGCGGGATACACATGGTATACAGTGTCCAACAAAGTGCTTACTTGAGGGTTTCTTCTCGACAATGCAACAACAATAAAATGTGATAATACAAACATCAAGTAAATTGCTCATTAGAATAGAATAGACAAGTATAATACAGGAGGAAACAATTTATATTCCAATATTTACACCTGTTTAGGGGAAGGGGGATTAGCGGCAAGTGTTTAAATTGTACAGTATTTAGATATCATAATAACAGTCTGGTTGCAGCAGATGTGTGTGTGTGTGTGTGTGTGTGTGTGTGTACAGTACTATGGTTGGAAACTCAGTGCAGGTGGTCAGTCCAGTTCAAGTGTTCAGTAGTCTGATGGCTTGTAGATAAAACCTCAGGGCTCTGAGCTTTGTGTCGAGCCTGGAGGGAACAGTAGCGTTGGATGCTGAACTCTAGTCAATGAACAGCATTCTCACATAGCTGTTCCTCTTGTCCAGATGTGCTAAGGCAGTGTGAATAGTGATATAAAGGGCTTCTTCCGTGGATCTGTTGGAGCGGTAGGCAAATTGGAGTGGGTCCAGTGTGATTGGCATGCTGGCCTTGATGTGGGCCATGATCAGCCTCTCAAAGCGCTTCATGATGACTGGGTGAGTGCGACGGGGCGATAGTAATTTGGGCATGTCACCTTGTCTTTCTTGGGCACTTGGACGATGGTGGTCTCCTTAAAGCAGGTGGGGACCAGAGCCTGGGACAGGGACAGGTTGAAAATGTCCAAGAAGACGCCCGCCATGCAAACCAGTGCCAGGGGGGCATTTCACCATTCACACTGCTGTCTGTGGTAAATGTAGGAAGCACTTCATGTTACAAAGTAGAAAACAGCATCTGAGAGTCCTAGTAGTTGTACGATGGAACCCACTACATAATGTATTATTGAAACACTTGAAATCCACCATTAATGAATTATAAAGTAAAAATAAAACGTAAATGTTTTAACTTTTCACATTTCACGAGATAAAGTATGCTATTTATTCCTTGTCAATCTCGTCACATTTCTGCTCATCTGTAGCCATGGGAAATAGGATCATATGCTTTTGAAAGTAGTTTTATATTATGTTCTACAATAAAAGTATTTATGTTCAGTACAGCGATAATTGTAGCTTACATGATTATTAATAAACTATGTGAGAATATATGTCTCAATATTCTGTCTCAATATGAATCCCAAGAACACTAACATTTTAAAACATGCCTACACAAAGACGTATGAAATGATCAATGCTGCAATAGGAAAAAAACACAGACTAGTCTCACTGCAGAATCAGACATCCCAAACCCTTATCCATGAACGTCAACATTTTGAAGGTGAAGTTTAGGCATCAACAGGGAGAGATCTGTTCACTGTGACAGAAGCAACAGGAGGAAGGGAGAAGAAGACACTCCCTGTTTTTAGCTCAGTGATTAAAACGTTTACTTCACTGTGGAAAGATGCATTCAAGACTAACTCATGGGGGTCTACAATTGCTCTGCATATGTTTGTCTTATAATAATGAAGCTGAATAATACACAATTTTTCCGTGGTGACTGGTAAACTGTGATATCTGTGCAAAGCTTAGAAAAAAATACCAACCGTGTACAAAACATTAAGAACACCTGTTCTTTTTTTCTACCAACATTTGGAGCACCAAGGTGTCTAAAGCATTCCACAGGGATGCTGGCTCATGTTCACCCCCATGTTGGCTCCAATGCTTCCCATAGCTGTGTCAAGTTGGCTGGATGTCCTTTGGGTGGTGGACCATTCTTGATACACACAGGAAACTGTTGAGTGTGAAAAACCCAGCCGCGTTGCCTTTCTTGACACAAACCGGTGCACCTACTACCATACCCTATTCAAATTAACTTCAGTCTTTTGTCTTGCCCATTCACCCTCTGAATGGCACACATACACAATCCATGTCTTAATTGTCTCAAGGCTTTAAAATCCTTATTTAACCTGTCTCCACACGTGGGTGCCGCATGATCCTGTTCAGCTGCTCCAGGCAGCTCTGACTTCTCCTGCACCACTGGCAGGCTTGCCTCTGGCTCAAAAGGAAAGTGAAAAATCATTCCTGCCTGCTCTTACAGGTTACATTATTTGTTGTTAAGATGGCGTTATGTATTTCCAAAACAGTGGTTTACTTCAATGTAACTGTAAGGTAGGTGTTCATAGCAACTGTGTTGATAGCAACTGTCATGCAGTACTAACGTAACATTGCAGGCTGCATTGTTGGTTAAGGGCTTGTAAGTAAGCATTTCACTAAGATCTACACCTGTTGTATTCGGCGCATGTGACAAATAAAGTTTGATTTGATTTGGTATGGCTAACGTTAGCAGGTTAGTTGGCTAGCAACCTTGACAGCTGATTTGTAACAATAAATGCATATTTGCCTGTAAGTTGGCTGGAAATTAAATTGAAACCAGTAGTCAAATGATTTGGTATACAATAGGAGTTATTTCTGTTGGAGTTTACATTATAGGGAATAGGATGGCTTTCCGGTTCCTTCATATTACGACACTGTCACGGTTCAAAGGCAGGACACGAGGCGCTGAGCAGTAGTTTGAAGACATTACTTTTATTGTCTTGACAAAAACAACAAACAAGGAGAGGCGGAAACCATGAACTGAAATGCTACAAGCAAAACCAAAGAACCACACGCAGGTGGGAAACTAATCATCTTAAATAGGATCCCCAATTAGAGACAACATAATGTAGCTGCCTCTAAAAAAAAAAACAGGTTCCTAGACACCCCTACTGTCAAGCCCTGATGTAACCCCACGACAACATAGAGTTGCCCAGAGGCCTCCCTACAGTCAGGACCTGACAGTCATACCCCGCAAAAACATTTGGTCACACTTTATTTGGATAGTATGGATTTTTGACCTGTAGATGCTCTACAGAAGGTCATACTATCAACAAACTATCTGTTGATAAGCAACAGCTTGCCAAGTTCACGGTTAGAGTTAGGTTTATAATAAGGATTAGGGTAATGGTTAGGATAAGGGTTAGAGCTAGGGTTAGTAGATAGTTAGTTGAAATGTTACTGATAGATGGACTATCCAAATAAAGTGTTAAGAAACATTTTATGATATGACTTCGACATTCTTCGTATTTCTGATCGGTTTTATGTAACTCGAAAAATAGATAAGTATGAGGTAACTTTGCATTGTGACTTTTGATGTGTATAGTAATGCAAATCCATATGTTACATGCTACCTACTCTTTAAAACCCTCAGAGTCGATGTCCGCACCCCGCTGAAATCTAATTAGCATAATAAAACAATCCCCATAGAAATCTGTCAGTTTGAGCTAGAGATGTTTTTTTATTGGATGGGTCTCAATTCACCGCATCCGCCGATCTAGAGCGGTGTTTATCAGACCAGTAGACATCCAGAAAATCTGTCTTCTCACTAAATCGTCTTTAACATTCTCAGTTTTGCTCTACGACCCCCACAAGCATCTTAGAACTTGTCTGAAGTCGGTACAGCCAATCTGCCAACTTGTGCCTGTAGAGTCTGAACTGTTTGTTTTGCTCTTGGACTACCACAGGCCTCACAAGGCTCATATGAAGGTCCCCCGGTACCGGTTGAAAACATTTATGAAAGTATACTGCATATGGAGACTGTTTAGTGCCAAAAATAAGGTGTTAAATACCTTCTTAAAACAATTACATATAGCTTAGTAGAAGCCCCCCTTGGATTGTTATGGGTTAAAGATTCTCCAATTAGGTATAAACCTTCAGTAGAGGCTGTTTAAAGCTGTAGTAAAGATGTTTCTGAATGTATAATTACTTTGTTGGTAACAGCTAATGTGATCAAAGAAATACACAGAAACTGGTTGAAATTACCAAGATGACATTGAATGTTCCTGAGTGGCATAGTTACAGTTTTGACTTAAATTGGCTTGAAAATCTATTGCAAGACTTGAAAATTGCAGTCTAGCAATGATCAACAACCAACTTGGCAGAGCTTGAAGAATTCTTAAAGAATGTGTAAATATTGTACAATCCAGTTGTGCAAAGTTCTTAGAGACTTACCCAGGAAGACTCACAGCTGTAATAGCTGCCAAAGGTGATTCCAACATGTATTGACTCAGGGGGTGTGAATACTTATGTAACTGAAATATTTCTCTATTTCATTTTCAATACATTTACAAACATTTCTAAAAACATGTTTTCACTTTGTCATTATGGGGTATAGTGTATATTTAATGCATGTTGAATTCAGGCTGTGACACAACAAATGTGGAATAAGTCAAGGGGTATGAATACTTTCTAAAGTCACTATATGTACCTTTCTTTAATACGTTGCGTTTCTTCTAAGCAAAGGTACAGATCAGTACAATCAAGAGTTGAAGGAACAAAAAATAAGTTAAATGCACCTTCACTGTACGTTGAGATTGAGAGTGTGATGATGGTACCTTCATATTCAAAATATTGGGTAAAAAAATGTACCATCATACTCTTTATCCACACATCAGAGGAGGCTGGTGGGAGGAGCTGTAGGAGGATGGGCTTATTTGTAATGGCTGGAATTGTTCCATTCATTCCATTCCAGACATTACAATGAGCCTGTCCTCATACAGCTCCTTCCACCAGCCTTCACTGCCGCATATGTACTCTAAAAGGTACCGAACAGTAACGTGTGAGATCATATGTGTACCTCTGAAGGTACATTATGTGTATTTTTATATTTTTGTACCCCTGGGAACAATACCATACCCTTATTTCTAAGACTGTAGCCTGTAGGTAGACACGCCATAACAGCCCTTTGTTGTTGTAGAGATTTCAAGCAGAGATAAAATGTACAATGTCTGTAAGTCGCTTTGGATAAAAGTGTCTGCTAAATATATTATATTACACTGAACAAAAATATAAACACAGCATGTAAAGTGTTGTTTCCATGTTTCAAGAGCTGAAAAAAAGGAGTACCTCTGTAATAAAGCCCTTGTGTGGGAAAAATCGAATTCTGATTTGCTGGGCCTCGTTTCCCTGTGGGTGGGCCTGGCTGCCAAGTGGGTGGGCCTATTTTTGTTCAGTGTATGTATATTATAAATTAAAACAGAATTCCGTTTTTACTCCAGGTTTTCTTCCATTTTCTGCAATGATGCAAACTAGATTAGGCAAAAGAGATATATCTGTATTTCTTTTTCAATTAATTTGCAAACATTTCTAAAAACATGTTTTCACTTTTTGATCATGGGGTATTGTGTGTAGATATGTGAGAGAAAAACATTAAGTCAAGGGGTATGAATACTTTCTGAAGACATTTCTGAAGATATCCTTAGATCGTTGGTTCAAATCCAACTCCATTGACCAATGCTCTGCATGAACTAATTAAACTAAGAACTTAAGTGACAGGTTAGGTGAGGACACGTTAATATTGTGCAAAAGGTCTCTCATATACAAAATATTATCATCCAAACAAATTATAGAAAAGTACTTGGTGGATTTCTTCTCATTATCCTAGTATTATACTCGGCTGGCCTTGATAATTGTAATTGATGATGGTGCCCTACATCCGGCTGATGAAGTATTTAATAACATTTAGGCTTCTAACGTCCAATTAACTCCTCTAACTAGTCCTACCCTCCAATAGACTTGATTACAACCCCACTGTACTGGACTGGACTGTGAGACATAGATTAGTCGAAAGAGAGTAGGTTGCACACCTTAGGTGAGTGTATTGAGGACAATTACTGGCTACTGGACTGTTGTGAGAGACTGAAATAACCCCACTGATTCTCATTATACTAGTTGAAAAGAGACTATAACCAACAACTTAAGGACCATTAGAAGTATTTAAACGTCAATTTGCAGTTTTTTTACAGAATGTGTGCATACTTACTTACATAGGGCAGGAGGAATAATCAGCGATGAATCATGGTGCTTTAAAATGGAAACCCCTAGAGGTCTGCGGAGATACTGCAGGGGGTCCACGAAAATATGGACAGACCAGAGCCTTAGGTATACAGTTTTAGAAACTGTTCTTCGTACTGTAAGTATTACATGGCAACGTAGGAATTCCTATAGTGCACAGGGCTGCGGGACAGAATGTTGTGGGTTCACAGACCACCGTCGACAAGAGTAGGGGGGGAAAGAGTTCCTTTATAGCTAAAGCATTGCATGAATCTATCATCGTATTTTCAGGTCTGAGAAAAAATAGCCCACTTTATATAATCAAATCAGTTTAATTTTTTTCAGAATCATAAGCTAACAAGAGGTAGGCCTGTGCTTATTTCCCTTTTTAATAAAATGTAGGCCTATGGCATACCCTCTCATATCTCCTCAATTCGAGTCCTGGTTTTAATTTAACAGCCCTTCATTGACAAGGATGTAGGCTATTTAAAGAGGGCATGGTGGGTGGAGGAATTGGCCGACAAATCTATGGATAAACCAGTCTATAGTCTAATTGCGTCTGTCAAACAGGTAGGCCTTCCTCTTAATTCTTAAATAATAAGAAATAGGCTACAACACAAAGCCCTCTTGTAGTTAGTAAACTAGTTAAAATGAAGATGGTTGAAATTAATTATGCCTACTAGAATTTGCCTACTTTCAGCACCATGAGCATTTCTGATTGTGCTCTCATCTTCTCGCTGTCCTTCTCAAACTGAACAGAACATATGCTCTAGGCTAGTCCACACACATAATATTGCATTTTTGGGACTAGGCTTAATCCCCCAAAAATGTGTGAAGAAGCCTTTGACTCTCCTCCTGTGTCCTCCAAGCATACACTTCGTAGCCTATAGGATAATTTGATTGAGCCCATCCTAAATAGCCGATAGGTGCACTTGATATGGCACGCCCAGAATTAAAGATGAGGGGCGGCATCGGTCACACATCGATATATAGCCTAATAAACAACTAATTCTAAAACATCCTCCCCCATTTTCCTTCAGGTACCCATTCTGTAAATTTCGAACCACCCCTTATGTTAGAGTTTACACTTCCTCTTCCAATTATATTGTGGGCAGGTCAAAATAATGAACAACTATTTACCAAATGTATTCATTTTAAACTCTTTATTACTTACTGATGATGAGACGAGACATGTTAAAAAAAATGTTTTTGCTAATATATGATGGGGGGGCCCTGGGTTGACTGTTTGCCTGGGCGGGAGACCCTGGGTCAGAAAAGGTTCAATACCTCTGACATAGGGAATAGGGTGACATTTCAGATGTAGACTTGGTTCAGACCTAGAGAAAACATAAATACTGCTGTCTGTCAGCCAGGGGGGCATTATTGTTCAGTCGAGCAAGGTACTCTGGGTACCTTCTTTCCATTATTAATTTCCCTTTATCATTTTCACGCCTCAGAAAAACTTTATCTCAGGTTGAGCTGCCTAGGCAATTTTAATACAATTTTAAACCCCGTTCTTCTCCTGTCTTTCCCTTCCTCTCCAAACAGAATAATGCAACCTAAGCCTCCTTGAACGAATTATCCTCTTTATTCACAAATTCTGGGGGCGGCCCTGATGCCTTCCTCGTCGGTACTGCTACCACATATTACTTACAGATCTGTGCCTCTGAACACCTCTGAAGCCCAAAGTTATGGCTGACTGGGTTTTTACCTCTGTTCTCATATGTACAGTTGAAGTCGGAAGTTTACATACACCTTAGCCAAATACATTTAAACTCAGTTTTTCACAATTCCTGACCTTTAATACTAGTAAAAATTCCCTCTCTTAGGTCAGTTAGGATCACCACTTTTATTTTAAGAATGTGAAATGTCAGAATAGTAGAGAATGATTTATTTCAGCTTTTATTTCTTTCATCACATTCCCAGTGGGTTAAAAGTTTACATACACTCAATTAGTATTTGGTAGCATTGCCTTTAAATTGTTTAACTTGGGTCAAATGTTTCTGGTAGCCTTACACAAGCTTCACACAATAAGTTGGGTGAATTATGGCCCATTCCTCCTGACAGAACTGGTTTAACTGAGTCAGATTTTCCCATGATGTCAAGCAAAGAGGCACTGAGTTTGAAGGTAGGCCTTGAAATACATCCACAGGTACACCTCCAATTGACTCAAATGATATCAGAAGCTTCTAAAGCCATGACATCATTTTCTGGAATTTTCCAAGCCGTTTAAAGGTACAGTCAAGTGTATGTAAACTTCTGACCCACTGGAATTGTGATAAAGTGAATTATAAATGAAATAATCTGTCTGTAAACAATTGTTGGAAGAATTACTTGTGTCATGTACACTTGCCAAAACTATAGTTTGTTAACATGAAATCTGTGGAGTGGTTGAAAAATGAGTTTTAATGACTTCAACCTTAGTGTATGTAAACTTCCGACTTCAACTGTACATACCTCTGGGGTTGGTTAGCATTAGTACTGCTGACACTTTACATCTATCTACACTAGGTCTCAGAGCAGAGAGAGAGAGAGGAGGGTTAGTATAAAATCTGCATTTAATTTAGCCTGGACCGGAAACAGCTTTTCATTGAATAAGGCCCTGACCCAGCAAGAGACACCAAAGTCAATTAAAATCCAACTTAATGCCAATAACATCTTGTAAATTACATGTAATCAGACAACAGCATTTTTAAAGTAGGAAAATGTCCACTAAATTTAAGAAAAAGATGAGCCAAAATGTCTCCAGTTATTCAGTATTGAGGACCATTTTAAGAGTCAAGCATTTTAATTCTTCCTAGAGAAAAACTCTCAGGTTTACCCAACTGGCTGCAAATGTACTCTAATTGAATCTGTGTTCAATGTAACAATTTCAACATGAGAGAACAAATAGCTAGCATGCACAGTAAACAATTTTAGATTTAGTTTAATTAAATTGTGGTTTAATGAAGATTACAAAACTTGTTTGTGGTTTTTGGCCAGTTTTTTTATCAACAGTTTTGATCAAAAGTTTGAAGTGATAGTCTTCCTTCACAGATTCAATTATTTTTATTGTAGTGTTGCTTTGGCTGCTGTTGAGTGGAAGTTGGAATTCGCATTTGTGATGGGTGTTATCTAAGAGGAAATACATAGCATGTGCTTTTGTTAACACATTGTATTATTTGTGTATGATGGATGTCATTTGTAGTACATTTTTATTGAGTGGATGTCAGTTTGACTGCTGCTAGCCCGCTGGGCTCAGAACTTCCTGGAGCCCTCGCTCCTCCAGCTGTGTGAGCCGGGAGGACGCCTGCGGAGAGCCATTACATATCAAACCACGATTACATATCAGACTAGCCCCAATGAGGAAGATCACACCCAGCAGGGGAACAGCCACCCACCCGGCAGGCAGAACCATCCAGCAGGCAGGCAGGCAGAACCACCCGGCAGGCTGGCAGGCAGAACCACCCGGCAGGCTGGCAGGCAGGTAGGGATGCTCTGGATCTAGCTCTGGCTCCACTACTCACTCTAGCTAATTTCTCTCTTTCTCTCTCTCTCTCTCTCTCTCTCTGTCTCTCTCTGTCTCTGTCTCTGTCTCTCTGTCTCTCTCTGTCTCTGTGGTTGCTCAATGCTCTACATATCTCAAAGCAGCGCACAAAACCCCTTGTATTGATATTGATATGAGGATGTCTTGGTGTTTTGAAACTATGGTTGTGCTTTTATATCTTTCTTTTCTCCTCAATGGAGGCAAGGCTTTATTTAATTGGAGGCTTCTTATCACAAAGTGTGCCGTTACTGGGTTTTTAGACAGGATTGCACTGAATCATGTGGGCACACATGCACGCACGCAGACAAGAACGCACACACAAACACACACTCTGACTGACGCACTCACACACACGTAAACACATACATTCAGACTCAATTTGAGTTTTTTTATGTGGACATACTAAAATAAAAATAATAGGCACCTCTATTTCAACCACACAACTACTCACATTGTTCCAAGACCACGGATAGTATATCGATGTTCTATCTCCAGCATGCAACAATAAAATAATGCACCACAACACGAAAATGTCATGTACCCAGTACTTTTGTATTCAAAATTTTATGAACGTGTGGTGTTCCTGGATTATGACTTTGTCAAACAGGCTAAATCTTTGAAACCAGTTGTCCAGGTTGAGCTATTATCGGTGCTGAAGATTAGGCAACTCCAATAGTAAAGCTTTTTTGTCAGCTCACAGCCGGTTATCCACGGATAGCGCTCATTATTATTAACTTGAAAATGCCTTTCAAAATTCTTTCCTCTTTGCACCAAATCAGGCAGTGCAGGAGTTGGTCTCCCGGTCTGTACAAGATTTAACTTTTCATTAAAAGTTAGTCTTGAAAAGGGCGATGCTAACAATTTAGCCACCACATCATCCTCGATTACTCTCTCTGCCGTTGCCATCCCATCGTTACATACACTCACTGCAAAAAGCTAGCTTGCTAGCTAGGCTCAAGCGTGAGAAAACAAGATAAGGCTCGCTATTGGTTCTGAATTAGAGGGCCTTGAGGCATCATACAATTGTCCTACCTATTACAAGACAATTTGTGATTGGTTGATTCTACTGTCATTCCAAAATGCTGCTCTAATTGAAGTCAATGTCAATGACGTTGGCTGGTGCCTTCTATTCAAAGCCTGAGGGCCTAGCCAATGAGTGTTGAGCCCAGCTAGATTATTTCTAACAAGAGAAGAAAAATTCTCATTGTGATTCTGATTTTTTTCTCTTGGATATTAACCCTTCTTTTTCCAACACAAACTGAAAAAATTCAATAGGAAGATCATTACAATTAAGAAAAAAAAAAAATGTAATCAATGAGAACAAAATCACAAATTATAATATATAAAAATATATACAGATTTGTATCTATCCTAAGGCCCTCTCTGAGGGCGTAGAGGGCCCTGACGGTTCCCCACTGCTCTATAGCCCCTAAACATCATGTTGAGAGATAAATGTGTCTGGCCTTCAAAGTAAACAGATTGGGGGGGGGGGGGGGGGGCTGTGCGTGCGTGTCACTCCGTAAATTATTTAGGAAAGATGTTTCTTCTTCTTTCTATTCCTGAGAAGTTTGAATTATGTGCCGTCTGACAGAGACAGGAGTCCCTGCTTTGAACATTTCAATCCAAATGAGTTGTGTGCATCACAGGGGTTTGCAGTTTTCTCCATGTCCCATTCAGAAGATGCTGACATCGGCTTTCCTTGTAAATGACGCACAGAACGGCTATATGTCACAACCGCTGTCAAATTTCAGCTAATTCGTCATTTGTATTCATGTGTTACCATACCCAGGTGAGAGAATAGGGAGAGCTAGTGGTGTAATGTGTTATCAACTTCATTGCTGTTTAATCAGTTTTAAAGCCATTTGTTACTCCAAAACCACTTGGCTCACACTTTGTCCGCATTACTCTGGCACTGCATTTGTCATTTGATAAGTGATGATTTATAACATGAAAGAAGTTGCTGTCTGCACTTTCATGATTAAAACAACACTTTTCCTGGCTTCAAAATAATGAGTAATGATTCATGATAATTTCACTTAGAGTATGTAAAAAGTTGAATTTCAGGACATCTTATGGAAAATGTGTCATTACTGTAGCTTAAGGCAAAATGCATCAAACATCTTCATTTTAATTGTATTCCAAGATTCATTTTGAATTAGTTTGACTCTGTAAATCTTTAGCAATACTGCTTTAGTTGCAGTGTGTGTTTGATTTAATTCAATTCCAGCCTTAGTGTGTAACTTTAGGCGTATGCTAGTTTACAACATTGCAGAAAATTGATAAAAAACCGAAAACTGACTTTTATTTTAATATATAATATATATATGCCATTTAGCAGACAATTTCATCCAAAGTTAGTCACGCATGCAGACATTTTAGGTTTTGACAGAAGTGTGCTCTATACACAAAATCAAGTCGATTAAGACATTACAACGCCTAATTTCTACAACAACAAAGACTTTTTATGGCGTGTCTGACACAACGACAGATATGCGGGACCCAAAAGCGGACACGGAGGCAGAGATATGATTGACTGTTTAATAGGAAATATGGGGCAAAACAGGTTCGTAATCATTGACAGGCAATGTTCGTAACCGGGAGTCTGAATGGCAGTCGTCCAATAAGGGGAGTCAGGCTCGTAGTCGTAGTTCAGGCAGCGTTCGTTACCGGGAATCAGAAGGCTGGCAGTGCAGAGGAGTAGACAGGCTCGTAATCCGTAAAGCAGGCAGAGTTCGTTTGGCAGCAGATCAGATGGTCGAAGGCACATGAGGGGGCTAGACAGGAACGTAATCCAACAGGCAGGTAGAGGTCCAAATACCGGGAAACAGACTGGCAGAGTTAATAATACGAGAGAGTGCTGGAAACGACTGACTAAGCAAGACGATCTGGCAAATGCCAACAGCACCCAAGAGACTAAATACCCACACTGATTAATGCTGGTGATAGGGTGCACCTGGTGTGGGGAGGGGACAAACACAGACAGGTGAAACATATCAGGACATGACAGTACCCCTCCCCCTACGGGCGCCACCTGGCGACCGACCCGGGTGCATACCTGGCTGACCGGGATGTCGCCGATGAAAGTCAGCGATGAGCTCCGGGTCGAGGATGTCCCTGGTAGAGACCAAAGACCGCTCCTCCGGCCCGTAGCCCTCCCAGTCAACCAGGTACTGGAAACCCCGGCCCCGGGGACGGACTCTCAGGAGGCGACGCACCGTCCAATCAGGTTGGTTGTCAATAACCCGAGGAGGAGGGGCAGGCCTGGGAACAGGAGACAAAGGACAGTGAGAGACAGGTTTTACACGGGACACATGAAAGGTAGGATTAATGCGGAGGGACCGGGGCAACATGAGGCGTATAGCTGAGCGATTGATAACCCGGGAGATCTGATGAGGGCCGATGTAACGGGACGAAAGCTTGCGACTTTCCACCCGAAGGGGCAGATCTCGGGTGGACAGCCACACCCTCTGGCCAACACGGTAGTGGGGAGCCTGGGTCCTGTGACGGTCGGCCTGCCGCCGATACCTGGTATTTGTTCGTAGAAGAACAGCCCGGGCCTTTCTCCAGGTCCGATGGCAGCGCCTAACAAACAGCTGGGCCGACGGGACGCCAACCTCCTCTTCCTGCTCCGAAAACAGCGGAGGCTGGTAGCCCAAGGAGCACTCGAAGGGTGAAAGCCCAGTAGCGGAGGAAGGCAGGGTGTTGCGGGCGTATTCCACCCAAACGAGTTGCCGGCTCCAGGTGGTGGGGTTGTCCGAAACCAGGCAGCGTAGCACAGTCTCTAGATCTTCATTGGCCCGCTCTGATTGGCCGTTAGACTCTGGGTGGAATCCTGAGGACAGGCTGATAGAAGAACCAATAAGGGTACAGAAAGCCCTCCAGAACTGGGAAGTGAACTGAGGGCCCCGGTCGGAGACGATGTCAATGGGTAATCCGTGGATCCTAAAAACTTGCTGCACCATCAGTTGGGCCGTTTCCTTGGCCGATGGCAGCTTAGGCAGGGCGATGAAGTGTGCCGCCTTCGAGAACCGGTCCACAATGGTGAGGATAGCGGTATTGCCGTCGGATTGCGGCAGGCCTGTGACAAAATCCAGGGAGATGTGCGACCATGGACGATGAGGGACCGGAAGAGGCTGTAGGAGACCAGCCGGGGCCTGGCGGGGCGTCTTGTTTTGGTTACACACTGTGCATGCAGAGACAAAAGAAGGAACATCCACTCCCATGGTGGGCCACCAAAACCTTCGACGTATAAATGCCAGGGTCCGCCGTGAGCCGGGGTGGCAGGTCAGTTTAGATGAATGACCCCACTCCAGGACTCGGGATCGGACGGAGTCAGGCACGAACAGGCAGCCTGGCGGACCCCCTCCGGGGTCAGGGCTCAACTGTTGTGCGTTACGCACATCCTCTTCAATACCCCAGACCAAGGACGTAGCCAGACAAGAGGCAGGGAGAATGTGCTCACTACCTTGGGCAGCAGCAGGACTGAACACACGGGAGAGGGCGTCCGGTTTAGTGTTCTTAGAACCAGGTCAATAAGATAGGGTGAAATCAAAGCGGGTAAAAAACAGAGCCCACCTGGCTTGTCGGGCATTGAGCCTCCTGGCTGAGCGTAGATACTCCAGGTTTTTGTGGTCTGTCCACACAAGAAATGGCTGTTCCGCCCCCTCCAGCCAATGTCTCCACTCCTCCAATGCAGTCTTGACCGCCAGCAATTCCCTGTTGCCGACGTCGTAGTTAACCTCAGCAGGTGTCAGACGACGAGAGAGGAATGCGCAGGGGTGCAGCTTCTGGTCGCTGTCCGACCTTTGTGACAAGACGGCCCCCACACCGACATTGGAGGCGTCCACCTCCACCACAAACTGCCGGGCCGGATCTGGATGAATCAAAATCGGGGCTGAGGTGAAGCGCTGTTTGAGGGCAGCGAAAGCCTGGGCGGCTTGGGGGGACCATACAAAGTTCACCTTAGTCGAGGTTAAGGCAGTGAGTGGGGCTGCCAAAATACTGTAATTACGTATGAATCGCCGACAAAAATTGGCGAACCCCAGGAAACGTTGCAGATCCAGGCGTGAAGAGGGTTGTGGCCAATCAGTGACGGCTTGGACCTTGCCTGGATCCATTCGGATGCTACCCGCAGCCACTATGTAACCCAGGAAAGGAATGACAGATCGATGGAATTCACACTTCTCTGCTTTCACAAACAGTTGGTTCTCTAATAATCGCTGAAGGACCTGTCTTACGTGTGCCGTGTGTTCCTGGGCTGAGTGGGAAAAAATCTAGATATCGTCCAGATACACAAAAACAAAACGATTAATCATGTCCCGGAGTACGTCGTTTACCAGAGCCTGGAAGACAGCGGGAGCGTTAGTCAACCCGAATGGCATCACCAGGTATTCATAGTGTCCACTAGCAGTGTTAAACGCTGTCTTCCATTCATCCCCTTCTCGTATCCGTACCAGGTGGTAGGCGTTTCGGAGATCCAGTTTAGAGAATATTGTGGCTCCTTGGAGCAGCTCAAAGGCGGAGGCGAGCAGTGGAAGTGGGTAACGTTTTTTCACCGTAATGTCGTTCAGGCCCCGGTAATCAATGCATGGGCGTAGGGTCTTATCCTTCTTGGCCACAAAGAAAAACCCCGCCCCAGCAGAAGAGGATGATGGCCGAATAATCCCAGCCCTGAGGGAGGTTTCCACATAATCCGCCATGGCCTTAGTTTCCGGACCGGACAGGGAGTACAGACGTCCACGGGGGGGTGATGTGCCTGGATGGAGGTCTATATGGCCGATGAGGTGGTAAAGAGGTAGCCCGAGACTTATTGAAGACCTCCCTTAGATCCCAGTATTCGGAAGGGACAGACGACACATCGATGTCCTCTGTGGAATGTGAAACCTGTCTGTTCAGAACATGCGGAGCAGCCTTCAGACAATGAGCAAGGCAAAAAGGTCTCCAGTTAATAACAGAACCAGTAGTCCAGTCGATGTGAGGGTTGTGCTTGACAAGCCAAGAATGGCCTAACACAATCGGAGTGTTAGGAGAATGTAAGGGCAGGAACTGGATCTCCTCCCTGTGGTTACCAGACAGGATCAGAGTGACGGGCACCGATATCTGAGACATCCGCCCAATAGAACGACCGTCCAGGGCAGTGGCCTCGATGTGCGTGTTTAGAGGGCGTGAGGGAATGCCTAACTTAACCAGAAGTGAACTATCAATGAAGCAATCGTCAGCCCCTGAATCCATAAGGACATTTACTTTCAGGGTTTGGGAACCCCAAATAATAGTGGCCGGAAAAGGAAAACGAACCGGGGATACCCACAGGGTTTTAGTTTGACTCACCCGTATTCCTGCAGTTACTGATGAGCCCGCCCTTTTTAAAGGACAACCGGCTGCATAATGTCCTTTCTCTCCACAGTAGAGGCAGCTGCGACTGTCTATCCTGCGTCGACGTTCCTCGGGCGTCAGCTGTGCCCTCGTTATTTGCATGGGTTCAGACGTAAGGACCTCGGACGCCCTCGGTGGTTCCCGGAAGAATTCGGGTGATTCCGGCAGTCCCGGTGACGCTCTACCACCCGGTCCGCCGAAATGCGGAAGTGCCTGAGCAGGACGACGATTTTCTCTCTCTCGATTTCGTTCCTGAAGTCTACTTCCTATACGCATGGCAATGGAGATGAGGCTGTCTAAACTGGGAGGCACCTCTCGGGCGGCGAGTTCATCTTTGATGGGATCACATAATCCGTCATAGAAGGCGTCGAGCAGAGCCTCGGAATTCCATGAGCACTCCGCTGCCAGGGTACGGAATTTAATAGAGTAATCCGACACGCTGCTAGTCCCCTGTCTTAGATGTAGCAGCTGACGTGCCGCTTCTCTTCTGGATAATGGAGCATCAAAAACTTTTTTTACCTCCGTAGTGAACGCTGCTAGACTGAAACAAACGGGAAGCTGCTGGTCCCATATCGGCGTAGCCCATGCCAGGGCTCGCCCCGTCATCATGGTTATCATATAGGCGACCCGTGACTTCTCTGTGGGAAAAGAGGATGGCTGCAGTTCGAAGATACGCGAACACTGGGACAAGAAAGGACGACAATAACTCGAATCACCAGAGAACCGTTCGGGGGCAGGTAAGTGCGGCTCTCTAAAGGATACCGGGGAAGGTGTTGGGTTGCTGGGTATAGGTGGGACAGGAGACGGGAGGGAAGCGCTCTGTGCCGGTAGTGCCAGTGTTAACCTCTCCAAGTGTTTGAGCAGGCATTCGGTGGCTCGCTGCTGGTTCTCTCTCTGCTCACTGAGTTCCTCTGCAATTGAACGTAGCACCTCCTCGTGTCGACCCACAACAACCCCTTGGTGGGCTATTTCGTTTTGCAGATGGGTCAACTCCGCTGGGTCCGTCATGGCCAGATCGTTCTGACACAACGACAGATATGCGGGACCCAAAAGCGGACACGGAGGCAGAGATATGATTGACTGTTTAATAGGAAATATGGGGCAAAACAGGTTCGTAATCAATGACAGGCAATGTTCGTAACCGGGAGTCTGAATGGCAGTCGTCCAATAAGGGGAGTCAGGCTCGTAGTCGTAGTTCAGGCAGCGTTCGTTACCGGGAATCAGAAGGCTGGCAGTGCAGAGGAGTAGACAGGCTCGTAATCCGTAAAGCAGGCAGAGTTCGTTTGGCAGCAGATCAGATGGTCGAAGGCACATGAGGGGGCTAGACAGGAACGTAATCCAACAGGCAGGTAGAGGTCCAAATACCGGGAAACAGACTGGCAGAGTTAATAATACGAGAGAGTGCTGGAAACGACTGACTAAGCAAGACGATCTGGCAAATGCCAACAGCACCCAAGAGACTAAATACCCACACTGATTAATGCTGGTGATAGGGTGCACCTGGTGTGGGGAGGGGACAAACACAGACAGGTGAAACATATCAGGACATGACAGTGTCTACCTACAGGTTACAGTCTTAGAAATAAGGGTACGTTATTGTTCCCTGGGGTACAAAAATATTGAAATATACATAAATGTACCTTCAGAGGTACACATGTGATCTCACATGTTACTGTTTGGTACCTTGTAGGGTACATGTACGGCAGTGAAGGCTAGTGGGAGGAGCTATAGGAGGACGGAACAGAGTTGAACATGTGGTTTCAATATGTTTGATGTGTTTGATTCCGTTCCATTGATTCAATTTCTGCCATTACAATGAGCCCATCCTCTAATAGCTCCTCCCACCAACCTCCTCTGATGTGTGGATAAAGTATGATGGTACATTTTTTTTACCCAATATTTTGAATATGAAGGTACCATCATCACACTCTCAATCTCAACGTACAGTGGTACATTTCTGTTTCCCAGGGTACAAATGTATTTTTTGTTCCTTCAACTCTTGATGGTACTGATCTGTACCTTTGCTTAGCAGAAACGCAACGTAACAGTAGGGATGAGTTTTAGGGTTAGGGTCAAACCAAGATGAGAACATGAAGCTAGGGTCAGGGTTAAAGTTTAACTGGGATGTGGACATGAAGCTAAAGTTATGGTTTTGGTTGAAGCGGGATGTGAACATGAAGTTAGGGTTAGGGTTGAACAGGGATGTGAACATGAAGTTAGGGTTAGGGTTGAACAGGGATGTGAACATGAAGTTAGGGTCAGGCTTGAACAGGGATGTGAATATGAAGCTAGGGTCAGTGTTGAACAGGGATGTGAACATGAAGCTAGGGTCAGTGTTGAACAGGGATGTGAACATGAAGCTAGGGTCAGGTTTGAACAGGGATGTGAACATGAAGCTAGCGTCAGGGTTGAACAGGGATGTGTATGTTATCCTTTCTATACACCAGACAGCCCTTTTCATTTCATATGTTTTTCTGCATCAAATTTTTCACATTTTACTGTATCTAGGAAACTACCTAAAGAGAAACCTCTACCAAGGGAAGGGTGAAGAACTAGGAAACTACCTAAAGAGAAACCTCTACCAAGGAAGGGAGAAGAACTAGGAAACTACCTAAAGAGAAACCTATACCAAGGAAGGGAGAAGAACTAGGAAACTACCTAAAGAGAAACCTCTACCAAGGAAGGGAGAAGAACTAGGAAACTACCTAAAGAGAAACCTCTACCAAGGAAGGGAGAAGAACTAGGAAACTACCTAAAGAAAAACCTCTACCAAGGAAGGGAGAAGAACTAGGAAACTCCCACCAACCTCCTCTGATGTGTGGATAAAGTATGATGGTACATTTTTTTTACCCAATATTTTGAATATGAAGGTACCATCATCACACTCTCAATCTCAACGTACAGTGGTACATTTCTGTTTCCCAGGGTACAAATGTATTTTTTGTTCCTTCAACTCTTGATGGTACTGATCTGTACCTTTGCTTAGCAGAAACGCAACGTAACAGTAGGGATGAGTTTTAGGGTTAGGGTCAAACCAAGATGAGAACATGAAGCTAGGGTCAGGGTTAAAGTTTAACTGGGATGTGGACATGAAGCTAAAGTTATGGTTTTGGTTGAAGCGGGATGTGAACATGAAGTTAGGGTTAGGGTTGAACAGGGATGTGAACATGAAGTTAGGGTTAGGGTTGAACAGGGATGTGAACATGAAGTTAGGGTCAGGCTTGAACAGGGATGTGAATATGAAGCTAGGGTCAGTGTTGAACAGGGATGTGAACATGAAGCTAGGGTCAGTGTTGAACAGGGATGTGACCATGAAGCTAGGGTCAGGTTTGAACAGGGATGTGAACATGAAGCTAGGATTAGGGTTGAACAGGGATGTGAACATGAAGCTAGGGTCAGGGTTGAACAGGGATGTGAACATGAAGCTAGGGTCAGGTTTGAACAGGGATGTGAACATGAAGCTAGGATTAGGGTTGAACAGGGATGTGAACATGAAGCTATGGTTAGGGTTGAACAGGGATGTGAACATGAAGCTAGGGTCAGGGTTGAACAGGGATGTGAACATGAAGCTAGCGTCAGGGTTGAACAGGGATGTGAACATGAAGCTAGCGTCAGGGTTGAACAGGGATGTGTATGTTATCCTTTCTATACACCAGACAGCCCTTTTCATTTCATATGTTTTTCTGCATCAAATTTTTCACATTTTACTGTATCTAGGAAACTACCTAAAGAGAAACCTCTACCAAGGGAAGGGAGAAGAACTAGGAAACTACCTAAAGAGAAACCTCTACCAAGGAAGGGAGAAGAACTAGGAAACTACCTAAAGAGAAACCTCTACCAAGGAAGGGAGAAGAACTAGGAAACTACCTAAAGAGAAACCTCTACCAAGGAAGGGAGAAGAACTAGGAAACTACCTAAAGAGAAACCTCTACCAAGGAAGGGAGAAGAACTAGGAAACTACCTAAAGAGAAACCTCTACCAAGGAAGGGAGAAGAACTAGGAAACTACCTAAAGAAAAACCTCTACCAAGGAAGGGAGAAGAACTAGGAAACTACCTAAAGAGAAACCTCTACCAAGGAAGGGAGAAGAACTAGGAAACTACCTAAAGAGAAACCTCTACCAAGGAAGGGAGAAGAACTAGGAAACTACCTAAAGAGAAACCTCTACCAAGGAAGGGAGAAGAACTAGGAAACTACCTAAAGAGAAACCTCTACCAAGGAAGGGAGAAGAACTAGGAAACTACCTAAAGAGAAACCTCTACCAAGGAAGGGAGAAGAACTAATGGAGGCGGACAAGACAAGGTCAACTTTCATTGCATTTGTAAAATTACCCATAAATCCAACTGCTGCTGTTGTTGTGGCCTTATTAATATATCATATGCAATCTAGCCTAACAAGGATGAAGATGGCTTTGCATTTTCTGTTATTAAAAACCTCCTCACAGACACTCACCACCACCTCCATGCTGTGTATGTGCGTCATGTGAATTATACCTTTTTAATTGCAGTTTGCAACAGTCTGAAATAGTCTCTGCTTTGTGTTACGGGGGGGGGGGGGTTAGGTTTACACAATTTCATATTTGTGACACAGTAAGTATAAGGGTATGAAATAAGTGTAAAAAAGTTAACATTAGTTGCAGGAAAAGTATTATTTTAATATTGTGAACATGGCATGATACTACGTGTTATTATTTTGGTATCTATTCATAAATTCAAACAATCACACAAAGATGTATGGACAGAAGTGTCACATACATACTGTATGCATACTGTATCACTTAATTTCCCTTCATATGGCCTCAATGTTTTATAAAATGTATATTGTAATATATAGAGGGAGGAGTGAGCAGGCGGAACGTGTTAAAGCCATTAGGATCACACCTTTCAGCTCTGTAATAAGAAGGAAGGACGGCAGCCAGGGTCTGCTCCATCGTGATAGGCCAGAGCAGACATATGACACCCAAATGAGGGATTATTCTCTCAAAAGAGGGTTAACGGTTGTTTTATAGACCCACATTTGAGAAGAAAGTCTTATTCAGCACAAGACTTCTTTGCCAAGTGAAAAGCAAAAAAAAAAGCCTATTTTAGACAATAGAGCTATAATAGATCTTATATTCAAGGATTTATATTTGGATATCGCTGTGGAACAGGTCGGGCCGTTTTTTTAATTGTGACTGAAGTTAAGGTGGTTTCTTATTTTAAAAAATGTTATAAATTCCTTGGTTTCTAACTTTTACAATGAAGAGTGACTTTTTAATATTGAAAGTTTTCAGTACAGTAGGCCTGTGTTATTAAGAAATATATATTTTTATATTTGTTTGAATGCATGTATTTCTTTTTTAAAAATACATTTACATATTAACTTTAACCTTGAAAATCAAATTAAAGATGAGTACATGTAAAATACTTTGAAAATACCACCCATACTATGCAATGTTTTTTTTTATAGTTTTTTTTGCACTCCAGACTTCTTGTATTTTTATACTTTTTCATACTGCCGCTCTATGTATTATGTATCGTGTATCTGTCTTTTGTGTATTTTCATTCTGGCATTTTGCACCTGCCCTGTGTTTTTTCGTAGCTGCTTGACGAAGAAATTTCCCCTCGGGGATCAATAAAGTACTTACCTACCTACCAACCTACCAACCATCCATCCATCCATCAATCCATTCATTCATTCATTCGGTAAAATATTACTTGAGTAAAAGTTGAAAAGTATTTGGTTTTAAATATACTTAAGTATCAAAAGTAAATGTAACTACAAAAATATACTATGGAATGATGGTTGCTGATAATGGGCCTCTGTACGCCTATGTAGATATTACATAAAAAATCAGCCTTTTCCAGCTACAATAGTTATTTACAACATTAACAATGTCTACACTGTATTTCTGATAAATTTGATGTTGTTTTAATGGACAAAAAATGTGCTTTTCTTTCAAAAACAAGGACATTTCTAAGTGACCCCAAACTTTTTAACAGTAGTGTATGCTCAGCACAGATAGCTACTGTAGTTGGATAACAACAAACAAATGTTTCTGTTGTGGCGGCAGAGTTTGGGGTGAGCTGTTGTAACTTCTCAAGGCTCTGTTCTGTGATAAACTGCATTTCATAGACTCCTGTTGTGTCTGCACCCTAACACGAGGCCATTGTGTTCCGGAACTGTTGCTTGTATAAAATAACTGTTGTGTAAACAATATGATTGTATTATCACCTTCCTCATATTGATAATACGAGTTCCTTCCCTGACTGTGATCGGAGAGACAGATCTCTCCTGCAGCTGCTTGATTAAAGGTTCCTTATTATACTCCAATAGTCTTTACCTACCCTTTGGATAGAGGTTTTACAACACTATGATGGTATTTTACTTGTATATTTATGTAATGCCAAAACTACACAATAAAACAATAGGACGGTGAGAGCTATGCTACATTAGGTGTACTGTATGTATGCAACTCAATAAATCATCTAAATAAAGAGTGTGCCAGATGACTGTTAGAAATGGTTTAGAAATACAAGTATTTATTTAATTATGAGTTAACATGTCCGTGGGGGGGGGGGGGGTTGGGGGGGAGAGATTCTCACCATGAAGGCTGTTGCTGGGAGGAAAAGAGATCTATGCATATTTAACAGGAACTGTCAATTTGTTGACATTTAGAGTAAAAGAAATAGACATATTTGACAAGCAATCTTTTGGCTGCAAACCCAGACATATGCGGGGATGGGGGGAAGTGTAAATAGAAAATACCCATAGAGCAACAACTATATGTTTTTGTTTTCCAGGAAAGTATACAATATAACTCCTTGGTTTCTCTGGCATTATCTTCAAAGGAGGAGTCATGTATTTGGTGGTTGGAGTATTACTGTGATCAAAGCCGACTGGGTATAATAAACAGATTTAGATATATGTTATTTTAAAATAAATGCCACTCTGGTACAGAACATAGCCAAGGGGAGCGAAGGATTCTGGGGCCTGTCCATTTGTGCATGTGTCAGGAATAACCCTTCATGTATTGATGTGTTTGGCAATATTTTCCTTATCAACGCTAAGCTGGGAAATATTACAGAAGCTCATCTAGAGAATTTGTTCCAATTTGTTCTAATAGCCTGTGTTTGAGTTGTGCCTAAAGTGTGTGGGTGTGTGCGCTTTGAGTTCTGCCTAGAAGGAATGGGATTTGGAAAGGTGGAGCTGTGTTGGGAATCACGTTGTTAATGCAGTGGAAATAGAAAGCCCAGGGGGAACTATCAATCGTGAGTGTGTGTGTGTGTGTGTGTGTGTGTTTATGTTAGCTAGAGAAGAAAAACGAGGTAAGCTTTGCTGAACCATGGGTAAATGGCTAGATGTTTCTAAGGCTATTTCAGAAATGTTAAATCTTTCCATCTTTGAAGTGCAGGATATGTAAACTGTATATACAAAAGTATGTTGACACCCCTTCAAATTAGTGGATTTGGCTATTTCAGTCACACCCATTGCTGGCAGGTGTATAAAATTGAGCACACCGCCATGCAATCTCCATAGACAAACATTGGCAGTAGAGTGGCCTTACTGAAGAGCTCATTGACTTTCAACGTGACACCGTCATAGGATGTCACCTTTCAAACAAGTCAGTTCAGTCTAATTTCGGCCCTGCTAGAGCTGCCCCAGTCAACTGTAAGAGCTGTTGTGAAGTGGAAACGTATAGGAGCAACAACGGCTCCGCCGTGAAGTGGTAGGCCACACAAGCTCACAGAACAGGACCACCAAATGCTAAAGCGTGTAGCGGGTAGAAATTGCCTGTCCTCAGTTGCAACACTCACTACCGAGTTCCAAACTTCCTCTGGAAGCAAAATCAGCACAATAACTGTTTGTCGGGAGCTTCATGAAATGGGTTTCCATGGCCGAGCAGCCGCACACAAGCCGAAGATCACCATGCGCAATGCCAAGCGTCGGCTGGAGTGCTGTAAACCTCGACGCCATTGAACTCTGGAGCAGTGGAAAAGCGTTCTCTGAAGTGATGAATCCCACTTCACCATCTGGCAGTCCAATGAACAAATCTGGGTTTGGCAGATGCCAGGAGTATGCTACCTGCCCGAATGCATAGTGCTAACTGTAAAGTTGGGTGGAGGAGAAATAATGGTCTGGGGCTGTTTTTCATGGTTCGGGCTAGGCCCCTTAGTTCCAGTGAAGGGAAATTTTAACGCTAAAGCATACAATTACATTCTAGATGATTCTGTGCTTCCAACTTTGTGGTAACAGTTTGCGGAAGGCCCTTTCCTGTTTCAGCATGACAATGCCCCTGTGCATACAGGTGCATACAGAAATGGTTTGTCGAGATCGGTGTGGAAGAATTTGACTGACCTGCACAGAGCCCTGACCTCAACCCCATCGAACACCTTTGGGATGAATCGGAACACCGACTAGAATGCTGACTGTGAGCCACATACTTTTGGTCATGTAGTGTTTGTATTCTGCTCCCAGCCTACACCCAAACAAACTTGTTTGAATCAGCACTTTTAACTCTTCAAGTCATCCCCCTCCTATGTTATTTTCAATTCCATTTCTCATCCCAATCCCTGTACCATCATTGGAGCTTCGTTCATTCTCAGAATGCGAGCCACAATTCTAGAACCCATTTCTTGTCCCTGGTGGCATTTTCATCTAGCAGCTAGTTTATACTCTAGCTTCAATCCCATTCTGAAATGTGAAATCCCTTTCATCCCCTCTATCCCCGCCACAACACAGAACTCCATCACCATCGTCTGCCCTAGTTTCAAAGCAAACATCTTATCTTCACCTTCTCTATCTCTTAATTTACAGTGCATTCAGAAAGTATTCACACCCCTTGACTTTTACCACATTTTTGTTGTCTTACAGCCTGAATTTAGAATTGATTCAATTTTGATTTTGTGTCACTTGCCTACACACATTACACCACGATGTCAAAGTGGAATTATGTTTTTTGACGTTTTTTTTAATTAATAAAAAATGAAAAGCTCAAATGTCTTGAGTCAATAAGTATTCAACCCCTTTGTTATGGCAAGCCTAAATAAGTTCAGGAGTAACAATTTACTTAATTAGTCACATAATAAGTTGCATGGACTCATTCCTAAAGAGTGTTTAACATGATTTTTGAATGACTACCTCATCTCTGTACCCCGAACATACAATTATATGTAAGGTCCCTCAGTCGAGGACTTAATTTCAACACAGATTCAACCACAAAGACCAGGGAGGTTTTCCAATACCTTGCTAAGACGGGCACCTATTGGTAGATGGGTAATAAATAAAATATCCCTTTGAGCATGGTGAAGTTATTAATGACACTTTCTAACTCAGTTGCCAGAGAGGGAGGAAACCGCTCAGGGATTTCACCATGAGGCCAATGGTGACTTTAAAACAGGCTGTGATAGTTCACTGAGGAATGATCAACAACATTGTAGTCACTCTACAATACTAACCTAAATGAGAATGAAAAGAAGGAAGCCTGTACATAATACAAATATTCCAAAACATGCATCCTGTTTGCAATAAGAATGCTAAAGGAAAACTGCAAAAAATGTGGCAAAGAAATGTACTTTATGTCCTGAATACAAAGCGTTATGTTTGAGTTAAATCCAACAAAACACATCACTAGAGTGCCACTCTTCATATTTTCAAGCATGGTGGTGGCTGCATCATGCTATGGGTATGCTTTTCATCTGCAAGGACTAGGGAGTTTTTTAGGATAAAAATAAACAGATTAGAGCTAAAATCTTAGAGAAAAACCTGGGAGACCTTTCAGCAGGACAATAACCTCAAATACAAGGCCAAATATACACTGGAGTTGCTTACCAAAACGACATTGAATTATTTATATTTTTTCCTCACTCAACTTTTTTCATTCAACTTTTTTACCCCGGACGCTTTATCTGGACATGGTTCTACTGGACTTCCACCAGCCTAGAGTCTGTGCCACCAGTAAGTACAGATAGTAGTATAAATACCCTCGCACAGTCCCCTCTGCCGGACAATTTTCTCAGGGCTTCTGGAAAGAAATGCAGTTGGCATGCTCAACCGGTGTCGCTCATTCAGCCGACAGAAATGTTCAACCGGTTCTCCCTATTAAGCAACGAGTCGGAGCCAGAGGTTTCTCAGGTCTCTCCTCCACCCGTTACGGGGTCTGAGCCACCGAAGCCTCCCACCATTAGCTCTGACAAATTGAAAACCCTAGTCATTGGTGACTCCATTACCCGCAATATTAGACTTAAAAAGAATCATCCACCGATCATGCACTGTTTATCAGGGGGCAGGGCTACCGACGTAGAGTCTAATCTGAAGATGGTGCTGGCTAAGACAAAATCTGGCGAGTGTAGAGAGTATAGGGATATTGAATCTGCGTATTTTGCCAAAGCAGCTGTCCTGAGTCTACACAATACTGCCAGGACATAGGATCAATGGAGACATTCAAGTTTTTTAATCCTATATCTCTTGACACATTAATGAAAATTGTCATGGCCTCTAAACCTTCAACCTGCATACTGGACCCTATTCCAACTAAACTACTGAAACATAATAAATGGCTCCCTATTCACCGGATATGTACCAAACTCACTAAAAGTGGCAGCAATAAAGCCTCTTCCAAACCTTGACCCAGAAAATGTAAAAAACTAAAATCGGCCTATATCGAATCTCCCATTCTTCTACAAAATGTCATAAGAACAGCAGCAACTCACTGCCTAAGAACAGCAGCAACTCACTGCCTTCCTGAAGACAAATAATGTATACAGAACACTTCAGTCTGGTTTTAGACCCCATCATAGCGCTGAGACTGCACTCGTGAAGGAGTTAAATTACCTTTTAATGGCGTCAGACCAAGGCTCTGCATCTGTCCTCGTGCTCTTAGACCTTAGTGCTGCTTTTGACACCATCGATCACCATATTTTATTGGAGAGATTGGAAACCTTAATTGGTCTACACGGACAAGTTCTTGTCTGATTTGGTCCTGCCGTACATACCAACACGTACGCTACGGTCACAAGACGCAGGCCTCCTTATTGTCCCTAGAATTTCTAGGCTGGGTTTCTGTATAGCACTTGTGACATTGGCTGATGTAAAAAGGGCTTTATAAATACATTTGATTGATTGATTGATAAATTAACGAGAGAGTGAGAGAGAAAGAGATTTATTCATCAGCCATCAGTGATGTACAGTATTTGCCCTGGATCTCGTGAACATTCTGGTTCGTGTGTGTGTGTGTGTGTGTGTGTGTGCGTGCGTGCGTGCGTGCGTGCGTGCATTCATGCTTGCATGTGACCAATGTTTTCTTTCAAACAATGAGGTGATTAAGTTAAAGTTGACGCTATAATTGCCGAGTCAGAGCAAATAGAAGATGGTTCTGCTGCTACAGCACTTCCTTCTCCCCCCATAAGAGATTAAGTGTGTGACTGTCTGGATGACAGGGACTATCTTCTTTACATTCACCACCAGTTTTTTTACTTCAACTTTGAATGTCACTTTTGAACTGAAGCTGAGTGAAAACCCAGGCAATACATTTGTGCCCTTGACATGCTCTTGAGTTGTACAGCTGAGAGCTGTGCTGTTCAGCCTGCCTGAATAAGACTCACAATGACACATGCTGCATATGTCATTTCTAAACGCCCACCTTGGCTATCATTTTCAAGTCAAGTTATATTTATTTGACAGTATCTATGCTATGCGGCAGATGTCTGTGTTAGCAGTCGTATTAACTTTTCATTATAAAGCCATAGGGAATAGGTTCCCACTACAGATGTGGGATCTTAATTTGATCACCCTATTGCAGGAGAACTGTATTTGAGGTTTAAAAAAGGCTTTTGAAGTTTGTAATTTCCACTTTGACATTTCAGACTTGATTTTTCCTTTACGAGAAATTCATCAACCCCTACATTAGTTATAATCCACATAATAATTCACATTAAGATCCTACATCTGTAGCAGAGTTCTTTTTAACTCCCCATGTTCATTAGTTGTTCCTGAAGAAACGTATCCTTTCTCCACTCTCTGCCTCAGTTCCAGCTAAGCTCTTTGAACTACTGCAACTCTTGAGCTGTGAATTGAAATAGAAAGGGTTGTCAGTGAGAGAGAGAAAGAAGCCCTCCTCACAGCCATGTTGTACAGGCTCTGTTGTACTACAGTAAGTGGGCTAACTGCAGCTCCTCTTCCCTCGTCTCAGCTCGGCAGACAGAGCTCAGTGAGAACCAAAGGACTGCCTCTTGTGCTGAATCCTAATGTCTGACTGTGACACTTCACAAGCCTCATTCTGTCCTGTGTTCTCTGTTTGCTCTCCCCAGTGCAGAGCAGCGCAAGGCAAAACGTGTCTTATGATGAGCCGGAATGGCTTGACGTCTGGAGCTGTGGAACCACCCCGTTGGTTCTAACATAGACACTTTTTTTCCTAAGGTTTGAGGAAAACCTAAGCCCAAACCTGGTTTCTGAGAAAGAAGGGACACTGTTTTCACCTTTTATTTCACTATTATATTATCATATTCTGCTTCTCATGATTTCTTCCTGCCTAGTTGCAGTGAGATCAGATATGATCTCTATATTGTGTGTAGACGTATAGGCCTACTATTTTGTTGGCTCATTGATGTAAAATACCCCTATTGATGTGTACATTTATAGCAGATGAATCAAATCCGAACCCAATTCAGGCAGTATAGAGTTTTGCGTTGGCGAAACAATTTACATAGAAGGCCACAATTCAAGTGTCTACTTTGATAATGGAGTGCATATTGCATCTACTGAAACTAACACAGTGAATGAACAAAACAATCACTTGTTCTCAAGATTTATGCTGACAGTATAAATCATTATTTCACTTCTAGGTTACTTATCTCATTTGGTGCCATTGGGTTTCTTACTGCAATCTCATAATCAACACTGCATTGACTAATGACTTGTGAACCAAACCTTGCCACTGTCAAAGTGGGTAAATCATGGTTTAAAAGCCCTGGTGGCTACTGCAGTACAGTCCAATGCAATCATTAACAATATCCTTAAAGAATCAAACAAAGCAACAACAAATAAGAGTGAAAAACTAAAAAGCCTTCAAGAAACAACATGCAATTTGTCACTAAAGAGATGGAAATGTCGAGAGAGAGAGAGAGAGAGAGAGAAACGCATTATTGCATTCTCCCTGGTGCACTCGTTCTTTCGTGAGCTGGCTGCTTGTTCTAAATAGTATAATATAATCTGTTCAAAACATTCAGTTTTTGACATGCAAAAGTTAAATATTGTAGGTGTATACTGAACCAAAATATAAACGCAACATGCAACAATTTCAAAGATTTTACTGAGTTAGAGTTCATAGAAGGAAATTAATTAATTAGGTCTTAATCTATGGATTTCACATGACTGGGCAGGGGTGCAGCCATGGACGGGCCTGGGAAGGCATACACCCACCCACTTGGGAGCCAGGTCCAACCACTGGGGAGCCAGGCCCAGCTAATCAGAATTAATTTATCCCCACAAAAGGGCATTATTACAGACAGAAGTACTCCTCAGCACCTGATATGCCACTACTGTCAGGTGGATAGATTATCTAGGCCAATGACAAATGCTCACTAACAGAGATATAAACACAATTTTACACAGCATTTGAGAGAAATAAACATTTCAGGATTTTTTTATTTCAGCTCATGAAACATGGAACTAACACTTTACATGTTGCTTTTATATTTTTGTTCTCTATATTTATGCTTTTGTTCAAATGCACAGATTGCTTTATTTATCTTCTCAAAGAAACTACCGGTAGTTTGAAAACTTTGCATCATATTTCTGTCATGATGCTTTGTTGACAACTCCAACCACCAAGCGCCCCGGGTATTCAGCCAATCAGTGGCCGCTGATGTTTCTTTAGAATTGAAACATCACTCTTAACATGCTGCCTCGAGTACTGCTTAGCAACCAGGTCTAAGAATATGGATGTTGTGTGTGTGTGTGTGTGTGTGCGTGAAGGGGCCGTACAACCGCGGGGACTGACTTAGGCACCACAATTCGCATTTCTCCAATTTCTCTCTCTTTCTCCCTCCCCTTTTCTCCCTCCCTCTCTCTCCCTCCCCCAGTGCGTCAGCCGGGTGGGGCTTGACGTCAGAGCAGCAAGGTCAAAGCTGTCTCAGTAACCTGTGAGTTATGAGGGGAGAAAATAACTCCCCTCCACTCTGACCTCTGACTCCGTAGGCCCGTCGCTCGCTGACCAGACCACCCCTGGCCCTGACGTCACATTATACTTCCTTAATTTACCTTGCTGCCAGGCTGATCAATAATGCATCAACACAATCATAAACAGGGTCAACAATAGGAGGGAGAGAGAGAGAGAAAGAGAGAGAGAGGGCATAGGATTGGATTGCTATATGGATAAGGAACAGCTGGAAGGATTCTATTTGGGAAAAAGATCAATTATAATGCATGTATTATACTGCTGCCTGTTTGGTCAGCTAACGTATTGGTCGATGCCCTGGTCAAGTCATATAACACGAGAAAGAACTGAACCCATTCAACATACCTGCATTCCATGAGCAAATATAATCAATGGCTAAAGCATTCTGCCCGCGCCCAAGTGATCTCTTCTCCTTCTGAAGATGGATGGTGGTGGTGGATGGGTGTGTAAATATAAGGTCATCACAGATATTCAAGCACCTCCAGTCTGTCTTCATTTCATTTAACAAATGATGAATATTTAAGAGGTTGGTCATGCCTCTCCTTCTTTAGCTGTGCTTTCCACACTCTCCTCAGTATGAGTGGGTTGAAACGATAGTGAGCTAAGGCTGAAGAGCTGCCAATTCCAAAAGCCCAGAATCAACTAACTAGCAGTTTGTGCCTGAATGTCTCTGTGTCTGATGATATAGCATTTTATCAGTCATCTGCCTGGCAATAGTTATAAGAAGTAGAGACATTGCTACGGTGCTAGTACTGCTAATATCTCTACGTCTAGGTATTTTCCATCTTGGCGACAAATCTAGTGATTTCACTGTTGGTAATGGCGCGCATGCTGCAGCTGCTCCATGCGCGCCATTATAATGTCTCCATTAGCTGACCTTTTGAGACGGGTCGAATATTATTAATTAATCATAAAAATTGATCAATTTAATAAAAAATTGAATGGGCTATGACCTGATTGGTGGTGGGAGGTAGCCTAGCGCAGCAGTTAGCCTAGCGGTTAGAGCGATGGGCCAGTAACTGAAAGGTTGCTGGTTCGAATACCTGAGCTGACAAGGTGAAAAAACCTGTTGATGTATCCTTGAGCAAGGCATTTAACCCTAATTTGCTCTAGGGGCTGACCCTGTAGGTAGGCTGTCATTGTAAATAAGAATTTGTTCTTAACTGACTTGCCTAGTTAAATAAATAAAAATGTTTAACATTTGAACTGTAAGTTACTCTGCACATGTAACTCTACATGCAAACATAAACAGGACAAAGCTGGCTCTACGTCCCCAATGCTTTGGATGCAGTGAGTATAGCCTGTAGCCTTCGCAGCACAGCCACAGTGTGCCTGCATTCGACTAGCTGGGAGGCAGCACATTTATCTTACAGGGTTTTGAACTCCCTGGGTATCAACTTGGCTTCCCATGGAGGTTACCAGTACAAATAAATTGCTACAGCACTTCTGTATATCATTTAACTTTGTCTAAGTGAAACCCCCACTCACACCACACACACACACACAAATGCCCAAGAACACTCACATACAAATACACACACTCTCCACCATTACCTCCCCTATTGAGAACTCTTCCTAGTGTTGAAAATGTGGGAGGGAGAGGCTATCTTTTATAGGCCTTGTAATGTCCCTCCACCTCATAGGGATCTGTTGGAGCACCTCTTTTGGGTGATCTTGGGATGGATGGCAATTGTATTGCAGGAGAGTAAGAACATTATCAGCTGGGCTGGCCATGGAGGATAAATGGGGAGGCCTGTATGCGCAGTAAGCCGTATTAATATGCTTCACCTGGACCAGAGAAAAAGTCAAGGGGGCCAATTTGGAGAGCAATTGTCAGGGGTGAAGATGGTAGCCTCTCCACTCCTCTCGTCTTTAGGCCCAGAGAGAGAGAGAGATTTTGATTTTAAAAATACCTTTATTGACCCAATAGTTACATTAAAAGATAACTTTATTTCATTTTAACATCCCTAGAAAGTTAGTAACAAGCCCCCCTCCTTGTCTACTGTACATAGAACGCCCCTGACGCCCCACACCCCTACAAAATCCCCAAGAAAGTTCACCAGCCCTCCATATGCAGCACAGCTCTTTGGTCCTTCATCTCATGTTTCCTGGTCTTCCACATTGGCATTTTTGCCTGCCAGGTAGTTTACTAGGCAGTCCCATCGCCTGTTGGCTACGCTATACCTAGGTCCTCCAACGTATAGGTCCAGAACAAGCTCCAACCCTAAGCCTGTACACCACCCACCCAGGACAGAAACAACCCTTCCAGCCTGGAAAAATAAAAAGCATATGCTGCACTGTCTCCTCCTTCCCACAGAACAGACACCCCCTCCCCACTAATGGATCAAGATGCGGCATGTATCTGTTAGCAATACAGAAACAACCCTTCCAGCCTGGAAAAATAAAAAGCAGATGCTGCACTGTCTCCTCCTTCCCACAGAACAGACACCCCCTCCCCACTAATGGATCAAGATGCGGCATGTATCTGTTAGCAATACACTTCTTTATGGGAGGCTTATACAGAGAGCGCCAACATCCTCTCAGAGAAGAGTCGGTAGGTTCGCTAGACCTTATTCATCCTCAAGCGTAAAGATGGTAGAATTATTAGGGAAATAAGCCAAGGTCAGAATAAGGCGTATCTGTCACCACACCTTCATATATTCAATCTCCACCCAAAATGAAAAGCAGGTGAATAGAATGTAGAAAATAGTAAAAATAAAGAAAAACCCTGGAATGAGTAGGTGTGTCCAAACTTTTGACTGGTACTGTAAGTATATTTAAAACCAAATAAATGTAGACTTTTACTCAAGTAGTATTTTACTTGAGTCATTTTCTATTAAGGTATCTTTACTTTTACTCAAGTATGACAAATGTACTTTTTCCACCACTGAGGAAAACTGAAATCTGTTTTACCTAATTTATTTGAAAGCAAAAAAAAAATGTGTGTTGCAAAACGCAGGTGTACTGTCCATGACATTCAATTTCAAGTTGCAAATGTTTATATTTAATCGCTGTAATTACCCGAAACGTCTCATCCATCCTCCAAACCACACGCTTTCTCTCTGCCTGTCTGCGGCAGTGTGGGGAAGGTGTGTGTGGTGGGTGTAGCTGTCAGTGAGATTTCTGTTGCTAGGTTACGTTTAAACCGCAGTAATTTTAAAAGGAAAAAGCTTGAATGAATGGAATGGCTAGCCAACATAAACAATGATGAGTCAATAAACACAAAGAACACTATTAGGTTTCTTTTGTAGCAATAACCCATTTCTTGCTGGATTTGTTTCCAATCATGGACAAATTGAACCTGGTTTTCCAGAAAGAAAATGTATCTCTTGCACACAACAGGCAGATGGTTGTTGTGTGCAACAAGATCTCTCTGACAACCAGGGCTGCCCAACAACATCTCTCTGGCAACCAGGGCCACCCAACAAGATCTATCTGGCAACCAGGGTATGTATGAGCAACAGGGAATCTTTCTGGATCCACAGGCTCAACACACTGTCTCCTCTTGGCCTTAACGAGGAGTTTGACTTGAAACCGTTTTTATAGTTTCAATATGTACAAATAGGTTGTTTTTTTTCATCCTAATTGATTATTGTATGAATATGGTATGTGTATGTATTTACTGTAAATATTCATCACATTCCTTGTATATGATCACATATTTTGATACATTGAATGTTAATTTTGTGAACCTATGTTATACATTTTTTACCTCCTGTTTCAGGAAGTGATGTCACCTAAGTGTCGAAACGTTGTTATGAATAAATATCACCTGGGAGCATGAGCAGCACTGTTTTTCATGTATGAGCAACAGCTCATGGATGAGACCACTCCCAACCCCGGTTACTACAAAGGCCACAAACTCCTGTTCAGTGGGGATAGCAATGTGAGTGTGCAAAGGCGAGACAGACTTCATCTCGCACCTGATCCAGGGCATAAACGACAAATTCGCAGAGGATGATCTGAGCCATCTCTCTTGCATGGACAAACTTCTAAACCCTGCCAATCTACCTGACAATGACAGTGACCTTACCTAGCATGGAGCTCCCAAACTCGACGGTCTATGCAATATAGATATTCTACCAACCAATGTCCTGCAGAAAGAATTCACCCTGGTAAAATATGTTAATGCAAATATGTTTTTGTTTAAAAGGCAATTTATGTTTAATTAATATTGTGATGAATACAGTTTTGTGCATTCTCTATGTACTCTCTTTCCCATGTGCCTCACTCACTCACACACACACAAGCTCACAGAACAGGACCGCCGAGTGCTGAAGCACGTAGCACATAAAAATCATCTATCCTTGGTTGCAACACACACTACCGAGTTCCAAACTGCCTCTGCAAGCAACATCAGCACAATAACTGTTTGTCGGGAGCTTCATGAAATGGGTTTCATGAAATGAATAACGCTTCACCATCTGGCAGTCCGACAGACGAATCTAGGTTTGGTGGATGCCAGGAGAACGCTACCTGCCTGAATGCAACTGTAAAGTTTGGTACAGAAGGTATAACGGTATGGGGCTGTTTTTCATGGT
This sequence comes from Thymallus thymallus, assembly GCA_023634145.1. NCBI lineage: Eukaryota > Metazoa > Chordata > Actinopteri > Salmoniformes > Salmonidae > Thymallus > Thymallus thymallus. The sequence goes on along the minus strand of CM042405.1, from coordinate 13,051,363 downwards.
TTGGGCGAGGGCCCTTAGTTCCAGTGAAGGGAAATCTTAACCCAGCAGCGAGCTGTCCAGTGACACAAGCCTACCAGACGAGCTAAATACCTTCTATTATTGCTTCAAGCCTAGCAACACTGAACCATGCATAAGAGTACCAGCTGTTCCGGACTAATGTGTGATCACATTAAAAGACAACTAAACTAGTTAACATTCATAAGGCCGCGGGGCCAGACAGATTACCAGGACGGGCCACCAGGACCAGGACGGGCCACCCCCAGGTGGTGAGGGTAGGCAACAACACATCTGCCACACTGACCCTTAACACAGGCTTGCTTAGTCCCCTCCTGTACTCCCTGTTCACCCACGACTGCGTGGCCGTGCACGATTCAAACACCATCATTAAGTTTGCCGACAACACAAGTGTGGTAGGCCTGACGAGACAGCATCCAGGGAGGAGGTCAAAGACCTGGCAGTGTGGTGCAAGGACAACAACCTCTCCCTCAACGTTAGTAAGACAAAGGAGATGATTGTGGACTAGGTCTGTAGGGGAGCAGGTCGAGAGCTTCAGGTTCCTCTGTGTCCACATCACTAAGGAATTATCATGGTCCACACACACCAACACAGTCATGAAGAGATTATGACAATGCCACTTCCCCCTCAGGAGGCTGAAAATATTTGGCATGAACCTCAAAACGTTCTACAGCTGCACCATTGAGAGCATCTTGACTGAATGCATCACCGACTACGGTTTGCTACGGAGGGTAGTGCATATGGGCCATTGCATCACTGGGGCCGGGCTCCCTGCCATCCATGACCTCTATAGCAAGCGGTGTCAAAAGAAGGCCCTAAATATTGTCAAAGACTCCAACCACCCAAGTCATAGACTGTTCTATCTGCTACCGCACGGCAAGCGGTGCCGATAGACAAAGTCTGGAACCAACAGGACCCTGAACAGTTTCTACCACCAGGCCATAAGGCTAAAAAATAGTTTGTTAAATAGTTAACCAATAGCTAACCGGACTATCTGCATTGATCCTTTTTACACTAACTCTTTTGACTCATCACATACGCTGCTGTTGCTGTTTATTATCTATCCTGTTACCTAATCACTTAATCCCTACCTATATGTATATATCTACCTCAATTACCTCGTACCCCTGCACATCGACTTGGTACTGGTGTATTTAGCCAAGGTTTTTGCATTGTTGGTATGGGCCCGTAAGTAAGTATTTCACTGTTAGTCTACACCTGTTGTGACAAATACAATTGCAAATACTGCAGCAGGTCCTATATAAGCTTCTCAAAAGCTGCACCCAGTCAGCCCTCCTACTGAGAGCATAGACATCAACAAACAGAAAAGGAAACCTCCTTATTTCTGCCAGAACCACTAACATCTGCCCCTTCTCCACCTCTGAGGTAGATATTACTTCAAGGTCTAGGCCTGATGAGAAGAGAACTGCTACTCCTGCACTTACATTTGACCCATGACTAAGGAAGTACTGCCCCTCCTACTGCATGCACCTCACTGCCTCATTATCACTATCACTGTGGGTCTCCTGCAAGAACACCACATTTAAATGTTTATGCTTACTAAACTCATACACTACAGCCCTCCTATTCCTGTCTCTTCCCCCAATTATGTTAAGGCAGCAGGTAGGCTAGCGGTTATAGCATTGGGCCAGTAACTGAAATGTCACTGATTCGAATACCAGAGCCGACAAGGTGGGAAACCTGCCGATGTGTCCTTGAGCAAGGCACTTAACCCTAATTTGCTCCAGGGGTGCCGTACTACTATGGCTGACCCTGTAGGTAGGCCGTCATTGTAAATAAGAATTTGTTCTTAACTGACTTGCCTAGTTAAATAAAGGTTAAAAATAAAAATAGCCCACTCTTAAAGCCTCCGTGAAAGAGAAAGCAAGAAAACCAACAGAGGTAACAGAAAAGGGAAAGAAATCACCCTGTGATGCATGATCGCACCCATACTTTTTCTTTTCTTTTCACTACTTTCCTTTTACTTTTCTTACTGTTGTGACATGGCCATTCAAAACACCAATGCCCCCTCTGACTATCTTTATCCAAGACCACTGATGTCTCAATGTGATAGACTGTCCTGATTAACTTTTCTACATCAAGAAAAAAGTAATGTGTGTCGATCTTCTTACCAATTGAATCCTGCCGAAAATCGTAATGTGTACAGTGAACCTGAATGGGACTCACCCTGAGATGCTACATCTATATTGATGGGGATATCCGACAACTTATCAATCTCTTCCACCATCCTCATCGGTCAGCTCCATGGAATCCGGAGCTCCCGGCTCTCCTCCCCACCATCACCCTGCATGTCTGTAATTACACTGGGCATATCACCCTGCGTGTCTATAATTACACTGGGCACATATTATCCATTGTCTGTGAGACAGGCATATCAGCCTTGAAGTCAGTGTTGCCACTGCCCTTGGTAACCACTGTCAGGAGCTCAGTCACTATCACTCCTGCCCCTCAACTCCCCACCACGGTAACCTTCGCTACATTAACATCATCAACAATGTTTTGGGTTGAGTCTGGACCTAGGGTGGAGGCCGGGCCTGCCCCGAACCCCTCTGCCCACTCTCAGATCTAAAGCCAGACGCGACAGAGGATCCATTGGTGCACTGCTCGCCCTGCTCCCTGTGCGTGTATGCCTGCCACTTATGTCCAATCTCCGCACAATCAAAACACTTGACTACCATAAACCATGTAGGTTTTCCCCTCATACCTCACCTGATGCGAAATGTCAAAGGTTTTTGTCAGTGACTCTAAAAACATGAAAACCTGCCTTCTACAAGCGGTAACATGTTTCATTAGTGGGTTTTTGCATCCAATAACGCTCTCATTGGGCTGGCGAATTTCCCGCAGCATGCGAGCTCTCGCGTCAGGTCACCATCGGGAATGAATGTTGGCACAGCCACATGAGACACCATCCCCAATCCCACCAAACAAATGCCACCCAAGCACCTAACTAATGTCACCACTAAAATAAACCGACTGCGTCATTGCTTTTTGCTACACCAGAAGTACATTCATTTCCAATGGAACGCTGCGTTTACCTTGCAGCATTGCGTTGCAGAGGCAGTAGAGAGACAGAGATGGAGACAGAGAGACAGAGACAGAGACAGAGAGAGAGAGAGAGAGAGAGAGAGAGAGAGAATGTGTGTGGTGTAATTTTCCTCTTCTCAGAGGTCAGGTAATTACTCTCAGAGCATTTGTCCGTGTGAAGGAGCACTTAACAATCAACCCAGGGGAGAGAGAGGGGAGAGATGAGATATGGAGCAAGACTGAGTCTCAGTAAGTCTGAGACTGCATTCCAAAGGTCAACCTATTCCCTATTTAAGGCACTACTTTTGACCAGCGTCGATAGGGCTTTCATCAGAAGGGGTGCACTATATACAGTTGAAGTTGGAAGTTTACATACATACACCTTAGCCAAATACATTTAAACTAAGTTTTTCACAAATCCTGACATTTTAATCCTAGTAAAAATTCCCTGTCTTAGGTCAGTTAGGACCACCACTTTATTTAAGAATGTGAAATGATAGTTTAATAGTAGAGAGAATTATTTATTTCAGCTTTTATTTCTTTCATCACATTCCCAGTTGGTCAGAAGTTTACATACACTCATAGTATTTAGTAGCATTGCCTTTAAATTGTTTAACTTGGGTCAAACGTTTCGGGTAGCCTAAGTTGGGTGAATTATGGCCCATTCCTTCTGACAGAACTAGTGTAACTGAGTCAGGTTTGTAGGCCTCCTTGCTCGCACACGCTTTTCCAGTTCTGCCCACAAATTTTCTATAGGAGTGAGGTCAGGGTTTTGTGATGGCCACTCCATTACCTTGACTTTGTTGTCCTTAAGCCATTTTGCCACAACTTTGGAAGTATGCTTGGGGTCATTGTCCATTTGGAAGACCCAATTGCGACCAAGCTTTAACTTCCTGACTGATGTCTTTAAATGTGGCCTTTTAGGTTATGTCAATATAGGACTCGTTTTACTGTGGATATAGATACTTTTGTACCTGTTTCCTCCTGTTGTTCTAGGATTGATTTGCACTTTTCTCACCAAAGAACGTTAATCTCTAGGAGACAACGTGTCTCCTTCTCCTCCTGAGCGGTATGACGGCTGTGTGGTCCCATGGTGTTTATACTTGCTTACTATTGTTTGTACAGATGAACATGGTACCTTCAGGTGTTTGCAAATTGCTCCCAAGGATGAACCAGACTTGTGGAGATCTACAATTTATGATGTCGAGCAAAGAGGCACTGAGTTTGAAGGTAGGCCTTGAAATACATCCACAGGTACACCTCCAAATGACTCAAATTATGTCAATTAGCCTATCAGAAGCTTCTAAAGCCATGACATTTTCCTGGAATTTTCCAAGCTGTTTAAAGGCACAATCAACTTAGTGTATGTAAACATCTGACCCACTGGAATTGTGATATAGTGAATTATAAGTGAAATAATGATCCTACTGTACAGAAGATAGGGTATTTGTTTGAACATGAAATAATGTTCCACATTAACACAGAGTGGAGCCACATTAAGCTGAACGCTGGTAGGAAAGAAAGCTAGAGGAATTCCAGTCAGTCAGTCGGTCAGCCAGCCATTAGAGATGGATCAGCCAGATGTCCCTGATGACACTTTGAAGTTCCTTTTTCAGTGAGCCTGGCCTCTGTGTTAGACACAGCTCACACCCCTGACCCATCCCTAGTGCCAGGTGGTGGGGATCCAAACACGTGTCAGCTGTCAATGCTCTCAAACTAATCGCACCTCTGTGGTAAAATACACCTGTTTATCTGTTCCCTCGCTATGCTGACAAATTCTGCATACTGTTTGTCCACGGGAATAGATGCTTCCCCCCTATTGTGAATTATTAACCCACGGCCTGGGTATTTATGTCTGGTTCTCGTGTCAACGAGAAGAGAGGAGGGGGTGGCCAACATACATACAGTTCCGTCGCTGGATGAGCTGCTGCTGCCTGACAGACAGTGTTTTTCTATCCTCACTGTTTAAACTACATTTAAATACTTTTCTCACACAATGCATATAACCCACCCACCAACCCCCCCGGCATTCTCCCATCCCTCTTTACCTCACTCACTCAGCAAACTAACTGCAAACTAAATGTTGTGTGATAAAGCATCTAGCTAATGCAACCACTGTTACAGTAGGAACAGCCAGCCAACAGCTGCACATATGCATAAAATGTATCGTGATTGCAATCAGAATGATTCCCTCCACATATTAAGCACAATGTGGCAGCCAGAACGTTCCTCCTCCTCATTCCTATGTTAGGCCTTTCTCTAACCCTCTAGTTACTCAGAGACAGACCAGAGCGAGAGAAAGAGAGACCGAGGTTCAGCAGTTTTTACCTATTTAAGTAGAATACTATTGGATATTAATGTTGATAGTTCCATTTATATTCCTAAAATATAAGGGGAAAATGCTGCTGTTGCTTTTTTCCCCATTGACAATAACTTTTGATAAATAGCCCAATGTCAAAATCAATAATCGATCATTTGTGATATATTGAAAACCTAAACATAAAATGGACTACCTACACATACATGTGCCACAATGTCACGGTCGATATGAGACAGGACCCGAAGCGCAGAGCTGTGTTGAAAAAACATTCCTTTATTCTCATAAAGTAAATCCAGAAACCGAACAAAGGCGAGACCAAGAACCGGTGTGAAACAAAAAGGAACCCACACAAAAACCCACAAACACATGTGGGAATGCTGAACATAAATAGGCTCCCCAATTAGAGGCAATGCGGTACAGCTGCCTCTAATTGGGGACTAATTCCAAAACTGAATTCTAGAGATTTCCAGAGAGGTCTCTGGACACCAAACCTGAAAACCATAAAGGTTTCGAGAGACCTCTCTGAATATAAACCTTACACACAATAGTAATACTTTTAAACGAGAACTGTATGGAAACTGTAAATATTGTTTACATCACTTGTCAGAGGACAACCAGTAACATTTTGAAGTGATGCATTTTGATTTGGGGGTTGACAAAACAAAGAGAAAAGCAACACTTTTTTGTCAATCACTCATATCGATATCAATTTGAAATTAATAGAGCCTGGGCAAACATTTGGCGTGTATGCGCTGTTAAAAATAACACTATTCAAAGGCACTGTAATATCACTGGTTAGAAGAAAATTTGCTGAAGACAGTCATCTACATTCTAGAATGTCAGATGGAAATTCTGGGAGGCTGCGGAAACGGGGATGGAAACAAATCAGTTGCTTTGTTTTTTAACTTTAACTTCAATCACGACCCACCGTAAGATATCAACAGTGACAAGGGTTGGCTGTTATTTGAGTGATAGTTTGACTCTCAAATCCATGAATAGGTGAGAAGCCAGTGACTTTTATACAGAGTGCCCTGACTTTTCCCTGCCATTTGAGTTTGAAAATGATAGTAGAATTCTAAGTCCTAAGACCGCCAGCGCGTATGACAAAATCAAATGTACAATGATATTGATCTGTTTTAGGCAATCGATATTGTGTCATTGTGATTACTATAAACGTTTACACTAACATTATTAATCTGAGGTAAAAAGGATGTGCAATTACCCTCAATTCGATGTGGTCAAAACGTGACGTAGTGTAATGTAGTAACATATACTGTCCATGTACAGGAAATTAGCGCAATATAAAATAATCAAATATGTAAAATTATTCTGAACAAAAATGTAAACGCAACATGTAAAATGTTGGTCCCATGTTTCATGAGCTGAAATAAAAGAGCCCATAAATGTTCCATACGCAAAATAAGCTTATTTCTCTCACATTTTGTGCACAAGTTTGTTTACATCCATGTTAGTGAGCATTTCTCCTTAGCCAAGATAATCCATTCACCTGACAGCTGTGGCATATCAAGAAGCTGATTAAACGGCATGATCATTACACAGGTACACCTTCTGCTGAGGACAATAAAAGGCCACTCTAAAATGTTTTGTCACACAACACAATGCCACAGATGTCTCAGGTTTTGAGGGAGAGTGCAATTATTATGCTGACAGCAGGAATGTCCACCAGAGCTGTTGCCAAATGATTGAATGTTAATTTCTCTACCATAAGCCGCCACCAAAGTTGTTTTAGAGAATTTTGCAGTACGTCCAACCGGCCTCACAAGTGCAGAGCACATGTAACCACGCCAGCCCAGGATCCCCACATCCGGCTTCTTCACCTGCGGGATTGTCTGAGACCAGTCACCCGGATAGCTGATTAAACTGAGGAGTATTTCTCTGTAATACAGCCCTTTTATGGGGAAAAACTCATTCTGATTGCCTGGGCCTGTCTCCCCAGTGGGTGGGTCTGGCTCCCAAGTGGGTGGGCCTATGCCCTCCCAGGCCCACCCATTGCTGCACCCCTGCCCATTCATGTGAAATCCATAGATAAGGGTCTAATTAATTTATTTCAATTGATTGATTTCCTTATATGAACTGTAACTCAGTAAAATATTTGAAATTGTTTATATATATTTTTTGTATAAATCAACATTTCAATTTAGGCTGAAAGTGTACACATATTTGTCACTAGTTTAACCATTTACAATATACCGGGGGCTCTAGAAAGAGATCCCATAGTGACTCTGCAGCAGCCCTTTAATTTTCCCTGTATACTTATAATAGTATTGATATTATTCTATTCATTGTTATTTCAGACAACATTGTATGGACACTACATTGGATAAATACAGCTTTATTGGACAATCTCACGGCTAAATATGGCACAGAAACCTGAACATTTATGCTAAACTGCAATCAAGATTAATGACCAGTAAACTGAGGTACAGCTTCTCTCCCGTCTCTCCGGAGCACAATCTCCATATCTTTGCCTACTCACACCAGTGATAATTCCCTGAAGTTCTCAACCTCTTCAACACACCATCACAATATGGGAGTGATTTCAAGGCTGCAAGTTAATTTGCAATATGACCAATAGAAAAATCCTATCAGATTTTGGAACCACTATGGGATTCTATATTATAGGATTTTATTCTATAGTATTATGTTGTATAGGATAAAATCCTATAGGATAGGTTCCAAAATCTGAAAGGAATTTCTATTTGATTTTTTTTTACAGAAACCTATAGGATTTTTTTTACTTGTGATGTGAAGATATCCCCTGATATGGAACCTTTTATCCCCCCAGTGTATGCTGTTCTTGACCCACTCAAACCAGTATGCCAGGCACATACTACCATACCCCGTTCAAAGGCTCTTAAATATTTAGTCTTGCCCATTCACCCTCTGTATGGCACACACACACACAATCCATGTCTCAATTGTCTCAAGGCTTAAAAGTCCTTCTCCTCTCCTTCATTTACACTGATTGAATTGGATTTAACAGGTGACATCAATAAGGGATCATAGCATTCACCTGGATTCACCTGGTCATTCTGTCATGGAAAGAGCAGGTGTTGCTAATGTTTTGTGCACTCAGTGTATTGATGGCTCCCTGTTGGCCCACCTCCCTTCTGAGAAAGTCAAGGTGACACGACATCAGCACTAATCAAATCCTCACCTCTCTCTCTCTCTCTCTCTCTCTCTCTCTCTCTCTCTCTCTCTCTCTCTCTCTCTCTCTCTCTCTCTCTCTCTCTCTCTCGCTACCTGTTTCTCCTGACTCTTGGTTTCTCTCTCTCTGTCACACACATTTTACCTAATTATCAGCTATATTTCCCATTGCCAGATGTAATGACAGTCGTATTCATTTTGAGATGGGGAAAGTGAGGGATCCACACCTTCAACACCTTTCGCCATCTGTTGCCAGAGAAATGAATGTAGAACTGTTGTTTTCAGATCAATGAAAGTGCTGTAATTGATGTTGTTATATTGTAATGGAACTAGTGACAACAAACTATAATTTAATGGGTTCAATTAAGAAAACAATTCTCATTGGATTCTGACAAAATGCTACAAAACGTATCAAAAACCTCTAGGATCCAATCGGATGACTGGATTTTCAATAGGAAATTAATTATTCCAATAGGATTCCAATAGGATTCTGTTAGAGGTGCTACAAAATCCTATAGGATTTTGAGAATCATATAGGGTCCAATAGGATTACTATTGATTCCCAATAGGAAAAAAGTATTCAAATAGAATTCCAATATGATTCGGATACAGATGACACAAAATCCTATAGGACTGCGAAAATCCTATAGGATCCAATATGATATGATTTCCAATTTGAAAAAAAGTAGTCCAATAGGATTCTGATAGAGGTGACAAATCCTATAGGATTATATTGGAAAATAGGATAGGATTCTTTGACTAGGTTTGTCATACATTGGGATTCTGATGTTAGGTGTGTTTCCATCGTTGGCACATTTCTAAACAGTAAAACAAAAGTATGAAAATATGAAAATACCCTGAAATAAAAGATGACATTCTGCCAAATGAAATATTTTAGCTGCACTGTCCAAATAAATACTGTATCATAAGTATTTAGACAAATTCTATTATACATTTATTCAACAGTTTAGTAATTGGTCCCATATTCCTAGCATGCAATGTAGACTCTACAAACTTGTTGGATGCGTTTGCAGCTTGTGGGAGCTTATATTTGTTGTTAATGGTTGTGTTTTGGATCATTTGTGCCCAAAATAAATGAATGCTAAATAATCTATTATGTCATTTTGCAGTAGCTTTTATTGTAAATAACAATAGAATATGTTTCTGAACACTTCTACATTAATGTGGATACTACTACGATTATGGATGATCATTAATGAATCGTGATTAATAATGAGTGAAAAAGTTACAGAGGAATAAAGATCATAACCCTCCCCTCCTGTTATTGGTAATGGTGAGAGGTTTTGGGCGTATTGTCTTTGACCCTCTTGCTATGTTTTATTTTTGTGCCATTTTTCTTGACTTAATATCACTACTGAATGCCCTTTGGTGGAGATTTCATAGACTTTCTATAACTTGAGAGAAGTATTAGGTGTCATGTGGTGGAGCTTGTATGCTACTGACCGGTGACCTGCAATCCTAATCAATAAAGTATTATATTTCCCTGTGAGTGGTTATGGGGTCAGGAATCCAAGTTGCCATGTCAACCACTGATTATAGGTCATATGCCTGCAGGGTAGAAGGAAGAGAAAATAAGAGATTGTGTGTTCTTCTTCTTGTTTGAGTCGTGAACCAACGTTTGTTCAATATTGATCATGTTATTGAGCATGTTGCAACCTAACATTTTTTTAACCATGACATGACCATTTCTCTTAAATACTCATTGCATTTCCTGGCAGAGAAAAATCCCGTACACATGCTAAAAGGGTATGCACTCATTTAGTATGCACTAAATTGCTTTGGATAAACAACATGAGAAATCAGGCTGGGATAAAAGTGTCTGCAAAATGGCACATATTATATTATATATCTATTTAGTTTTAGTAAGCAACTGATTTGAAAGTTGGCAATGGTGTTGTTGTTGGTACAGTTGGTGCAGAATGACATTCATATGGAGAAGAGCAAATATATCTGCCACCATAAAAATGTGCTTGGTTTTGGATTTGGCTTATAGTCTAATCCTGTTTGATATTGTCATATTTTCGAATACAATATTTTCTAGAAACCCTAGCACTGGGAAAAGGCAGCGAGTAATTTCTAATTAAAATATCCATTTGTGACAGATGGTCATAAAATAGTACAACGTAACAGAAATGGCCTGGAGCTGCCAGAGGAGAGAATATGATAAATGTATGGTAGTAGTATTCATTATTTGCCCCATAGGCAATGGACTGTTTCAAATACAATCAAATGCTACATTTCACAGAGATGATGATCCTTTTCTCCACTTCTATCCTCTCCTCTTCATCAACACTTCTCTCTTCTCTAACAAGCTGGACAGTCGCACATACTCAAATCACACACACTTAGTCACAACTACACACTTACACACACACACACACTCTCAGCTCTCAGGCAGCACACAGTGCACCTGCCAGATATGGTGATCTGAAGTGTTTTTTTCCCTCCCTCTTTTTCACAGCAAAATGCTTCAGATGTAGGAAGAATCCATTACGTTTGATCCTCCAAGCTGTTACATTTGCCATATTGAAGATTTTACATTTCCCTAGATGTTTCTCAACATTTATTTTGCCAAAGTCATTGATTACTACCCATATCACAAACCTCTACCAAAAATATAGCCATATGCTGAATTTCAGATTTCATATAAAGTATGCAATATCTCAAGATTTTTGCCTTTTGAGGTCTACCTCTATAGCTGTAACTACAGTGTATTTGAATGTATGAAGGTGTTAATCTACATACGGTTCCTATGTCTGGCACGGCAGTACAGGGGTCTGTGTGTGTAGACAACAGGCTGACAGTGTGCTGCTTGGCTGTATGTGGCCAGTGTTGTGGGTGATTAATGAGTCTAGTCTCAGAGAAGAATGCCAGAGAGCCCATATCTCCACACACACATGCACACCCACTCACACACACAGAGAGAGACAAGTGCACACACGTACACACACATCATTCTGGGTCATTTTATTTTATTTATTTTTATTTAACCTTTATTTAACTAGGCAAATCAGTTTTAATACTGATCTAGTTAGCAATATTCTATGAACCACTCTTGGGCTCATGAAGTCATCTTCATAAGATTCTCACAATCACAATATGGTGATAACTAGCAAGGCAGCAACACATGATAACACCGCATGGTAGCAACACAACATGACAACAACATGGTAGCATCACAACATGGTAGCAGCACAACATGGTAGCATCACAACATGGTAGCAGCACAAAACAGGGTACAAACATTATTGGGCACAGACAACAGCACAAAGGGCAAGAAGGTAGAGATGACAATACATCACGTAAAGCAGCCACAACTGTCAGTAAGAGTGTCCATGATTGAGTCTTTGAATGTAGAGATTGAGATAAAACTGTCCAGTTTGAGTGTTTGTTGCAGCTCGTTCCAGTCGCTAGCTGCAGCGAACTGAAAAGACGAGCGACCCAGGGATGTGTGTGCTTTGGGGACCTTTAACAGAATGTGACTGGCAGAACAGGTGTTGCATGTGGAGGATGAGGGCTGCAGTAGATATCTCAGATAGGGGGTAGTGAGGCCTAAGGGTTTTATAAATAAGCATCAACCAGTGGTTCTTGCGACGGGTATACAGAGATGACCAGTTTACAGAGGAGTATAGAGTGCATTGATGTGTCCTAAAAGGAGCATTGGTGGCAAATCTGATGGCCGAATTGTAAAGAACATCTAGCCACTCGAGAGTGGTGAAAAAAAAATACATTTGGCAATAGAGGTGAATATATGGTACAGTCGTAGGATTAGTTGAGTGCTTTTAAATTCCATTTTGGTGTTTACACAAATGACTATGAATAATCAGGAGAGTGGTGCTAGTGGAGATTAGCATAGAAAAATAGCACACTTCTCTACTCATGTAACATGGTTCAAGTGGAGCCTTCCTGTGCTGTATTATTCCTGAAACACACGTTATAGCAGATGTCACACACACATACTATATAATATGTCACAATCACAACATTTTAAATAGTTTATTTGAATACACAAATCATATTACAATCAAGAAGGATTCCGACATTTCAAAGGAAACGGATATCCGGACACTTATGGATATAGAAAGCACCTTCTTCTCCATACAGCTAGGCTGCCTACGACAGCTGACACGGAGCAGTACCTCGCTAGCTGCAAAGAGCCTGCTAATATTGATTCTGATTGGTAATGGCTGCAAGTTATTTGCAGTACACAGAGAATGATACATTAATATATAAAAGTGTACAGATTTGTAGAGAGAGACTTCCATGTTATATGTCGAGAAGAATGGATAGAAGGTAGTAATGCAGTATTAACCTAGAATGATGAAAAGGAATTGCATTTTGCTCTAAAATGTGTGAAACAGAATAAACCAAAAACGGAGAGCCTACGGAACTAAATAAACGGTGTCATTTTAGAATCCAGAAGCATTCTGGGGGTGGCGTTACATTGAAGTGTTCCATTGTCATTGTCAGCTCATATTGTCTAAAACCTGACTGTCAGCCTGGAGGGTGTAAATTATTTAGCAACACGTGCTGATTCCTGTATTTACCGCCCCTATATGTCTTTAGCCACAATAATGTTCCCAGGAATTTGTTTATACTAATTTACTGCATTTCTACACAGTTTAAAAACTCTAAATGCTGTTTGGAGAACAATAAAAACACAGCAAAATGACCCCAGACATGAATTATCACCGCAATATTAGATTTAACCCTGTTGTCTATGTAAATCCTGACTGGTTACTGTAATATCATCCTGTGCTCTCCAGGTGTGTTAGTAGAGGTGTGGTGTTAGATAGCGTTGGCAGGCTGCAGAAGCCTGTGTGTTTTATGGGGTGACAAATTAAGCGGTGGGAGGGTTACGGTGCGGCAGTCGGTGTGGTGTCATAAGCGTGCATCCAGAACTTGTGTGATGGTGAGGGGGGGGGGGGGGGGGGCAGTGATTACAGGCTCATTGGACTATTAGTGGGAATGGAGCAGCCATTTTTAGTGGCCTATAAACCACACAGTGGCTGACGGCTTTACTGTGGTAATGTCTAATGGAATCACTCCAATGCAGATATGTTATTACAAAGGCATGGAGGACGGCAGGACGGCACAGGTGCAAGAATAAGGGAAACCTCAATCTGCTAAAATTCACGTACCACGTGAGTACTCTCTCTCTGTTGCACATGCCATCCTCACTCTCTTCTTCTGCCTCACTCACTCTCTCTCTGAACCTCTCGTGTTCCTTAGGGAGCTCACTCTGAATGGTTAGATAACTCGTTAAAACTGAAACACTGAACAAGTCGTGGTAAGTGTTCAGAGAGAGAGAGAGACTAGAGGGAGGGAGAGAGAGAGAGAAAGGGGAAAAACAGTGAGTGTGAGTGTGTGAGAGAGATAAGAGTGAGAGAGCAGTGTGGAGGTGGCAGACATGGGCAGGAGGGAGTATAGGTTGTTAATCTAAGTATGTCATGTCTTATTTAGCTTTTCTTCTTAAGGACTTAAGTGGAATAGGAAAATACTGGAGAACATACTGGAGTAATACAGTAAGGCAGTCCTAAAACACCTTCTGTTCTGTTTTTTCCTTCATCAGCAGGATAGAACCAACATGGCTTTCTGTTCTGACTATTAGCTCTGCTCTGAGATGCACTAGAATTGTTTTGGTTTTAAATAACCTGCTTGTATTATTCAGTGCTGCTTAGACAAATAGCCTGTTAATATTGATTCTGATTGGTAATGGCTGCAAGTTATTTGCAGTTCACAGAGAATGGGCAGTAATATATAAAGTGTACAGGTTTGTAGAGAGAGATACACTTCAATTTGATATGACTACAATAATGAATAGGCAGTAATGCAGTATTTAGCTGCTGATGAAAAGGAATTGCATTTTCCTTTAAAATGTGTGAAACAGAATAAACCAAAAACGGAGAGCCTACGGAACTACATAAAACGGTGTCATTTTAGAATCCAGAAGCATTCTGGGGGTGGCGTTACATTAAAGTGTTCCATTGTCATTGTCAGCTCATATTGTCTAAAACCTGACTGTCAGCCTGGAGGGTGTAAATTATTTAGCAACATGATTCCTGTATTTACTCTCCCTGCATGTCTTTAGCCACAGTCATTTTCATATGATGTTCCCAGGATGCTGCCTGGCTAGCTGTTATGCTGGGAGGCCTGGCTGCCTGTTATGCTGAGAGACCTGGCTGCCTGTTATGCTGAGAGACCTGGCTGCCTGTTATGCTGAGAGGCCTGGCTGCCTGTGGTGTTGGGAGGCCTGGCTACCAGTGGTAATGGGAGGGATGGCTGCCTGTGGTGCTGGGAGGCCTGGCTGCCTGTGGTGCTGGGAGGCCTGGCTGCTGTGGACTAAATGAGGCAGCAAGACCTGCTGCTGGGGCTCAGTGACATTGTGCATGTGTGTGTGTCTGTGCGTGTGTGTCTGTAGGACCCAGTGACATTCCACAAAATAAAGCTAGCTGAATAAATGATAGGAGACATTGACAGCCTTTCTTTCTTAACACTGAAAGGGAGGAGGAGTTAGGTCAGAGGCTGAGTACAAGGAGAGAAACACCATAAAAGGGAGCAAGAGAAAGAGTGAGAGACAGAGTGTGAAAGACTGAATAAACAGGCTTGAGGGAACACTTGTCTCCAATGCGATCCCTAGCCAGCGGCTCCAGTGAAGTGAAAGGGTATGGCAAGGCGATCAACCCTCTCAGGCTGTCTGTCTGACTAACTGGGCGACGTGTGAAAGCAAGTTTCAAGTTTCAACGTTTATTTGTCACATGGTGTAAAACAGTATAGTGCAATGCTTACTTGCAAGTAAGGTTTAATAGTGGGAACCGGCTTACCGAGATTTACAGAGATTTCCTGCCCAAACCTGGCTTCTCTATGGCCCTCTCTCCTCTGCTAGTCATCACCGTGCAGTGTGTGTGTGTGAGTGAGTGTGTGTGTGCGCTGTTGTAGCCTAGAAAGAGAAATCGTCATCCTTTGTCAGCGTTTGGAGACCAATAGACATCCCGCTGTTGTAGCCTACCATCTTTACACAAAGTCCCCATAAATTCAAAGCACAAGCACTGTACACATGACCTTGAAATGCAGTTAAAACTGTGATAAAATTAGCTTTTGAGCTACCGGTAGGCCTATCTGAATGTATTCATTCAAAAATGTTGTCTTACACTTCTGTGTGGCAAAGCTTCTGCTAAATGCAGGCGGTTCGACAAGTGGATTGATCTGACATGCAGGCCTACACCACCAATAGAGGGGGCTTCAGCAGTAAAGCATCACTTACTTGGATGGCTTCTATGAATTGAATTGCTAAGTATCATGTGCAGGCTACATGCGACCTATGGTAGACAAACTCCAATCACATTTGAATCGTCCAACTATCTGTGTGGCACCGGCATCAGCTCAAAATTATAAACTGTGTCTCTTCACAAAACGGCTAATAGGCTACACCGTGCCCACAAAGGCGCTTTATGAAATAGACATTTGCTAAATTGTTTAACGAGAGCACGGCACGTTTACATTTGCGGGCAATTAATCACCATAGTGCTAACCATGGTGCTTAATCTCCGATACTAGCTTGTTAGCGGAGAATCAAATATGTTCCCTGTGACAAAGTCACCACAAATAAGCAGGGTTTCATGAAGTAAAAACAGCCACAAACTCCAAAATTCCCACCGATAGCCAGGTGCAAGGGGAGAGAAAAGGATCAAGCTGTCTGACATCTTTCAGTCAAAGGTAAGCTAGAACTAATGTAATTTTCATTAGACTGTAATAACTTCATAATATTTTACAGTGCCGACATTAAAACTAGGCTACATCAACGAAATAGTGTGGTGCCTGAGAGAACTTTAAGTTGATTAAATAGCAACAAATACAACAATAAACTGTTATATTCATGTGTATATTTCTCTATTTAAGATTTTTTTTCGGTTTGAACAGGAATATCCGGGATGCCCAGTAATTTCATGCAACTTTCTCGAAAAGCTAAATTGGTAGATTTTCGCTTCAAAAATTTTTAAACCCTACTTGCAAGCTCTTTCCCAAAAAAGCAGTATTCAAATATCAAGGCAAGAGAAAATAATTTAAATGAAATAACACACAAGAAATACGGGGGGAAAACAAGAGAATGCACGCTATTTACAGGTCAGAGCCAGTATCGTGATTATAATGTGCAGGGGGGGGTGGAGTAATTGAGGTAGATACACTACATGACCAAAAGTATGTTGACACCTGCTTGTCGAACATCTCATTCCAAAATCATGGGCATTAATATAGTGTTGGTCCCCCCTTTGCTGCTATAACAGCCTCCACTCATCTGGGAATGCTTTCCACTAGATGTTGCAACATTGCTGCAGGGACTTATATTGGGTCGATTAGGCCTGGCTCGCAGTCGCCGTTTCAATTAATCTCAAAGGTCTTTGATGGGGTTGATGTCAGGGCTCTGTGTAGGCCAGTGAAGTTCTTCCACACCGATATTGTCAAATCATATCTGTATGGACCTCGCTTTTTGCACGAGGGCACTGTAATGCTGAAAAAGGAAAAGGCCTTCCCCAAACTGTTGCCACAAAGTTGGAAGCACAGAATTGTCTAAAATGTAATTGTATGCTGTAGTGTTAAGACTTCTCTTCATTGGAACTAAAGGGCCTAGCCCAAACCATGAAAAACTGCCCCAGACCATTAGTCCTCCTCCACCAAAATATACAGTTGGCACTATGCATTCGGGCACGTAGCGTTCTCTGGCATCCGCCAAACCCAGATTTGTTTCACAACTCAGGATATGACCCAGATGCAGACCCAGGAGGCAGATAGTTCGGTTCTCCGAATATTTATTATGAGCAAAGGGGCAGGATAAGGGCAGACAGAGGTTCATAATACAATACACGGCAGACAGAGGTTCATAATACAATACACGGCAGACAGAGCTTCATAATACAATACACGGCAGACAGAGGTTCATAATACAAGGCAGAGTCAATCAGGGACAGAAAGGCAGACAGAGGTTCATAATCAAAGGCAGAGTCAATCAGGGACAGAACAGCAGGGAGAGGTAGAAATACACAGGGGATAATGGGGAAAAATAGGAGAAACCTGATGGGGGCTGGAGACAAGTACAAGACAGGTGAAACAGATCAGGGTGTGACTATTTGTCTGTTGGACTGCCAGATGGTGAAGCGTGACTAATTACTCCAGAGAACGCGTTTCCACTGTTCCAGAGTCCAATGGCGGCGAGCTTTACACCACTTCTGCCGACACTGCTCGGCAATGGAAAGCCATTTCATGAAGCTCCCAACGAACAGTTATTGTGCTGACTTTGCTTCCAGAAGCTGAGCCGTTGTTGCTCCTAGACTTTTCCACTTCACAATAACAGCACTTACAGATCACCGAGGCAGCTCTAGGACAGAAATTTGACAAACTGCAGGATTATTTTCCTGCTGTAGCAAACTGGCTAAAATTAAGATCCTACATCTGTAATGTCTTGTTGATTGTAAATCCGCTCTCGGAGGTCATCCATATTATTATCAATTGACTGAACATCGGTCAATAAAATGGAGGGAAGTGGTGGGCAGTTTTTACAGTCTTTCCCTTCGCCTTAGTCTCTCCTGCCCCTTTTCGCCGGCGCTTCTTTGGTAGACCGAAGATGGGGACCTGGGGCCGGATTCACAAAACCTTCTTAAGAAGAGATTTCTTCTTAACTACCATTTTTTCCTTAACTATAGACTTAAGAAGAAAGTTAAGCGAAGTTGCTATTCCTCAATAAAGTTATTGGAAATATTATTACGTTTTTTCCTATGTTTCTTCATAAGAAAAAAGTTGAGAAGAAATGGGATTCTTGAAAATAATGCTTTAGGATTTCTTCTTGGAAATGTACTTGAAATGAACTTTAGCCCTTGTCTTGTGCCGACTGGTGTCAGGAAGTGAGCATTTTACAAATACATTCTAACTAAAAACATCAATGTAAACCTTAATTTGAAAAGCATTTAATGACATATTTGACTAAATAATGAATATTATAATAATAATTGTTGAAATGGTCATAAAATCAAAATGATGACAAAGCTAAATGTATTGATCAGAAAGAATAACTTGTCTAACTTAGCTAACATTAACTTTTTTTTTTTTCATTAAGAAACGTATTAAGTTTTTTCATCAATAATGTTTTGTGAATCCGGCCCCTGGTCGGAGGTAAACAAATTGTCCAGGGCTGATGAGTCAAAGTTGAAGTTGAAAGTAAGGTTAGTAACTGATGATCTGACCAAAAGTGCTGGTCGGTCATAAGAGATTATAGCGGAAACATTCTGTAAAAAAACTAAACAAAGATAAACACCTGAATATATCACAAAATAGCAAAGTTGGGTCGGAGCTCGCAAGACAGCAACCTTACAGTACGGAGCCATCAGGGTTATAATGGTCGTTAGCCGTTAGAGGGGCTTTAGAAATCATCCCGACAAAGGCTGAGGCGTGGAAGAGTAACCCTTCTCCTCTCAGAGTGGAGTCAGAGCCATGGTCAGTGAAGGTCTGAAATTGGCTACTCAATATATAGATTGGGAGGTCAGCATAATACAGAGCCATTCAGCAACTTAAACATGAATGAGTGGTTAACTTTCCTATAACTTAATATATGAAACATTTCTTAAAGAAATGTCATTACTACAAAGATTCAATGTAAAATTGATTTAGTTTTTCTGTAGGTACAGCGGGTGAAATAAGTATTGAACACGTCACCATTTTTCTCAGTAAATATATTTCCAAAGGTGCTATTGACATGACATTTTCACCAGATGTTGGTAACAACCCAAGTAATCCATACATACAGAGAAACCAAAACAAATAAGTTCAGAAATTAAGTTATGTGTAATAATGTGAAATGACACAGGGGAAAAAGTATTGAACACACTTACTGATATTTATTTAATACTTTGTACAAAAGCCTTTGTTGCTAATGACAGCTTCAAGACGCCTCCTGTATGGAGAAACTAGTCGCATGCATTGCTCTGGTGTGATTTTGGCCCATTCTTCCACACAAACAGTCTTCAAATCTTGAAGGTTCCGTGGGCCTCTTCTATGAATCTTGATCTTCAGTTCTTTCCATAGATTTTCAATGGGATTTAAGTCAGGTGATTGGCTGTGCCATTCTAGCAGCTTTATTTTCTTTCTTTGAAACGAATTGAGAGTTTCCTTGGCTGTGTGTTTGGGATCATTGTCTTGCTGAAATGTCCACCCTCGTTTCATCTTCTTCATCCTGGTAGATGGCAGCAGATTTTTGTCAAAAATGTCTCGGTAAATTTGCCCATTCATCCTTCCTTCAATTATGTGAAGTTTGCCAGTACCATTTGCTGAAAAGCAGCCCCACACCATGATGTTCCCACCTCCAAACTTCACTGTTGGTATGGTGTTTTTAGGGTGATGTGCAGTGCCATTTCTCCTCCAAACATGGTGTGTATTATGACATCCAAACAGTTCAATTTTGCTCTCATCTGACCACTATATTCTCCCAGTATTTCACTGGCTTTTCCAAATGTTGTGCAGCAAACTTTAAACGAGCTTCAACATGCTTTTTTTTGGAGTCTTGCGTGGTGAGCGTACATACAGGCCATGGCGGTGGAGTGCATTACTTACTGTTTTCTTTGAGACAACAGTACCTGCTAATTGCAGGTCTTTTTTAAACTCTCCACAAGTGGTCCTTGGCTCTTGGACAACTCTTCTGATTATTCTTTTCACTCCTCTGTCAGAAATCTTGCGAGGAGCACCTGGTCGAGCCAAATTTATGGTGAAATGATTGTCTTTCCACTTCCGTATTATGGCCCCAACAGTGCTCACTGGAACATTCAGAAGCTTAGAAATGTGCCTATAACCAATGCCATCATTATGTTTTGCAACAATTAGGTTGCAAAGGTCTTGAGACAGCTCTTTGCTTTTACCCATCATGAGATGTGTCTTGTGTGACACCTTGGCAATGAGACCTTTTTGTAGGCCATCAGTTGGGACTGAACCAGCTGATATTAATTTTCACTGACAGGGGGCTGGATTGCTTTTTACTTACTGATAGTTTTCAGCTGTTGTCTTGGCTTTCCATGCCTTTTTGCACCTCCCTTTCTTCATGTGTTCAATACTTTTTCCCTGTGCCATTTCACATTATTACACATAACTTCATTTCTGAACTTATTTGTTTTGGTTTTTTGGGTTGTTACCAACATCTGGTGAAAATGTCATGTCAATAGCACCTTTGGAAATATATTTACTGAGAAAAATGGTGACGTGTTCAATACTTATTTCACCCGCTGTATATGTAGTATATGGGATTTGAGACCGGACGCTGACCTCTAGTTGCCTACAGTGGATCCTCTCCTGATGTGTCAATCATTCTGGGTTTGGTTGGAGAGACGTTGGAGGGGGTACACAGGCAAAGCTCTCTCTCCGATCCCTTGTGATTGGGGGGTTTATTGTTCCGGGTCAAAGCTCTCCTATCCTATCCACTTATCTCTACTCCCAGCATGTTACTCACACCTATCTGGACTTTCCAAGAGAAATCAACAAACTGGCTCTCCTCCCTGAGGACTGTGTGTGTGTGTGTGTGTGTGTGTGTGTGTGTGTGTGTGTGTGTGTGTGTGTGCGTGCGTGCGTGCGTGCGTGCGTGCGTGCGTGCGTGCGTGCGTGCGTGCGTCCTCCTCGCTTTCCTTTGACAGACACATTAACTCGATATTGAGTGAGGACATGGTCACCCCCTGCGCGGTTGTGCGTCCGTCTGCATGTGTGTGCATATATGTCAGGTAGGTCCCAGCCAAATAGGACAGGACAGGGCTCAGCCAGGCCAAAAACACTCTTTGTTGGGGGAGGGATTTATTCATTATCTCACTTATCTGAAGGTGCATTTGTGTAAATTGATCCACAGTAAATCTCCATGCAGCCGACAAGCAAACTGGGTCAATTTATTTGTATGACAAAGAGGGGCTGGTTGGCTGGCTGGCTGGCTGTGAAAGGATAGAAAAATGGCAGATGTTTTGTAATGGTGGTTTAAATGGTTATTGAGCATAAAGTGGAGGCTCTCCCTTTGACTGACCAATTGATAAACAAACAAAAACACATAAAATCCAGAATAATAGATTCCGAACCTACAGTTTATTTGGATGATGCACGAGAAACAGATTGCTTAAGAAGATATTTACATTTTTAGGCTCCTGAGTAGTGAGTCTGTCACACCCTGATCTGTTTCACCTGTCTTTGTGATTGTCTCCACCCCCCTCCAGGTGTCACCCATCTTCCCCATTATCCCCAGTGTATTTATTCCTGTGTTCTGTGTTTGGCTGTTGCCAGTTTGTTTTGTTCATCAAGCCTACCAGTGGTTTCCCCCTTTACTACTGTCTCTCTAAAGTGCCTGTTTTCTTGGTTTCAACCTTTACTCTGCCTGCCCTGACCCTGAGCCTGCCTGCCGTCTTGTACCTTTGCCCCACCACTCTGGATTACCGAACTTTGCCTGCCCCTGTTGGTATAATAAACATTTGTTATTCTAACATTGTCTGTGTCTGGGTCTCACCTGTACACTGATAGGGAACTAGTGAACTACTTCTTTAAGGACTGATTTACACCTTGGACACCAGGTGGTGGCAATTAATTACTGGGTAGAACAGAAAACCAGGACTGATTTGCTGTACTCCAGTACTCATATGAATACCCCTGAGTTAAGAGTATGAGTGATGTCAACAAAGTACGTCAGATTATGCTCCTCCATCTGCAAAACATTTCACTCATTTCACCAGCTCTCCTGTATCTGCCAAACTGCGAGTCTGTGGATGAAATCTTACATTTGGCAACAGTAACATTTCAACTATTTATCTACTAACCCTAGCCCGAACCTTAGCCCTTATCCTGATCCTAAACTTAACCCTTACCCTTATTCTAAACTTTTACCCTAACCTTAATCGTAACCTTAACAAAAAGTTGCTTATCAACAGATAATCAGTTGCTTATCAACAGTCAGTTACTTATCAACAAATATCTGTTGTGTGTTTGTGTGTGTATGTGTTGGGGATTAAATGCCAGCTGAGACGGATCAATGCAGCTTTGTAATCAATGTTGACTCCCTCCCACTCTCACACAGTATAATTGCATAGTTTATAGAGTTGAGCTGGAGCATGACGCTTACTGACAAACCCTGTTGTCTTATAAATTAAGGCATTCTTTATTCCTTTATATCAGAGACATCCCTGATAATCCCTGATAATTAGATGATATAGAAAACAGAATTTAGCAATAGTAAATGTAAATCATTTTCTCCTTCGGCATGACAACTTCCTCAGTCTCGTTTTCATCTGGTTAGCATGGGGGAAAACTCGTGTTGTGTTGTGGACAAACTCACACGCACACACAAGTTAATTTATGAGTTATAATACAGCATTCCTATCAGACAGCAGCAGACACTAATGTTAATCAGAGCCAATACAAGTCAGCAATTATCATGTTCTTTGAAGTCATTTGTTCCACTCAGTGTGCATTGAGGGCTGTTTTTAGAGCTGTGGTGTGGATAAATGAGAATTGTAGGAGTTTATTAATTAACTTTCCATCATACCAATACAAATCCTTTAGTGAGATGACTGACAGTTATTTGGTTTCCTCAAATGATCTCAATTGAATGGATGATGTCTCCCAAAGTTGAGCTGAGTCTAGTGAACAGAGAGCAGCCTAATGAGGCCAAACATTGCATTTCGTATCTAATATGCTGCTCCTCAGTTGAGATGCTGGGCAGGCCAACATTCAGAAGGCTAAAGTTTTAGTTGAATCTCTTATTGAGCTCATTAATAAGATCAGTTTATTGGTTGGGGATACGTCAGTTCTCATATTGATATTAACAAAAAACAAAAGAGATAGTACAAGATTGTTTACACAGTGAAAAGATAAACAATCTCACAGAACACTTCAGAGAGTTTTATAAACAAACAAATCCAGTAGGGCATAGATAGCTAAGAATTACACAATGTCAATTAATCAGCCAAAATCAAAACAATCATTATGAGGATACAAAAACAAACAACCCCTAAATGAAATAAAGCTACATAACCAACAACAGTTGTGTGCATATTCACTTGGAAATTAACCTTCCTTTAAAGGCTATCTCGCCCAGATAAACCAAGCAGCAGTAGATGCAGAAGATTGGGCATAAAGTGTGTTGGGCAGAGAGACGGTAATTAACGGTTGATAAAAGGCTACAAATGAAGGGTGTAATTACTAACTCTTTTTTGAAGTGTGACGACTGAGAACGGCATTCGTTAGGTGGCTTTTATGCGTTGAAATTAAGCATGGGAAAGATGAATGGCAGTTTCCTGCGGTCAAATGTCATTAAATATTTTGAGGAAGAGTGTGTGCGTGTGTGCGTGCGTGTGTTGGACAGTGTTTGGGAGCAGGGGGAGAAGGGGGAGAGGGTAGTGTCCCGCTGGCTCTCACTCAGGCCTCTGTTCTTTATTGGCCATTATCATCTAACTCATCTAGAATTCAAAATGCTTCTGAAAGCAATTAAGGTTTAAAGGAAAGACAGAGAGTTTCACATTTTATTTTTCTGAGGCTGAGTTACTGTTGTTGTTGATTAATTGAGAGAGAGAGAGAGAGAGAGAGAGAGAGAGAGAGAGAGAGAGAGAGAGAGAGAGAGAGAGAGAGAGAGAGAGAGAGAGAGAGAGAGAGAGAGAGAGATTAATGTGTCGAAAATTCCAAATTGTTTGCATAATCAACTTAAACACAGCTCTGACACACACACACTTACCTCACCAAACATGCTACCGGGGGTGTATTCATAGTTCCCAAATCCAGAACAAATTCAAGAAAGCGTACAGTATTATATAGAGCCATTATTGCATGGAACTCCTTTCCATCTCATATTAATCAAATGAACAGCAAACCTGTTTTAAAACATCTGATAAAGCAAAACCTCATGGCACAATAGATAGATAGATAGATAGATAGATAGATAGATAGATAGATAGATAGATAGATAGATAGATAGATAGATAGATAGATAGATAGATAGATAGATAGATAGATAGATAGATAGATAGATAGATAGATAGATAGATAGATAGATAGATAGATAGATAGATACTTTATTGATCCCCGAGGGGACATTTCTTCGTCAAGCAGAGAATGAAAGATGCCTTTATCTAGCTTCTGATGACCTAGCCAATGACTGACTTGCTCCCCGTCTGCATCTCATCACCATCTCTCTCACTCCCCCTTTCTCTCTTTTTCTCTCTCCCCTTCCCTCTTTCTCTCCCCTCTTTCTCTGCCCTCCTCTATTCACATGTGGCTGCTGCACTGAGCTGGCATTCTCAAGAGGCGACTGTCCGACTTGTCATGCCGATGCTGAGAAAGCCCTGACTTGAAAGAGAGCATATAAGATCAAGCACTCTGTTGTGTCTCGTTTTGCGCTTTGGGGAAACCGAGAGAGAGAGAGAGAGAAACGAGAGAGAGAGAGAGAGAGAGAGAGAGAGAGAGAGAGAGAGAGAGAGAGAGACTGTTCACAAACACAAACAGACCCCACAGAGCCCCAGGACAAATCATGAGAAAACAAAAAGATAATTTCTTGACACATTGGAAATAATTAACAAAAAAACAGCGCTTACTGGCAGAGAGTACACAGTGGCAGAAACCCTGACCACTGTGACTGATCCAAAATGATGTACAGAGCATAGCCTTGCTATTGAGAGAGGCCGCCATAAGCAGATCTGTCTCTCAAGAGAAGACAGGCTATGTGCACACTGCCCACAAAATGACGTGGAAACTGAGCTGCACTTCCTAACCTCCTGCCAAATGTATGACCATTTGAGACATAAAATGACATTTAAAATGTCTTTATACCTTTTGGAACTTTTGTGAGCAGGGAACAGTGGGTTAACTGCCTTGCTCAGGGGCAGAACGACAGAGTTTTACCTTGTCTGCTCTGGGATTCGATTACTGCATTGGGCCAGGATCAGCGTGGCAAATGTGTTGTTACCTACCCTTAACACCTGGGGGCGGCCCATCATGAAGTCCAGGATCCAGTTGCAGACTCTAGCTGGTTGGTTTTGATCCAAATCTTGGTGGTATAGCCAGTGGCGTAATTTTTCAGCAAAAACCTAGGGTTTGGAACTGCAAGATTACTTCTTTAGCCAGCCTATATTTTAATTGCCAAAACAGCCTTGCTTAGTGTGTAGGGCGCTGTCCCAGCCAGGTCACTTGTGATACAAGTCTGTATTCGACACTCATCCATATCTGAAGACGTCAGAAGATGACGTGGAAACCGGACACTAAGGGCAACAGTGAGTGGTGTTACCTTCAAGTAGGTTTGGGTTTTGCTAGGGCATTGTGGACGGGGATGTTGGATGGGTTTGAGCATCTGCCTCTGTTTCCAAAAATGACAAGTTTGAATCCAACGATAGAAAGTTGTTTTGAAGATTTTTGTTTTCAAATTTGACATTTGCAAAATTTGAAGTTTGAGAAACATGGATGAACTTCTAATTCTGACGTGAGACTGTGAGAGCTAGTTGGCTGTCCATGGTGCTGATAGACACTGAGATTTCGCACCAACCTGTCACTTCTTGTTCAAAAGCCCTCAATGGTCTTGGCATTTTAACTTTTATGTTTATTGAGGAATAGCGAGATACGTATAAGCAAAATTCAATATAATTCTAATATAAGAACCCAAATGTTGCCTCTGGGTATAGCTACATATAGGTATGTTTCATCATAGAAATAGATAGCCTAGATTATATTTCTAGGGTTTTCTAGTTTATGTTTATGGTAGGCCGGTATTGCTCAATTGATTATGTGGGTGGGTCGAATTTGATCGACAGAAGGGTATTGTGCCAGATCACAACGTGTTGCTGAACTCATGGGCTGCATGATATCCCATGTTTGAAGCGGGACTACAGTCCTATTAGGCAAGACACCTGTGCATGGCTGGATCAGTGGTTTGGTGTCTCCCAGCAGCTCATTAGTAAGAGGAACAATGTGCCTGAGGTTTTTTTTACTGATTCATGTCTTCAGGGAGAAGAGGGGAAAGTAGATGATCTGATTGGATGATTGGACCGGACGTCTGGTTCCTTTGTGTGTTTCTCCCATCATTCCCCTTGGCTCCCCCATGTGTGTGTGTGTTTCAAGTTTTATTGTCGTGCACAGTGAAATGCCTTTCTTACAAGCTTTCCCAACAATGCAGTAATCAATATCAGTGTGTGTGTGCGCACGCGCGTGTGCGCATGTGCGCGCGCATGTGTGTGTGTGCATGTACGTGACTGATTGTGTCCTGGTACAAGTGTATCCTGGTAGAACTAACTCCCATGGGCTGGATCCATTCCTAATAGGATGATGTTACAGTGGACTCAATCACTCCTGCTCACATGGCAGCTCTCAAAACATCCCTGGACAACGCCTGTAATCATCTCCAATGTCTACAAAATCCATTTACTAACTGTATGAAAACAACAATCCACTAACAATCTAACTAACAATCCACTAACAGGTACACACCGGCAGGTAGCCTAGTGGTTAGAGTGTTGGGCCCGTAACTGAAAGGTTGCAGGATCGAATCCCCGAGCTGACAAGGTAAAAATCTGTCGTTCTGCCCCTGAACAAGGCAGTTAACCCACTGTTCCTAGGCCGTCATTGTAAATAAGAATTTGTTCTTAACTGACTTGCCTAGTAAAATAAAGGTAAAATAAAATAATAAATAAACACACGGGTGCGCACAAACACACACATGTACATACACGCATGAACATTAACTTTCTATTTATTCAACAGATACATCACCATAATGACCTGTGAAATAAAAATGTATTCTGTCACCCACACATGTAAAAAGGCTTCTGAAGTTTGTAATTTCCACTTTGACATTTCAAACTTGATTTATGAAAAATGTATCAACCCCTACAAAAAGGTCCATTAATTATAATCCACATAATAATTCACATTTCCTGTAGCTGCAGGATTATGCTGTAGCAAACTGGCTCAAATTAAGATCCTACATCTGTATTTATGCCAGATCACATTATATAGCTCCACAACTACTGGAATACATTCTGTCTTGTCTATCCATAATCCAGTGCGGTATTATCTCCAGTCAGAAGTCTCCTCGTCATGGCTCTGTAATTGATTAAGCTGTCGTCCTATCGTAGCCAGCACTTAACCCCTTTACATATGTTTAAAGCAATCGCTCAATCAATTGGGAGTCAAAAATCATATTAAGGATATCAATGGATTGAATAAAGCACTTCTTTCTTCTGGCATGATGAAGGGATAACGAAAAGAAGAGCCAGTTAGAATAATACAGTTCTCCCCCAGAAGGCAGTCTGTCTGTCCGTCTACCACAGCTGGGTGAATCAGACCCTGAGGACACACTGACTCGGAAGAAGAACTACAGCTCCTCCTCCTCTAAGTAGGTAGCATGAGCACAAGAGATTAAAATGGACGGCAAGAAGAAGAAGAAAGTTTAAAGCATTAAAATAAATGATCAGAACTTGTTTGCCTCCCAGGTGGCTAAACTAAACTTGTAGTGGTGCAATGCATGCTGGGATTGGCTGGCTAAACCTGCGGGTCAGAAATGGATTGAGTTTTTTTGAAGGTTGGAAAGAAGAATGACGAGAAATATGCAAAGCTGTCGTGTTGAGAGGTGGGTGGAAGGGGTTCTGTCTGCATGACGACAGTAATCTCTCTACTCCACATGCAAATAAAGCAGCAGTAAAAGACTGCGCCACTGTGTCAGGCTTGTCAGTTAAATCTCTCACGCTCTCACAGTGTGTGCCGTAGGCCTCTATTTGATTGAAGGATTGCTCAGACTCAAGGCAGTGGCACCACTAGACGCTAACTAATTTCCTTCCTTGGCTCTAACTCTCTGCCCTGCCAGCCAGTCAACACAGTGTGCTGTTCACTGCTAAACCCTGCATTGTCAAGATCAACATAAGTAGGTAACAATATACAGTGCCTTCGGAAAGTATTCAGACCCCTTGACTTTTTCCACATTTTGTTACGTTACAGCCTTATTCTAAAATGGATTAAATTTTTAAAAATCCTCAGCAATCTACAAACAATACCCCATAATGACAAAGTGAAAACAGGTTTTTAGAATTGTTTGCAAATGTATAATAAAACATAATTGCGCTCAGGATTCCATTGATCATCCTTGAGATGTTTCTACAACTTGATTTGAGTACACCTGTGGTAAATTCAATTGATGGGCATGATTTGGAAAGGCACACACCAGTCTATATAAGGTCCCATAGTTGACAGTGCATGTCAGAGCAAAAACCAAGCCATGAGGTCGAAGGAATTGTCCGTAGAGCTCCGAGACAGGATTGTATCGAAGCACAGATCTGGGGAAGGGTACCAAAAAATGTCTGCAGCATTGAAGATCCCCAAGAACACAGTGGCCCCCATCATTCTTTAATGGAAGAAGTTTGGAACCACAAAGACTCTTTGGAGGAGAAGGGCCTTGGTCAGGGAGGTGACCAAGAACCCGATGGTCACTCTGACAGAACTCTAGAGTTCCTCTGTGGAGATGGGAGAACTTTCCAGAAGAACAACCATCTCTGCAGCACTCCACCAATCAGGCCTTTATGGTAGAGTGGCCAGAAGGAAGCCACTCCTCAGTAAAAGGCACGTGACAGTCTGCTTGGAGTTTGCCAAAAGTCACCTGAAGACCCAAACAAGATTCTCTCCCAGTCCCTGCAACTGATGTTTTTCAGTGGCAGGGACTGGGAGACTAGCCAGGGTCGAGGCAAAGATGAACGGAGCAATGTACAGAGAGATGCTTGATGAAAACCTGCTCCAGGGTGCTCAGGACCTCAGACTGGGGCGACGGTTCACCTTCCAACAGGACAATGACCCTAAGCACACAGCCAAGACAATGAAGGAGTGGCTTCGGGACAAGTCTCTGAATGTCCGTGAGTGACCCAGCCAGAGCCTGGACTTGAACCCGATCAAACATCTCTGGAGAGATCTGAAAATAGCTGTGCAGCAACGCTCCCCATCCAACCTGACAGAGCTTGAGAGGAATGAGAGAAACTCCCCGAATACAGCTTGTGGCGTCTTACCCAAGAAGACTTGAGGCTGTAATCACTGCCAAAGGTGCTTCAACAAAGTATTGAATAAAGGGTCTGAATACTTATGTAAATGTAATATTTCAGTTTTTTATTTTTAAAACATTTGCAAAGATTTCTAATAACCTGTTTATGCTTTGTCCATTTAATACATTTTTGAATAAGACTGTAAGGTAACAAAATGTGGAAAAAGTCAAGGGTTCTGAATACTTTCCGAATGCACTGTAACTACCTTTGTAACTGCCAGATATTGCATGTGTTGTAGCCAGCAGCATTAAAGACACAAAAACACTTGAGGCTGTGTTTCCCCTCCCCATCCCATTCCTATCCCCTGCATCCTAGCCTTCTTTTCCCCATATAGATGGAGGCTTTATTCTCTTATCCCTAGCCAGTTTGCTATTAGGAACCCCAGTATCCCTGCAGGCATGCAGCTAGAGAAATTCCCCACTGTGTGTGGACTAGCTGTTTGATATCCTTGACATGAACAAGGGCTCTGTGAAACATCCAGAAAAGATTCTCCTGTCGCTCAAGGAAAAACATATTGTTAGTGAGCACCCATGGTCTGAATGTCTCTGTGTTTGGTTTGATTGACGAATGTAAAGCTGGCAGCTCTCTCCAGTGGGATTGAAGTGTTTGGTGCTCCATGTGTATTAATGGGGGACAGGTACGGTATGTGTATTTATGAGGGAGGGGTGCGTTTTAACAATTGCAACGTTTACAAAAATAATGATGCATCTATGAAAAGATATCTCTGTGAGAATACCTTGACGTTTGTGAGTCTAATGTGGCTGTCTATCATTTGTATTGCATTTTACAAAGGTAAACCAGTAAGACACACCCGAGAAGGATGGAATCATACATTTAGTCAGAAGAGCTCTCTCTCTCTCATTCTCTCTCTCTCTCTCATTCTCTCTCTTCCTCTCTCTCTGTCTCTCTCTCACTCTCTCTCATTCTCTCTCTCTCTTCTTCTCTATCTCTCTCGTTCTTCGTCATCTGCCATTTTCATCTTGTAAAATAGATGAATACATGCAGAAGAAATCACCTTGGCTTTTGTAATGTGTGGCTCTAGGGCTCACCTAACACAGAAGGACTAGATTGCCAGCTGTCTATTATGATAAATACATTCTTGCCTTGACATGTGACCTTGAAACTCCCCATGAACATTCTAAATCATGATTGCGTATTCAACAGCCTAAGAACACAGGAATGAGATAGTCATTGACATTGAGGGAAGAACAGGCCTAACACACGCATCATTGCCACAGTGGAATCCAAGTAAATGATTGAGGTGGAGATAGAGATAGAAAAAAGAATGGACAAAGAGAGGACAATGAGGACATAATAACTGATTTGAAATCACCTCTGTGGACAGTTTATAGCAATGTACATCTCTAACATAGTGTTTGTGTTACCATTGGAGGTCTTAATACTAAGAAGTTCATGCTCTCTGGTATTATATAAAAATGCTGGATAAAGGTTGAACGCCAGGGATCCACTCAATATTGATTTTTACCATGAAATGCTGACTGTAAGTCACACTGGATAAGAGTGTCTTCTAAATTAATAAAATGTATATATAAAATGCAAGTCAGTTTTCTCCTTTCAACAACCACCTTTTCATTTAGCAAATTCTCATTCCAACGACCACAGTAATAAATCCCCATGTACTGTATTTGTTCAGCATCAACAGCACACAGACTTCCAACCACTAATTTTCTCTCTTCATATTCGGATATTAATGGATTCAGCAGGTTGTGTTCTCACTGAGCCCCCTGTTCCCAACGTACAGCTGGAATTAGACTATTACAGCCTCCTGCTTTTCACAAGGTAACGCTTCAACTGTAATGAATCCAGTAATTAAGGCAGCACTGCAGCACCAATCCCCTGAACATGATGATCCAGCGTACAATACAGGAAAACAGTGCCACTACAGCCTGACATAGTGTGGTTCAGAAAGGGAGAGTGGTGCTAGCAGAGCCAAGGTCATGGGTTCAATGCACTTACTGTTGTATAAGGATGAAAATATCTGCTAAGAAGCATATGTTTAATTATAATAGATGTAGAGCTAATAGTAGTTGTGTGGGGGGGATGGTAATGGGGGGTAATGGGGGAGGGGTAATAGGTGTGTATTGGGGGGGTAATAGGGGTGGTAATGGGGGTTAGAGATGGTAATGATGGGGGAGAATAGAGGTGGGTTATATGGGTGGTAATGGGGGGTTAATAGGGGGATTAGGGGGGTAATAGGGGTGGTAATGGGGGTAATTCTGGAGTGATGGGGGGGTAATAGGGGTGGTAATGGGGGGTAATAGGGATGGTAGTGGGGTGGTAAAAGGGGGGTAATACGGGGGTGATAGGGGTGGTAATGGGGGGATAATATGGGTGGTAATAGTAGTATGTGGGTAGTTGTAGGCAACATACAAATTCCTATTGATTGACTGAGAAGATGCAGTAGTTTATTGTTGCACACAGGTGTTCAGGCCTAAGCTGTGGCAATTTCCAAAGTTCACCATTCTCCCCCTTGTCATAACTCTGTCAGATTGCCCTTCGTTCTCTTGTCATCCTTCCTGGCTGACTGATCCACTTCCCTCTCATCACAACCCATTCCCAGGGTACAGGGATCTACTGATGCGTGGGTGAGGAGAGAAAAGCACCTCGGTACAGGTTAGGACAGGTGGCACAGTCCTCCTTGGCACCACTGACCTGATACTGCCAGCATTAGTCATCTGAAAAACCACATACATTTCACATACTGTATGAACACATGTGAACCAAAAACTCTTTTTTTATGTTATCATATGTGATCTTATGTGAAGTTAATGTGATAACATGTGACAACATGTAAAGTAACATGTGATAACATTAAACTATATATGTGAAATCATGTGAGTTTCTGTAAGGGTGATCCCAGAGGAAGAGAGAGCTCAGGTGGTGCTCTACCCTTTACTCCGTAAAGTCTAATGCCCAATGCACTTCAATGACTGTCAGACATACCATACAGGTAGCACTTTATTTTACTATACCAAAATGACCAGGTATTTATGAACAAATTACACTGTAAAATGTTAATTATGTGGTAATAACTTATTCAAGGTTTCAAACGTAAACGGCAAGAGTTGAAACAATATATGCCTATCAGAATACGTAGACTGATATTTACATTAGCTCTATACCAAATCTTAGATTGACAGTTAAAAAAAAATTTTTGTTCCCACTTTATCATCTTAAGGAAGCTGTAGCTTCTTTCCCTATGCCCTGTTAGTTTCCCTTTAATGAAGATCAAGCACATCAAGTGAAATAAGATGCAACAAATTAGGATGGCGATGTCATTGATGAATATGAGGCGATGGCGTAACTATTATCTACCGTGAGCAATGACTTCCTATCCCACATAGAATTAGCCAAGAAAATGTATGTCAACCAATCAGCTGTTAAATGAGGGTGAGAAGGAGGTAGCCCAACAGGTTTAGAAATACTGTTCTGATACTCCTTTCAGCTCTACCTCTGGGTGTATAGTACAAACTGTAAATGAACAAAGTAATTGCAGGGATTGTTAAAAAAAAAAGTGTTGAGTTTTATACAGGGCTGCTGAAAAAGGTGTTGATTATATTTTGTGGCAGATTTACAAAGCTATTACTGACTTTCACAATGTGTTTTTTTTTAAGGAAAACAATGCTGAAATATTGAAAAACATTACAATTACACCCTAAGGTTATGTTTTCAGTTTCCATGGTTTTAGAGTGGCATTTTTAGCAGGAAACTATTGCATGATTTCTTTGGGGAAGTGAATGATAAGTACTGAGCATCCATGATCAACTATTTAACCCTTCTCTAAGAAAGTCAATATGAATAACATTATGCCGTGTGCATTTCCAGTATACATTTCAAACCATGTTCTACAAATATCCAAACTTACTGTACTATCATACAGCATATAAGGACTTGAT
The DNA here is from genome assembly GCA_023634145.1 of Thymallus thymallus. Classification (NCBI taxonomy): domain Eukaryota; kingdom Metazoa; phylum Chordata; class Actinopteri; order Salmoniformes; family Salmonidae; genus Thymallus; species Thymallus thymallus. The sequence continues at coordinate 13,017,815 of CM042405.1, read as the reverse complement.
GAAGAAGTAGAGCAGCTCCAATACCCCTGACCACCAGGTCAGCCATATTACCCATAACCCATTGCTTAAGATGACTCTAATAAACTGCCAGAGCCCAGCTTCCTCCCATCAAAGATAGATCTTAGCTCGTTCAGCTGTCATTGGCAATGGAAGTTCAACTACATGAAACTCTCCCGCTCCTGACTGTACATGGCGGACGTCCAACGACAGACACAGCGAGCGACACCTAGAATCTCAATTGACTACTTTTAAATGGTGAAAGCATTCAATGGTATTAACCATCCTAAAGCAGGCTTTGTGGCAGGTGCGTCCTCCATACATCTCTACAGAGTGAGATTAACTAGATTCATGTAAATAATTGAGCTGATGGGGATATCCAAACGGTTATTAACCTGTCTCAGGTGCAGTCGTTTTTAATAGGACAAGTCAGGCCCTCTCTGCCCTTCTATTTGAGGGGTTGAGGCATGCGATCCTCAGTAATTGCAGAGTAGGGTGGCAGAGGTGAAGAGCCTCATACATCTTACATGATCTCTCCAGTTTTCTCCCCCAAAGTCTGTGGTTTAGAATGCAAGTACTGTTGTCTAGGATCCTAGGTTTGTTGATTCGCTGCTTTAATTAATAGAATCTTAGACACATAATGACGCACTGGAGACCAACTGTAAAAGGTTGGGAACGCAGCTACACACCTGCTACAGTACCTGCATCTACTGTCTAGTTACTTAACTGATGATGCATGTATTAAAGATACCCATGTGAATACACAACCATAATATCATAATCCAAAAAATAGTATATAGGCGCAAGTAAAACTAAGCGCAATTCCAGTGCCAGCCAACTACGTGAACTCCGCTCATTCTCATTCTTGGCACGCTCAGTATATAGGTGAAACCTTGAGAAAAGAAACCCTTAACAATGCAGAGAAAGACTCTATTCTGAAAGGAACAGCAACGTCCAAGTAGTCTGCGTTTTTAGAGGCTGACTTGGCAAAGGCTAGTGAAATCCCCATAGCTGCAGGGGATAGGAATGGGGCTGAGGTTGGGAAGGTGTACTGTGTCAAAAGTGCTAATGCATTATCTTCTGCCCTGTTAGCATCCGCATCACCAGACACAAAGGTCTGTCAGAGAAACAAAAATATCCTCTGACAGACATGAAAAGGTTATTTTCTTAAAATGCTATAAAACGGTGAGCATGCATGCCCTATGAGAGGCACCAATCAAATGATTGTAATGTTACTGGGAGATACTGTGATATTGTGTTGGTCACAATGGTGGGTCACTAAACTGGTGAACTACCAGTAGAATGACATAAGGCCTCATAACAAATGTGATCAGCAATGGAGTCTCAATGAAAGATAGCACATAATCTGTCAGTGAAGACTATGCTAACTTTACCACAGATCTTATTGTGATATCACAGGTCTTGCTATGGCTTGCTAAATTCCCCCCAGTCAGAGGATATTAGGCATATGGGAGCTGTTAGGTATTTCCAGGTAGCTGTGTTGTCTTCATGTGCAGTTATGGGGCAAGTGTTCAGGGAACTGACTGACCTTCAGAATGTTGTCTGGCCTTGGAATGCTGTGTTAGAGAATGGAAAAATACCACTGAGCAGTCCTAGCAACGTCACGTGTATAAATGGGCAAAAACATTTTGTTTACAGTAACACATCCCCATCTACTGGAGAAATTATTCAGCATCCCTCTGTACTTTACTCCAAGCTGCAGAAAAAGACAGCAGAAGAACAGGTGTGAAAATGTCTTCCAGTTAATTAGTTACTTCCTGATGAGAATATGACAAAGTTCACCTGTCCAGACCAATTCTCCCCCAAGTCTGTACATGGCCTTTTATAATGTATGGATGGATAACATTTATTTTACTAGGTTAAGAACAAATTCTTATTTACAAGGATGGCCTACCTACAGGGTCAGCCCCTGGAGCAAATGAGGGTTAACTGGACACAACAACATGTTTTTCCCCTTGTCGGTTCAGGTATTAGAAACTAGCGAACTTTCGGTTACTGGCCCAACGCTCTAACCGCTAGGCTACCTGCCGCCCTAAATCAGCATCCATATGTCGTCATAAAAAAAGAGTGGGTTGCATAGAAGCTTATTTATCTAACACAGAAGTTTTCATTTTAAATGTCCCTCAGATTAATAGGTTTACAGTGGCTTAATGTTGGGAAATGTCTGCACCAAACGCAGACCTCACTGAACAAACAAGAGGCATTTCTATATTTCATCAGTTTGGAGGTGTACTTACTTACCGTATCGTAGAGCATTATTAGGTTTTATGTTCCTCTGGCTTTTGAAAAGATAAATGTGATGCTGCCACGTCCCACTGACAGACTCTCATTATGAAATGCTAATGCTTTCAACAAATATCCCAAGTTTCACAAGATGGAGAGGCACTTGTATTGAAAGGTAAAAAACAAATTGCATGGGCATAGAGATAGGCCTACCCTTCATATTTTAATTAACTTGCACTTGCAGACTACAGGATTCACACTGATTGGGCTATAAGCGAACACACATATTTAAAGCTGATATCCGCATAAGGTGAAACAGTGCCACTGGCCCAGGTACATCTGTTATTGTTTTTTAAACTGAGCAGGAGCATCCTGCATTGTAAAAAAAAATATATAATAATCATAGTACATACTCTGCTATTCCAATTAAACGTGTCTAGAACACCAATATTTTATATTCTGAGAACATGGCAACCATGTGTTGTGTATGTTTGGTGTGACGTTGATGGAATATTCTCCTAACTATGAGAAAACTGGACACATGAATGTTCTTGCAACCTTCCCATTACATTTTATAGAACATTAATATCTTAGGCTATATGCTGAGAACACGCCAACCATGTTCTGTGTATGTTTGGTGTGTCGTCGATGGATTATCCTAACCCTCAGAAAACTGAACACATTAATGTTCTAACAATGTCCTATGAAACCTATTCTGAGAACAGGGTGAGTTCTGTTTGACATTAGGGGAATGTTCTCTAATGCCAAACTATGCTAAATAGGAGGTTTTTGCTAACATATATACATAGAATGTTCTAGTTGGACAGAAAACATCAGGGTAACATTACCGGTAACATTACACAAACTGGCTGGCTAGCTAACTAGCTAGCTAATATACTGTGCAGATAATCTTCAAATGCATTGTTTTACACAATATCTTATCACAGCACACTGTCTGACCAAGGTTGACCAACTCCCTGACCAAAATGGCTGACCTTTTATACTGTCAAACCTTTCATGTCCTTTCTAAAATTCCTAATCCTATGATGATAGTGGCAAAACATTTTTATAGACCTAGTTGGATATGTTGGAATTGGTGCAAATAAATCTCCATGAAGAACAATTTATTGATAGCTTCATGTCCTGGCTATAGTGTCTTCACCAATTATTTGGTCCTGACGAACAGCTACAACAGGGTTTTCATCTCTTTATGATCGATTTTTCTTCCATTTCAAGCGCTTCACTTGCCGTACTGTGACGTATTAAGTGAGCGACGCTGATAGTCTATCTGATAGCAAGCAGCTATGGTAAGTGAGGCAGCAGTTTATCCAAATCAATATTTCTATAATTTTAAAGGCATTAATGACTATTTAAACTGAATTGATGATCATATTCTGGACTGTCGTTTTTTGTTGAACGTGTTTACTGCATTTCAACTCCAGTCTGCCATTTGTAGCCAGTGGAAACCTGTTAGCTAGCTTGTTAGCACTGCTAGCTCGCTTGAATGCTAGCAAATTGTTATTGTTTTGGACTCTAACTAAGTTACTGTTACCAAGTGCTTTTGAGTATATCCTCACTGTCTGTCTGACATGTGATTTATTTAACAGGGTCAAAGTCAGAGTGGAGGACATGGACCCGGAGGAGGAAAGAAAGACGACAAGGTAAACAATCTATACTAGGTAACTAGCTACTCTGTCTCAAATCTAGTAGCTAATGCTGCTAGTTAATAATACTAACTCAAACCTTCTGAAAACGTTAATATTAATCTTACCCTTTTGGTACACACCGACTCTTCCTGTTGGATAAGTGATAACACTGTTCTGTAACTTTTGCTGGACTTTCCAGGATAAGAAAAAGAAATATGAACCACCAATCCCCACCAGGGTTGGGAAGAGGAAGAAGAAGAGTAAGGGACCTGATGCTGCCAGCAAGCTACCTCTTGGTGAGTTTAGTTGGGCTACTATTAACCTTACACTTTTCACTATGTCATGGCAGAGTTCCTTTCGACCTACTGATGTTGAATTGTAAACCGTGACAGAAAGTTGTTTACAATTTTACAACTGCTGTTTTTCCTAGACAGTGTTACCCGTTGCATAGAACTGACTTCTCACTCTCTCTCTCTCTCTCAGTAACTCCCCACACACACTGCAGGCTGAAGCTGCTGAAACAGGAGAGGATCAAAGACTACTTGCTGATGGAGGAGGAGTTTATCAGGAACCAGGAACAGATGAAACCGCTGGAGGAGAAACAGGAGGTACTTATCACTTGACAGAAAAAAAAATCAATTCAAAAGCCTAGATATTTATTGTTTCCCAAAGGGCACTTAATGTGCAGGCAGCATAAATCCTGTGTGGCACAGTTGGTAGAGCATGGCGCTTGCAACAGCACGGTTGTGGGTTTGATTCCCAGTACCAGCTCACTACTGTAAGTCACTCTGGATAAGAGCGTCTGCTAAATTACTCAAATTTTAAATGTAAGGAAACAAACACAGGACCATAGGTTATGTGAACAGTATGTATCAGTAAAATATAATATAATCTCTTTGCAACACTATAAAACCTTCACACTGCACCTTTTAATTTAAATACTCATTCATTCACCACTCTGCCTTCTGTTGTCCTGCAGGAGGAGAGGTCTAAGGTAGATGATCTGAGAGGAACTCCCATGTCAGTGGGGAACCTGGAAGAGATCATTGATGACAACCACGCCATCGTTTCCACGTCTGTGGGCTCTGAGCACTATGTCAGCATCCTCTCCTTCGTAGACAAAGACCTGCTGGAGCCGGGCTGCTCCGTCCTTCTCAACCACAAGGTACTGACTGAGTCTGCCATTAAGTGAATTGAATCTTCCATTCATTGACCGATCGTGTTTCAGTCAAGTGAATCTGCTGTGTTTAGCTGTTGCCTGACTATCATAAGCATTAATTGAAGAGTTCATATTTACTGTGCAATGCGTGGGTTGGCTCTTCTCCACAAGGAAAATTGTCCCTCGTGGGGTCATTTCCCACGTCCCTATGAGGACAAAGGCTATTTTAGGTATAGGGGTTACGGTTACAATTAGGGTTAGGGAAAATATGATTTTTAATGGGATACATTTTAGGTCCACACAAGGATGGAAGAACATAATGTGCGTATGTGTGTTCACAGGTCCATGCTGTCATTGGTGTCCTGATGGATGACACTGATCCTCTGGTGACCGTGATGAAGGTGGAGAAGGCTCCACAGGAGACGTATGCTGACATTGGCGGACTGGACCAGCAGATCCAGGAAATTAAGGTAACATTTTCAGACATAGAGATGGTAGAGTACACTGCAAACGTTATTGTTAATGCTCTACTTAAGCATATCATTTTATTGCATAAGACTCCCAAGATTTTTCCAACTATTCTGTAAGCACAATGTTAATGTAAATGGATACAGCTGGGTCAGTGGAGGCTGGTGTCACTTAGTGAGAGAGATTTTAGCTGCTCCTGTAGACTTCCAGTCATAGCACTAAAGCTAGTTTATTGACAAAATATCAAACTACCCCTTTAAATCGGAAGAAAGTAATTTTAATGGCTGGAATAGTAAGGTATCAAACACATGGTAACCATTTCTCCTGATTGACAACTGTACTTGTGGTTCCTTATGTTCCTCTCAGGAGTCTGTGGAGCTCCCTCTGACCCATCCAGAGTACTATGAAGAGATGGGCATCAAGCCTCCTAAAGGAGTCATTCTATATGGTGCACCAGGGACAGGTAAGACAAAAATGAAGACAGAGCAGAATTTGGATAACTTTCTTTTCTCTGGTAATACTCAAATGGATGGTTTCCCATGCACAGATTAAGACTAATCCTGGACTAAAAAGCATTTTCCATTGAGCTTGCTTTGTTGTCCTAAACTAGTCAGAGAAACCGCCTCTAAAAGTGCCATAGTTTCACACTGCTCCTATGGTGTGTTAGGGAAGACCCTACTGGCTAAGGCAGTGGCTAACCAGACGTCGGCAACCTTCCTGCGTGTGGTGGGCTCTGAGCTGATCCAGAAGTACCTAGGGGATGGGCCCAAGCTGGTCCGAGAGCTGTTCAGGGTGGCCGAGGAACACGCACCCTCCATTGTCTTCATCGATGAGATTGACGCCATCGGGACTAAGAGGTAAGGCTAACTGTTGTTTAGTCAGGCCGTGGTCATTGAGGTGTGAGGTTGTGTGCAGAGTGTGTGTAATTTGTTGATGAGGAGTAAGTTAGTTGTAATGACAAAAATACAGTAGGCTCATTTCATGCAAAAAAATCTATAGACTACTTTGTTACATTATTGAGAAAGTGCAAACAAGCACACACTAACCCACTTTCCAACTGCCATGTCATCCCCCCAATACAACAGTTGTCAGTAAATGTTTTACATTATCTTGATTATGGCTGCGTTTAGACAAGCAACCCAATTCTGATATTTTACCTAATTGGTCTTTTGACCAATAAGACCAGCTCTGAAAAAGATCTGATGTGATTGGTCAAAAGACTAATTAGTGGAAAAAATATCAGAATTGGACTGCCTATCTAAATCAGCCCATGTCAAAATAACAAGAAAACAATGCTATTGCACAAACTCAGTGGCCTTATTAGAGTGTCCGCCTTGAGATTGAAAGGTTGGGGGTTCAATCCCCGATCGAGTCATACCAAAGACTCCAATTCCTCTCTGTATGGCACTCAGCATTAAGATGGATTGGGGGTAAGCGTCCTGTCCAGGGAGTGTACTGGTAGGCTGAAATCACGTTTCCTATCTCTACAGAAACAGGAGATAGGCTGCTGCCCTATGGGCACTTCTGGCTCAGACAAGGCTTACTTACTAGCTTCACTATTGCTTAGTGATTGAATTAGCAGTACAGTGAACACTGATTACGGTGTTCACTGTACAATGAACCTCCATGTATAGGAGATAATCTCTACAATAGTATGGTGTGTCTGTGGTTGAGGGTGTTTGCTGAGTACCGTGTCCTCTGCAGATATGACTCTAACTCAGGAGGGGAGCGGGAGATCCAAAGGACTTTGCTGGAGCTTCTCAACCAGCTGGATGGCTTTGACTCCAGAGGAGATGTTAAGGTCATTATGGCCACCAACAGGATAGAGACCCTGGACCCTGCACTCATCAGACCAGGTACACAAGAACATTATCATATGTCTATGAATCGTCAATGTAAAATACAATACAGGCTATGCCCACCTAAATGAATCCTGAATTTGAGAAAGTAATGATTGGAGAGATCTCTGAATTTTTTAAATATCTTTGTGTGTCCCCTGCTCCTCAGGCCGTATTGACCGCAAGATAGAGTTCCCCCTGCCGGATGAGAAGACCAAGCGAAGGATCTTCCAGATCCACACCAGCAGGATGACTGTGGCAGACGATGTGATCCTGGACGACCTGATCCTGGCCAAGGATGACCTCTCCGGAGCTGACATCAAGGTGCAATACTGACGTTACAGCAACCAGCTGGGACATAGTAATTAGACTGACTGTGATAAACCTCTTTCTAGAAACCAAACATTTATTTTACTTTCGCCTTTAACTTACATCACCTCCTGTGGCACCTCAATTTTCATTGTTAGTGTTTAACTTTCTTTCTCTCTCTCTCAGGCCATTTGTACAGAAGCAGGGCTGATGGCTCTGAGAGAGCGCAGGATGAAGGTTACTAATGAGGACTTTAAGAAGTCAAAGGAGAACGTGCTGTACAAGAAACAGGAAGGGACACCAGAGGGCTTGTACCTCTAAACACGAGCAGAACTCACCTCAACAACATTCTAGTCTTTCACTTCCTGCGTCAAAACTGTAAAACTTTTCATATGTGTTCATTGTATCGTTGAGTCTAGATGTAGCCAGCAGTTTGGTAGTCAATTCCGCAGCTATTAAATAAGTTTGATTTCTGAACAAATGCAAAAACTGTATTCTGGTCTGTTACCATAACCATAAAAAGTATTACCTCTTGAAGTACAATAATAACCAATAAAACATTTGGGAAACTGTGTTCTGTATTTTTATTTCAAATAAAGTACATATTGATATTTTTTTCAGTTAACCATGGTAAATTCTTATTTTACTATTTGATTTAAAGGAACACGTTAGAATTCATGTTAAGAAAACAAACAATTACAATATTTCCATAATGTGCAGCTGACAGCTGTTTCAATCAGGGAGGAAGGAGATAAGTGGATAACAACTTCGGATATAAATAAACTGTGACAACTAATAAACACATGAAAAGACAATTAACAAACATTAAAGCACAACGCCACAAAGTATGTCATGGTAGCTTCTTCCTGCTCCAGGTGGTTGTCCTGCCCTTGAACCAGCATTTTAAAAAGGAGAGTACTGTATAAAACATGTCAGATTAATGCTGCATTGTTTCTACCCACCGACTACCTCAATGACGTCAAACTGGAATCTCCTTTTGTCCAGCTGAGCTTTCCTTCGTACCACCTGGTAATAGTGATGGGGAGAAGTGATGAGGGTAGCAGTGGTATTGTACTGAATCTAGTGTAAAAATAATTTTGATTTAATGCGTTCAGACCAGGGCTGTCCAACCCTGTGCCTGGAGAGTTACCCTCCTGTAGGTTTTCACCCCAACCCCAGTTGTAACTAACCTGATGCAGCTATTTATTAGAATCGGGTGCGCTAGATGAGGGTTGGAGTGAAAACCTACAGTATGGTAGCTCTCCAAGAACAGGGTTGGACAGCCCTGTTTTAGACTCGCACAGAAACACCAGTAATAATGGCCAGAGCAATGTCCGTGTGTGGGTGCTCATAGTGAAAGAATAGGACCTTGACGGAGTCCCTCGCCACCTCTAGTCTCCGGCCGTCCATCTCGAGCCCAAACGTTTTGCTTTTCAACTAGACGGGATGGCAACACAGTTACATTTCATTGCGTAGTTAAAGCAAAATATCACTAGTCATACCAGCCAGACCTATATACAAAAAACCTTTCCTTTTAATTATTTCTTAAAATATGAAGCCCTTGAATAGAACATTACAAAGAGATATTCAATGGAATTACAATCAAACAGAGAGCCTTTTTGAAGGGTCTGAAAGCAGATATATATATATATATATAGCTCTTACAATGATTTAGTAGGCCACAGCTGCTATATCCACTGGCTCTTTGTCTGTCAGGCGGATGGACACTACCTGGTACAGCTCCCGCACCCGAGGAGGGGACCGACCGGCACAGATGACATTCATAAAGACAGACCTCTCTCTCTCACACACAAACGTGCCTGCTTACTCACACATACTGTATGTCTAAGATTTGTGTTGTATCCAGTGTCCAACTTTAATGCCGACTATTATTTAATAAAAAATGCAAAGGATGGACACATACCTTCGTATCTAATCCTTGGTTGTTGAAACAGATGTGAACTCCACTTTATGAATTGAATATCAATGGCAATACAAATGAAAGAGAACATAATAATTGATTATGTTATTGACAATAACTTGGCATATATTTTTACAAACATGAATATACTGTTTAATAATAAAGTAATAACGTTGTTTTCTTCTTCCAGTATCTTCAGGATTATTAGACGACACTTGGCAGTCACTGATGAAGAGTTCAACGTGATATTTCTAATTTCATGTATAATTCTAAACTCAAGTCACCCAGAGGAGAGATCAGATAGACATAGTATTAATACACACACGACTCTGTAGGCTAAGGAAACCATTGCCCACTTAATTTATGTCCAAACCTACGTCTAAAATCATACCTGCAAATCCCACTGCAGATCAGAGAAATGAGCCAATACTATAGAAGGCTGTGAGCGCGTTCGAGTGGATCACTTTTGTCAAGTCGGTCACCGACCTTCAAAGTGTGTTGCATTATGGGGATAAAAATTGACTGCATGAACTTTACAAAAATCATGTAATCAAAAGGTCATGAAGTTTTGACTGTAGTCGACTGCAGGTTTCTGCAGTTGTTCTTCACCAACTTCATCCTGCAGCCATTGCCTGCATTGTGGGAGGCTCTATTGTCAACCAATCATTAGGGTGTTTTCATGTATACAGTGGATATGTAAAAATGTGATATTTTAAGCTCTCGCTCACCAATTGATTGTACAATGTACACACATATTTACAGTTTGTGAGTCTGTGATATGGGGGTTGGATAAATGTTTATTCCGACATTATAAATAACTTTTATAAACAGGAACACTCCCATGTTGTACTGAGCCTTGCTGTTGGAAAACCACATCAGTGTCTTGTGGCTAAACCTTCACTCCTAAACTTTCGTCTACAGTCAGTTGCTTTCGAGCCCATTCTCTCGCTTACTGGGTGCAGTAGCGGTTGATATGGCAGGTGAGTCATCACAACACACTGAGGTGACATACTGGTTGTGAGGACACACATAAGGCTTCTCCACACTCTCAATTAGATTTGCTCAACTTGCGTCCTCTCTCGCTTAATTTTGAAAAAGGTCAGATGTAATCGAGGAGAGGCTGCGAGGAAAATGAATGTGGAAGAAAATGTGCTTGTATAGCAGGTCATCAGGCAAATGACATTTACAGGGGTGGATCCTAAAATAAATGCGTAAAGTGATAAAAACAAATAAATTGAGTTGTGCAAGACATTTTAAAGATAAGTAGCATATCATTTTTAAATGTGTGCATGTTTTTATTATCCGACAATACAACAGCTGGGAGTCAGGAACCACCGGCCTGACGAGGGAAACATGAAAGGAGGGTGAGATTCTGTAGTTAGTGGGGAGCTGTAATCTGTAGGTTACCTCATTGACCCTTCGGAGGACTTTGAAGGGCCCAACAAACCGGGGGCGCAGCTTCAGCTTCCTACAGGGCAGGCAGAGCAGGAAGTTCCTGGTGGAGAGCCAAACGCAATCACCAGGATGGCTCGAGGTCCACGGAACTAGTGCTGGCTGAGTGATCCGCTCAAACATGCCCATTAACATTCCTCCCCACTGGACCACTTATCGGTTTCCAGGTTACAGAGAAGAGGACGGAGGACTTTTACCCAAAATAGAAAAGGCCATTGCGTCAACCTCAGTCTTCCTGGACAGGAAACACATCATCATAACAGCATCATCATTACATTATTTATCAGTGATCAGAATGAAGAACATCATGAATTAAATAGTTATTTTCAAAGATACAAAACAGTTGTCTGATGATTTGCTTTCAGGAAAAAAAAGGAAATACAGCTATGAGAAATCACTACATAGGATCAGCAATATTACTTGATAACCATACAGTGTCTTTGGAAAGTATTCAGACCCCTTGACTTTTTCCATATTTTGTTGCGTTACAGCCTTATTCTAAAATGGATTTCAGCAATCTACACACAATACCCCATAATGACAAAGCGAAAACAGGTTTTTAGAAATTTTAGCAAATTTACTTACTTATTCAGACCCCTTGCTGAGACTCGAAATTGATCTCAGGTGCATCCTGTTTCCATTGATCATCTTTGAGATGTATATTTCACTAATTAAATTCTACATCACCATAGCATATTCTGTAGTATTATGTAGTAGAGGGAGAGGCCAATCCAGTAAACTCACAGAGGAACATCATCATAGGTTAAAGGTCATCAGAAGTGTCAGACTCACCCGACACAGCCAGAGTAGATCCTCTACTACTCTGAAGGACAAGCAAACGAGACTATACAAAGCTTCTCTACCATCATGTCTGTGTTCCCTCTCAACTCCGAAGTGTACAGTCAGGTGTGCTCCTTTCCATACTGTTAAGCTGTGATGATGTCGTTATCCACGCAGGAAATGCACACAAGCATCACATTGGCTGAAAGCTCAGAGCTCATTCTTAAATAAAGGTTGATAGGCCAGTATTAGGAAAGAAATGTTTATTTCAAATGATAACAGTTCTCTTTTTTTTAATCCGTTTCAAAACAAATCTGTGACATAAAATAGGATATTCAATCCATCAAAATATTGATTAAGAATCCATTAAAAGCTGGAAATACAAAAATATGGAAATATGGATATGCAATCCATCAAAATATTGAATTAACACTAATAAGTGTAACATCATTTATTCATACATCTGTTTGAAAAGTATAATGCTCTTCCCTATGAGGACACTTGGTTGTTCTATTGGTCAGTGCACACTTCTGGGTATCCACAGTGGAGTGTCTGAGGAAGCCAGGCCCCAGTGCACTGTGGGAAGGGTTTAAGAGCCTCAGTCCTCCAGCAGTATGTCCACCTCCTCCATGGGAACCCTCAGTCTGAGCTCCTTCTCTGTCATCAGGTCCAGGAACTCCTGCACATGCTCAGGGAACAGCTGCACCGCGTCCATGTATAAACCCTTTGGATGGACACACACGTGAGCACACACACACACACGTCAGAAACCATGTAATACATTTTGACCACAACACACCAAAGAGCTAACTAATTATCACTGTTTCATAAGTCACTGTGCTCACCTTGGCCCATGGGACGTCCTGGAGAGCCTTATAGAAGATCCCTCTTCCCTTCTCCACCTTCCCCTCTGACACCTACAGCACATAAACACCAGACGTCAGCTACAAAACACAATAAAACACCAGCAGTCAGCTACAACACAACACACAACAAAAAACCAGACGACATCTACAACACAATAAAACACCAGACGTCATCTTCAACACAATAAAACACCAGACGTCAGCTACAACAAGCATTAAAACACCAGACGTCAGCTACAGTACACAATAAAACACCAGACGTCAGCTACAACACACAATAAAACACCAGACGTCAGCTACAACACACAATAAAACACCAGAAGTCATCTACAACACAATAAAACACCTGGCGTCAGCTACAACACACAATAAAACACCAGACGTCAGCTACGGTTCACAATAAAAGACCAGACGTCAGCTACGGTTCACAATAAAACACCAGACGTCAGCTACAACACACAATAAAACACCAGACGTCAGCTACAACACAATAAAACACCAAAAGTCATCTACAGTACACAATAAAACACCAGACGTCAGCTACAACACAATAAAACACCAGACGTCAGCTACAACACAATAAAACACCAGACGTCAGCTACAACACAGTAAAACACCAGACGTCAGCTACAACACAATAAAACACCAAACGTCATCTACAGTACATCATAAAAAAAACAGACGTCAGCTACAGTGCACAACAAAACACCAGACGTCAGCTACAACACAACAAAACACCAGACGTCAGCTACAACACAATAAAACACCAGACGTCAGCTACAACACAGTAAAACACCAAAGGTCAGCTACAACACAATAAAACACCAAACGTCATCTACAGTACACAATAAAAAAGACGTCAGCTACAACACAACAAAACACCAGACGTCAGCTACAACACAACAAAACACCAGACGTCAGCTACAACACAACAAAACACCAGACGTCAGCTACAACACAACAAAACACCAGACGTCAGCTACAACACAACAAAACAACAGGCGTCAGCTACAGTACACAATAAAACACTAGACGTCATCTACAACACAATAAAACACTAGCAATAAAACACCAGACGTCAGCTACAACACAATAAAACACTAGACGTCATCTACAACACAATAAAACACTAGCAATAAAACACCAGACGTCAGCTACAACACAATAAAACCCCAGACATCAGCTACAACACAATAAAACACCAAACGTCAGCTACAGTACACAATAAAACACCAGATGTCAGCTACAGTACACAATAAAACACCAGACGTCAGCTAGAAGTACACAATAAAACACTAGACGTCATCTACAACACAATAAAACACTAGCAATAAAACACCAGACGTCAGCTACAACACAATAAAACCCCAGACATCAGCTACAACACAATAAAACACCAAACGTCAGCTACAGTACACAATAAAACACCAGACGTCAGCTACAGTACACAATAAAACACCAGACGTCAGCTACAGTACACAATAAAACACCAGACGTCAGCTACAGTACACAATAAAACACCAGACGTCAGCTACAGTACACAATAAAACACCAGACGTCAGCTACAGTACACAATAAAACACCAGACGTCAGCTACAGTACACATTAAAACACCAGACGTCAGCTACAGTACACAATAAAACACCAGACGTCAGCTACAGTACACAATAAAACACCAAACGTCAGCTACAACACAATAACACACCGGACGTCTGTTACAGCACACAATAAAACACCAGACGTCAGCTACAACACAATAAAACACCAGACGTCAGCTACAACACAATAAAACACCAGACGTCAGCTACAACACAATAAAACACCAGATGTGAGCTACAACACAATAAAACACCAGACGTCAGCTACAACACAGTAAAACACCAGACGTCATCTACAACACAATAAAACACCAAACGTCAGCTACAGTACACAATAAAACACCAGACGTCAGCTACAGTACACAATAAAACACCAGACGTCAGCTACAGTACACAATAAAACACCAGACGTCAGCTACAGTACACAATAAAACACCAGACGTCAGCTACAGTACACAATAAAACACCAGACGTCAGCTACAGTACACATTAAAACACCAGACGTCAGCTACAGTACACAATAAAACACCAGACGTCAGCTACAGTACACAATAAAACACCAAACGTCAGCTACAACACAATAACACACCGGACGTCTGTTACAGCACACAATAAAACACCAGACGTCAGCTACAACACAATAAAACACCAGACGTCAGCTACAACACAATAAAACACCAGACGTCAGCTACAACACAATAAAACACCAGATGTGAGCTACAACACAATAAAACACCAGACGTCAGCTACAACACAGTAAAACACCAGACGTCATCTACAACACAATAAAACACCAAACGTCATCTACAGTACACAATAAAAAAAACAGACGTCAGCTACAGTGCACAATAAAACACCAGACGTCAGCAACAACACAATAAAACCCCAGACATCAGCTACAACACAATAAAACACCAAACGTCAGCTACAACACAATAACACACCGGACGTCTGTTACAGCACACCATAAAACTCCAGACGTCAGCTACAGTACACCATAAAACACCAGACGTCAGCTACAACACAATAAAAACACCAGACGTCACCTACAACACAATAAAACACCAGACGTCACATACAGTACACAATAAAACACCAGACGTCAGCTACAACACAACAAAACACCAGACGTCAGCTACAACACAACAAAACACCAGACGTCAGCTACAACACAACAAAACAACAGGCGTCAGCTACAGTACACAATAAAACACCAGACGTCAGCTACAGTACACAATAAAACACCAGACGTCAGCTACAGTACACAATAAAACACCAGACGTCAGCTACAGTACACAATAAAACACCAGACGTCAGCTACAGTACACAATAAAACACCAGACGTCAGCTACAGTACACAATAAAACACCAGACGTCAGCTACAGTACACATTAAAACACCAGACGTCAGCTACAGTACACAATAAAACACCAAACGTCAGCTACAACACAATAACACACCGGACGTCTGTTACAGCACACAATAAAACACCAGACGTCAGCTACAACACAATAAAACACCAGACGTCAGCTACAACACAATAAAACACCAGACGTCAGCTACAACACAATAAAACACCAGATGTGAGCTACAACACAATAAAACACCAGACGTCAGCTACAACACAATAAAACACCAGACGTCAGCTACAACACAGTAAAACACCAGACGTCATCTACAACACAATAAAACACCAGATGTGAGCTACAACACAATAAAACACCAGACGTCAGCTACAACACAATAAAACACCAGACGTCAGCTACAACACAGTAAAACACCAGACGTCATCTACAACACAATAAAACACCAAACGTCATCTACAGTACACAATAAAAAAAACAGACGTCAGCTACAGTGCACAATAAAACACCAGACGTCAGCAACAACACAATAAAACCCCAGACATCAGCTACAACACAATAAAACACCAAACGTCAGCTACAACACAATAACACACCGGACGTCTGTTACAGCACACCATAAAACTCCAGACGTCAGCTACAGTACACCATAAAACACCAGACGTCAGCTACAACACAATAAAAACACCAGACGTCACCTACAACACAATAAAACACCAGACGTCACATACAGTACACAATAAAACACCAGACGTCAGCTACAGTACACAATAAAACACTAGACGTCAGCCACAACACAATAAAACACCAGACGTCAGCTACAACACAACAAAACACCAGACGTCAGCTACAACACAACAAAACACCAGACGTCAGCTACAACACAACAAAACACCAGACGTCAGCTACAACACAACAAAACACCAGACGTCAGCTACAACACAACAAAACAACAGGCGTCAGCTACAGTACACAATAAAACACTAGACGTCATCTACAACACAATAAAACACTAGCAATAAAACACCAGACGTCAGCTACAACACAATAAAACACTAGACGTCATCTACAACACAATAAAACACTAGCAATAAAACACCAGACGTCAGCTACAACACAATAAAACCCCAGACATCAGCTACAACACAATAAAACACCAAACGTCAGCTACAGTACACAATAAAACACCAGATGTCAGCTACAGTACACAATAAAACACCAGACGTCAGCTACAGTACACAATAAAACACTAGACGTCATCTACAACACAATAAAACACTAGCAATAAAACACCAGACGTCAGCTACAACACAATAAAACCCCAGACATCAGCTACAACACAATAAAACACCAAACGTCAGCTACAGTACACAATAAAACACCAGACGTCAGCTACAGTACACAATAAAACACCAGACGTCAGCTACAGTACACAATAAAACACCAGACGTCAGCTACAGTACACAATAAAACACCAGACGTCAGCTACAGTACACAATAAAACACCAGACGTCAGCTACAGTACACATTAAAACACCAGACGTCAGCTACAGTACACAATAAAACACCAGACGTCAGCTACAGTACACAATAAAACACCAAACGTCAGCTACAACACAATAACACACCGGACGTCTGTTACAGCACACAATAAAACACCAGACGTCAGCTACAACACAATAAAACACCAGACGTCAGCTACAACACAATAAAACACCAGACGTCAGCTACAACACAATAAAACACCAGATGTGAGCTACAACACAATAAAACACCAGACGTCAGCTACAACACAGTAAAACACCAGACGTCATCTACAACACAGTAAAACACCAGACGTCATCTACAACACAATAAAACACCAAACGTCAGCTACAGTACACAATAAAACACCAGACGTCAGCTACAGTACACAATAAAACACCAGACGTCAGCTACAGTACACAATAAAACACCAGACGTCAGCTACAGTACACAATAAAACACCAGACGTCAGCTACAGTACACAATAAAACACCAGACGTCAGCTACAGTACACAATAAAACACCAGACGTCAGCTACAGTACACATTAAAACACCAGACGTCAGCTACAGTACACAATAAAACACCAGACGTCAGCTACAGTACACAATAAAACACCAAACGTCAGCTACAACACAATAACACACCGGACGTCTGTTACAGCACACAATAAAACACCAGACGTCAGCTACAACACAATAAAACACCAGACGTCAGCTACAACACAGTAAAACACCAGACGTCATCTACAACACAATAAAACACCAAACGTCAGCTACAGTACACAATAAAAAAAACAGACGTCAGCTACAGTGCACAATAAAACACCAGACGTCAGCAACAACACAATAAAACCCCAGACATCAGCTACAACACAATAAAACACCAAACGTCAGCTACAACACAATAACACACCGGACGTCTGTTACAGCACACCATAAAACTCCAGACGTCAGCTACAGTACACCATAAAACACCAGACGTCAGCTACAACACAACAAAACACCAGACGTCAGCTACAACACAACAAAACACCAGACGTCAGCTACAACACAACAAAACAACAGGCGTCAGCTACAGTACACAATAAAACACTAGACGTCATCTACAACACAATAAAACACTAGCAATAAAACACCAGACGTCAGCTACAACACAATAAAACCCCAGACATCAGCTACAACACAATAAAACACCAAACGTCAGCTACAGTACACAATAAAACACCAGACGTCAGCTACAGTACACAATAAAACACCAGACGTCAGCTACAGTACACAATAAAACACCAGACGTCAGCTACAGTACACAATAAAACACCAGACGTCAGCTACAGTACACAATAAAACACCAGACGTCAGCTACAGTACACAATAAAACACCAGACGTCAGCTACAGTACACAATAAAACACCAGACGTCAGCTACAGTACACATTAAAACACCAGACGTCAGCTACAGTACACAATAAAACACCAGACGTCAGCTACAGTACACAATAAAACACCAAACGTCAGCTACAACACAATAACACACCGGACGTCTGTTACAGCACACAATAAAACACCAGACGTCAGCTACAACACAATAAAACACCAGACGTCAGCTACAACACAATAAAACACCAGACGTCAGCTACAACACAATAAAACACCAGATGTGAGCTACAACACAATAAAACACCAGACGTCAGCTACAACACAATAAAACACCAGACGTCAGCTACAACACAGTAAAACACCAGACGTCATCTACAACACAATAAAACACCAGATGTGAGCTACAACACAATAAAACACCAGACGTCATCTACAACACAATAAAACACCAGACGTCAGCTACAACACAGTAAAACACCAGACGTCATCTACAACACAATAAAACACCAAACGTCATCTACAGTACACAATAAAAAAAACAGACGTCAGCTACAGTGCACAATAAAACACCAGACGTCAGCAACAACACAATAAAACCCCAGACATCAGCTACAACACAATAAAACACCAAACGTCAGCTACAACACAATAACACACCGGACGTCTGTTACAGCACACCATAAAACTCCAGACGTCAGCTACAGTACACCATAAAACACCAGACGTCAGCTACAACACAATAAAAACACCAGACGTCACCTACAACACAATAAAACACCAGACGTCACATACAGTACACAATAAAACACCAGACGTCAGCTACAGTACACAATAAAACACTAGACGTCAGCCACAACACAATAAAACACCAGACGTCAGCTACAACACAATAAAACACCAGATGTGAGCTACAACACAATAAAACACAAGACGTCATCTACAACACAACACAACACACAATAAACAGCTATAGCCATATTTCCAAGTCTCCTTCATCCCTTGGCTATTGGAACAAACCTGAAATTCTGATAACTGTAATGATTTAAGCGTGTTTTAAAAAGGCGTCTTACCAGGAAGTTCATGTACATCCTCCACAGCAACGGACAGTGGACCCCGTGCTCCGTTGCTATGGCATTCTCAAACAGTGAGCGGATACGGTTGCTCAGGCCGTTCTCTGGCAGGGTGGAGAGGGTGTCGCCATAGCAATCAGACCTGAAGAAAACAACTACAAATCATGAAAAAACATCCAGTTTGTTAAAGAAGTTAATCTAAATGTGAGTTACTACAGTAGTACTGACTCATTTTTGTGTGTGTGTTCTGTTATTGACATTATTAGATTAAGTGATACACTGATTAGAGCCTTCCATCTTCACTGTTCTCACCTCTGAACAGAGTCCACTAGATGCTTCCTCTGCTGTTCTGCGCTGATGGCGAACAGGCGTGGCACGACACTGGCACTAGCCTTGGTCACGCTGTGGAAGAAGCGTCGAGCCCTGCCGGCGCTGTGGTAGCGGTTCTCCACCTGCACATACAACTGCCACAGGGGTGTGCTAGAGGCAAAGTGGGCCAGGGCTGAGGTCAGCACCAGTCTGATATGGCTAAGTGGGTACACGTTGGTGCTGGTGTGGTAACGCAGCAGCGCCACATGCTGGACAGCCAGGGCCTCGCACTCTGAGACAGAGCTCATTGTCTGTTTGTCACACATAGCTTTACTGCTAGCTGACTCCAGGGCTGACATACTGGAGTATTTCTCCAGCCTCTCCCTGGCCAGGCTGTAGACGGCATCAGCAGCATCGACCCCCACAGTCAGGTACTGGAACAGGGCGTAACACCCCACCAGACCTTTGACCCGCCTGGGCTTTTTGGAGTGTCCCTGCCCCGCGGCCCCCTCCTCCAGCCCAGGCAGGGAGCTCACCACAGCCTGCTCATAGGCCTTCCTGGCCTTCAGCACAGCCACTGGAGCCAACGGTCCCGAGAACGGGGCATACGAACTACCCTCTGCTAGCTTGGTGAGGATATAGACCGCTGGTGAAGACATGGTGGGCATAACAGTCATCCCTGCTCCACCCGTGTCCCTTCTCCAGGCCTCCTCCACCTCCAGCTGGGCGTAGAGCAGGCAGAGGTCACACAGGGAAGGGTCTGCCAGCCCTCCTGCCACACCCAGTTCCAGAGCTGTGTCGAACACTTTGTGGGCCTCGTCCAAATTCCCAAGCAGCCACTCCAGATGAGCGTACTCCCTCCACAGGCTAAGGCAGCCCCGGTTCTCTGGCTCCTTCAGCAGGCGCTTGGCCAGGCGCTTGCTCCTCTTCCCCTGGGATTTCACACGCTTCTTGTTCCTGCCGCAAATGCACCTTAGCACCTTTACATACAGAGCAGGAGGACAGGAGAGACAAGAGCATTAGTGTGGGAATCTCAATGGAGAATGAGAGGGGGAAGAGGAAATGAAAATACGTACAATGAAATGAAAATATGTACATTTCATCCTGACTTTACAATTAGGTTTAAATTCCTTCACGAATGGAGAAAGCTTCTCAAACCAAAGTAATTGAACTTGGCTGAGCATATGCTTGCCTGGTTCTAAAGCTTATAGCTGGGGTAACCTGGGTTTACCTTGAGCTTCTCATACTGGATCCAGTGCAGTGAGAGGACAGCTCTCTCCTGAGTAGAGAACAGAGGCAGAAGCATCTGGAACATGTTGTCTAGAAACTCCTCCCCCTGCTTACACAGCCCAGCCCCCATCCTGGCACCCTGCAGGGAGGTCATGTGACCCACGGGGCTGACCCCAGGGACGGGGAGGTCATAAGAGGTCATAGGTGAGTCAGGGTGGTGAACATCCCCCAGCAGAGCCTGGTCGTCTAGCAGCAGGCTACAGGAGGGGGCACTGTAACAGGAAGTGTCAGCAGGCAGACCCAGGAAGTGCAGGAAGGATAGAAGAAGGCGCAGCTGGAGGTCTGGGTGGACCAGCCGGATCATAGACGGCCCGATGTCATCAAACAGCACCTACATAGAACACACACATGAAGGCAAGTGGTAAGACATAAATAGCAACACTAGGAACCCGTTTTTAATGATAGATATATCCCAGTTTTGGCACCACTATCACCAGTAATCACAATCAATACCTGTCGGTCCGGGTCCTCACAGTCCTCCACCGATTGGCCCTTGGTTTTGTCCGGCCTCCACGGCAGCCAATGGATGGCCTCCCGTGATGTCTCCATGTCCAACCAGATCCTCCACTTGGGCCAGGTCTTATTCTTCACCTCTGATTCCTCCTGATCTTCATCATCTTCATCATCTGTCACACAGAAGTTCCAAAGGTTAACATTACAACACTATGACTTACGTCGTCAAAACGTCCTAATACTATGCTGTTACTAGTGTAATTACAGTGTTAGAACATAGAAATAAGAGCAACCATGTAAAGCGTTACATTAGTACATTAGTATAGGCAAGGCTATAAAGTTGTTAACCTTGTTCACTGGGTTGGAGCCAGCCCCCTCTCTCTTGCTGGGTCATCCATGCTCTCCATCCCCTGGCCCCTCTCTCACCGACACGGGGCTCCCCACCGTCCCAGAATGGCTCAAAGAACTCCACCTGGAGGACAACAAAGGGAAAAGGCAATTGGGATGGTTTAATACAACACAGATATTTATATAAAATCAATCCCTCAATACTACAGTAATTTATACTGTACAATCAAACAGAGGGTAAAGGAGAGAGAATGTTGGGTTTTTCAACAATGTAATAATTTCAAACATATCATGTTTCATGGCTTGATGGGCAGTTGTCTCTATCTGCACTGAGGTCAGCAGTTCTCCTGACAGGAAGAACAACATTAGGCTGCACTGCAGGACAGGACAAATCAAATCAAACCAAATGTTATTTGTCACATGCGCCTAATACAACAGGTGTAGACCTTACAGTGAAATGCTGACCTACAAGCCCTAAACAAACAATGCTTTAAAAGTAACAAATAGTAAAACAGCAGCAGTAAAATAACTATAGCGAGGCTGTATACAGGGGTACTGGTACAGAGTCAATGTGTGGAGGTACAGGTTAGTCGAGGTAATTGAGGTAATATGTACATGTAGGTAGAGTTAAAGTGACTATGCATAGATAATAAACAGAGTAGCAGCAGCAGCGTAAAAAAGGGGTCTGGTGGCCCTTTGATTAGCTATTCAGAAGTCTGATAACTAGGGGGTAGAAGCTGTTGAGAAGCCTTTTGGACCTAGACTCGGCGCTCCGGTACCGCTTGTCGGTACGAAGCTTGGCCCCAGTAATGTATTGGGCCATACGCACTACCCTCTGTAGTGCAACCAGTCAGGATGCTCTCGATGGTGCAGCTGTAGAACCTTTTGAGGATCGGAGAACCATGCCAGTAACTAGATGTAATTAATTAGCCCCTCCATGCTAGTGAATGTCTCACTCTGCAGACCAGACCTCCAAGGAGAGCAGTAGAGACTCATTAGAGTGTGGAATAAAACATGGTCCTGTTTAATACTGCTCTCGTTTTTGGAGGAGACATTGCTTGGATCTTTTTCTAATATTCAGATGATTACAGAGTAAAGCCACAGGGATTCTCTCGTCGTCACTAAGATTTATTTATTTTTCCTGAAAAGGAGATCTTCTTTCTAATTACTTGGTGACCAATCCAAAAGCATTAGAATTTTATATATCCATATAGTCATCTTACATTTGGTGGCAGCTTTAGGGTCCAACCAATATCACCTTCTCAGAGACAAAACAAAGACAGGCTCTGAACATGGAGCTTTGGGTATCAGTACTTCCAAATCCGATAGAGAAATCCTATATGGTGTGATATCTTAACAATACAAAACTCAATTGGCCTAGGCTGTGTTCCAATAGCCACACTATCCATACCACTTTAAATGCATGGCCAAAACATATATGTATATGTGTGCAAATTAAATCAAAATGTGTTTGAACATGTGTGTTCTTTGCAAAGGTACTTGGGAATGACTGTGTGTGTGTGTGTGTACCTGTTGTCTGGTGGGTAGGTCCTTGACAGTGTCTGGCTTGAAGAAGGTGAAGTCCAGCAGGCCCTGGAACAGACACACAGCTTTCTCGGAGTGGCCGGCCTGCCTGAGGAAATGACACTGCTGGAGGAAGATGGCTGCAGAGAGAGAGAGAGGAGAACATACAATACCACATCATTAATTATAATCATTCCTCACACAAAGCACCCAGTTCATTACTACCTATTAGAACCAGCATGTGCATTAGACAGTGAGAGCAAGCAAAGTTCACATGATATGGCAGCTTCTCAAAAGCTTGTTATTGCCTCTCACAGTCATCTTCATTATTCATCTGAATAATTATCATCCTTAATATAATTAAGGCAGCAGTCTCCTGCAAATATTCCCTTTATGTTGGGGTTACATTGCCCTGACTTGTAACCTGGTTCAAGATCTGTTTGTGCTGTCAATAGCCATAAGAGTTGGCAAGACAGCACAAACAGATCTGGGACCAGGCTACCTACCTTGTATTGCCAGTAAAGAGACCATCTGTATTTTCTAAAAGGAACCAAACAGTCAAAGAGACCAACAGTCTCCCTCAGAGGTCTGGTGTAGATATATGCCGAATATTGCTATGTAAGCAGAGGCTATGGTCGGATTTGAGTACATACAGCTTAGAGCTCACACATTCCATCCTTACATCTCCCACACTGTTTGATCTGTCCACAGTGCAGCTTCAGATATGCTAGAAATATGTACTATTCAAACACAAGAGGGAGTCTAGGACCATTATCTTATAACAGGAGAATCACAAAAAATCTAAGAGCTTCTGTATATATAGGTCAGTTGAGAATACCAAAAGGTGCCACGAGTGATGACATACATTTGTTGAACCTGAAACAGCTAGCCAATTTTCTGAGTTGCAGCAGGTGATCCATGAACCTAAATAGTTCCAGTATGTTCAATAAAACCAAAATGTGCACCCAGGGTTAGGGGGGCCCAGGACTGAGTTTAGGAAACCCTGGGTTAAAGAATGTGACGCACTGACTTAGGTTTCTGTTTGTTTAAACCGTATCATTACCTTACCATTCTTTGCCATTAAATTAAGGCTGTACTTGAAATGTTCCTGGAGTGCGTCCCATCCGGATCTTTGTTCAGCAGGCAAAAGCCCTGACAGGACAGTTCCAGGTACTGCCCAGCAGCAGTCCAGCCCAGACTGCCCACTCAGTCTAACTACATAATAGTTTCATTAGGCTAATTGAGGGGAAGCTGCCATAGGGCCAGCAGGCTATGCCAGGGCTGTTGTACTCATATCATGGCTCAGCAGCATGGACACTGGAGTGGACATCCATTATACCCCCTCTTGTCTCTCCTTTTCTTTCCCCTCTCTAACTCTCCCTCCTCCTTCTCCTCCTCCTTCTCTCCCTCTCCTCTATTCTGTCTGATCCCCATCTCCTGTCAGTGGTCAGAAACACAACGCAGTACAAACCTAACATGTAAAACAGATATAATTGTTGGTCATGCGAAGAAGGAATCACGTTACTGAACGAGGCCCTGTGCCATGGCTCTGTCACACCCACAGACATCTGGCAATGACATCATGATACACATATAACCACAATAAGGGAGCTAACTAGCTAGCTAATTCAATTTAGTCTGTTACGGGAGATTACAACCACATCAAATCCATACCAAAGGCTTCTGAAAGGAGTTTAAAGGAGATACAGTGCTGTGAAAAAGTATTTGCCCCCTTTCTTATTTTCTATATTTTTGATACAGAATGCCATCTTCAACCAAAATAGATAAAGGGAACCTGAGTTTACAAATAACAAAAAAAATGGATACTTAACAAAATTATGCAACACCCAATTTCTCTGTGTGAAAAAGAAAATCGTCCCCCTACACTCTATAGCTGGTTGTGCCACCTTTAGCTGCAATGACTGCAACCAAATGCTTCCTGTAGTTGCTGTGCAGGAATTTTGCGGTATTTTGGCCAACTTTTGCATGCAGAACTGATTTAACTCAGGGATATTTATGGGTTTTCAAGCATGAACTGCTCGTTTCAAGTCCCGCCACAACATATCAATTGGGATTAGGTCGGGACATTGACTAGGCCATTGCAAAACTTCAAATTTGTTGCTTTTTAACAATTTTCATGTAGACTGTGTGTCTTGCTGTATGACCCAGCTGTGGGAGCGGTCAGCTCACTGACAGACGGCCTGACATTCTTCTATAGAATTCTCTGACACAGAGCAGAATTCCTTCTATTAAGGCAAGTCGTACAGGTCCTGAGGCAGCAAAGCATCTCCAAGCCATCCCACTACCACCACCATGCTTGACCGTTGGTATAAGGTTCTTACTGTGGAATGTAGTGTTTGGTTTTCGCCAGACATAATGGGACCCACATTCTGGAAGAATGTTCTATGGACAGACGAGTCAAAAATATAACTTTTGGGGTGTAAGGGGGCAACGGATTTTGTGTGTTGAATAACTTTGTTAATTAAATAGCTTTTATGGTAGAGTGGCCAGACGGAATTAAATAACTTTTTTGTTATTTGTAAACTCAGGTTCCCTTTATCTAATATTATGTTTTGGTTGAAGATCTGATAATATTCAGTATCAAATATTTGCAAAAATAGAGAAAATAACAAAAGGAGGCAAATTATTTTTCACAGCACTGTACATAAACACACACACACCCCGGCACAGAGACAACAGCACCTTTCTTTTCCCACAGAATGACAACTAATCCACTCTTCTCTTCAACTCTCATGGTCACAGTCACAGTCCAAACATGCACAATGAACCACAAACCGTTCAATAAAGCAGCAAAAAGCACAATGACAGGGGAAACCTGAACCATAATACACGCTATCTCTCTCTGCTCACCTCTACAAATATTTTTACATTGGCTAATACTTCTAAAGTTTCAGCCCCTCTACAGTACAGCCTTGTGCCAGTGAATAAAAGATGAGAAAGCAAAAACCAATTAATTTCCATCACAACCAAACAAGTTTGAATGGACAGTATGAACACAGGGCAGTGAGTGAGTTAGTGCACATTTCAGTAATCCTCTGTCTATTATGTAGAAGCTATCTCAGGGGAAAAGTCCTTAATAAGTCATGTGAAAAAGTAAGTTCACCCCCTGGAAAGTTCTCTTTTATTTTACATATTTGGACAGATGGATATGTAATCTTCACTTCAACACTATTGACAGATAAAGGTTACCCAACAA
Organism: Thymallus thymallus; assembly: GCA_023634145.1. NCBI lineage: Eukaryota > Metazoa > Chordata > Actinopteri > Salmoniformes > Salmonidae > Thymallus > Thymallus thymallus. The sequence goes on along the minus strand of CM042405.1, from coordinate 12,991,061 downwards.
ATCACACACACGTTTTTTTTTTTTTTTTTATGTTATGCAATTAAAATAAACAAAAATGCCTTTTCCTTATGGGGAAAAGGTTAGTACACCCCTACCTATACCATCACATAAAATTGCTAAAATTAGAATTAGGTGTACCAAAGCAAGTGCAAATGATTAGAAAACAGAGAGAAACTGGTGGGACGACCTGTCCTAGGTAGTTTGCCAGTGGTCTGGAATGTTTGTCGGACAGTGGAATGATGTACTTCGAATTGCTTGGAAATGGAATGATATACTTCGAATAGCTTGGAATGGATTTGTAACCCCTCCCAGACTCATTGGCATCAATAATCTTTCTTCTGAGGGCCTCGGGTAGGTCTTTTGATCTTTGAATGATGTTGCCACACAGCCATATGGTTAAGACCAAACCAGACCAATTTTCTAATATTTATAGAAGGCTGGACCTTCCTTAATTTCTCTCTAATGTTTTCTATTAATTTGCACTTGCTTTGGTACACCTAATTCTAATTTTAGAAATTTTATGTGATGATAAAGGTAGGGGTGTAAACTTTTTCCCCATAAGGAAAAGGCATTTTTGTTTATTTTAATTGCATAACATTTTCAAAGTTATGTGTGTGATTTGTTAAATTGGGTAACCTTTATCTGTCAATAGTGTTGAAGTGAAGATTACATATCAATCTGTCCAAATATGTCAAATAAATAACTTTCCAGGGGGTGTACTTACTTTTTCACATGACTGTAAGTTATATTCATACAAACATAATTATATATAGAGGGTATAGTATGTGTAATGGACCGTTACCCAGCATCTGTTCATCAGTGCCTGGCAGCACCTGGTGCGACACCATGCTCCCGTCCTGCACCGCCGCCAGCGTGCTCAGACACTTCCCGTACACCGTGTTGACCTTTGACACTGAGAAGGTGCTGAAGTGGCTCTGCATGAACAGCAGGTATTTCCTCCACAGGGGGGCGCTGTTGGGGTGCAGGAACACCAGCTTTTTCCACTCCTTCAGCAAGGCTGCCGGCTCCCACAGCTCCCTACAGAGCCGCAGTCGCTCCAGCTTCAGTTCCACACAGCTGGGGTTATTCTCCACTGCTCGATCCAAAATGGCTACCTTCTTCTCCAGCGTGGCCCGCACTGACATCTTCTGCCGCTCAGTATCGTTCTCAGAGATGTCACCAAACACCCCAGGCGCCCCAGCAACCTCGTCCTGTAATACAGATCAGGAAGTTATTATGTGATTTGTTGTATCAAGATGCAGGCCAGGGCTGGGAGTTTTTCTTGACACGTTGAAATGTCCCGGAAAAACTCTTGGCCCTAGTGAAATTTCATGCGATTTGATGGGACTGATTGGAGTAGTGTGTAATTGTGCGGTATTAACAATGAGTAGTGCACCTGGAAGTTGACAAACTGAAGCCAGGTGTGTGTGTCCGAGGGGGTTTCCCTCAGTCTCCTGTTGAAGTCCTCCACCCGTTCAGCCAGCATGGCGGCAGCATTGTCCCTGGGAGTAGAAGGTTGTTCCTCTGCCTTGCCCTGCTCCACCTTCCCCTTCCCCTGGAGCCACAGGGAGGTGGAGGAGTCATACACCCCCAGGGGGTTGACCCAGGAGCCCTGGCCCAAGGCAGAGCCACCCCCCTCTGCCTCACCTTCCAGGCAGGAGGGCACAGGGATGAAGGGTAAGGTGGTGGTAGTGCCCTCTGGTGGAGGTCTGGGCAGCGTGGGTTTGCCGTCAATCCTCAGCAGCTGGCGGACGGTGGGTGAGAAGTAGCGGTTGGTTCGCTGTTTCCTGTCCACTCTCTTCTTCTCTGGGCCGGACTCAGCCCAGCTCACGGCCTGAGATCGCGGATCCAAACCCAGAGTGGAACAGCCTTTCCTCTTGTACCTTTAAAGACAGAACAATCATTACATTCACATGTAGAATTTCTGTAAAGGTAAACAGCAATGTATTGAGACCGTTGTGAATTGAGGTGCAGCTCAGTAAGGGAGGGCATGGTGAGAAAGAGAGAAAAAGGGAGAGATAAACAGAGTTGTCTGCTTCACCTCCAAAAACAAAGTCCCTCTGCAGCAATACACCAAGCACCAGTCCAATCATGGCTATATTGATCACATTTCACTTAGCTTGCTGTGCTGTGCGAGAGAGAGAGAGAGATATCTATCTATCTCTCTGCTACAGCATGGCAAGAGGTACCGGAGCGCCAAGTCTAGGTCCACAAGTCTTCTCAACAGCTTTTACCCCCAAGCCATAAGACTCCTGAATAGGTAATCAAATGGCTACCCGGACTATCTACTGCTACTCTCTGTTTATCATCTATGCATAGTCACTTAAACTATACCTACATGTACATATTACCTCAATTAGCCCGACTAACCGGTGCCCCCGCACATTGACTCTGTACCGGTACCACCTACAGTGGGGAGAACAAGTATTTGATACATGTAGAGGTCTGTAATTTTTATCATAGGTACACTTCAACTGTGAGAGACTGAAACTAAAACAAAAATCCAGAAAATCACATTGTATGATTTTTAAATAATAAATTTGCATTTTAATGCATGACATAAGTATTTGATCACCTACAAACCAGTAAGAATTACAGCTCTCACAGACCTGTTAGTTTTTCTTTAAGAAGGCCTCCTGTTCTCCACTCATTACCTGTATTAACTGCACCTGTTTGAACTCGTTACCTGTATAAAAGATACCTGTCCACACACTCAATCAAACAGACTCCAACCTCTCCACAATGGCCAAGACCAGAGAGCTGTGTAAAGTCATCAGGGATCAAATTGTAGACCTGCACAAGGCTGGGATGGGCTACAGGACAATAGGCTAGCAGCTTGGTGAGAAGGCAACAACTGTTGGCGCAATTATTAGAAAATGGAAGAAGTTCAAGATGAAGGTCAATCTCCCTCGGTCTGGGGCACCATGCAAGATCTCACCTCGTGGGGCATCAATGATCATGAGGAAGGTGAGGGATCAGCCCAGAACTACACGGCAGGACCTGGTCAATGACCTGAAGAGAGCTGGGACCACAGTCTCAAAGAAAACCATTAGTAACACACTACGCCGTCATGGATTAAAATCCTGCAGCGCACGCAAGGTCCCCCTGCTCAAGCCAGCGCATGTCCAGGCCCGTCTGAAGTTTGCCAATGACCATCTGGATGATCCAGAGAAGGAATGGGAGAAGGTCATGTGGTCTGATGAGACAAAAATTTAGCTTTTTGGTCTAAACTCCACTCACCGTGTTTGGAGGAAGAAGGATGAGTACAACCCCAAGAACACCATCCCAACCGTGAAGCATGGAGGTGGAAACATCATTCTTTGGGAATGCTTTTATGCAAAGGGGACAGGACGACTGCACCGTATTGAGGGGAGGATGGATGGGGCCATGTATCGCGAGATCTTAGCCAACAACCTCCTTCCCTCAGTAAGAGCATTGAAGATGGGTCGTGGCTGGGTCTTCCAGCATGACAACGACCCGAAACACACAGCCAGGGCAACTAAGGAGTGGCTCCGTAAGAAGCATCTCAAGGTCCTGGAGTGGCCTAGCCAGTCTCCAGACCTGAACCCAATAGAAAATCTTTGGAGGGAGCTGAAAGTCCGTATTGCCCATCGACAGCCCCGAAACCTGAAGGATCTGGAGAAGGTCTGTATGGAGGAGTGGGCCAAAATCCCTGCTGCAGTGTGTGCAAACCTGGTCAAGAACTACAGGAAACATATGATCTCTGTAATTGCAAACAAAGGTTTCTGTACCAAATATTAAGCTCTGCTTTTCTGATGTATCAAATACTTATGTCATGCAATAAAATGCAAATTAATTACTTAAAAATCACTCACAGTTGAAGAGTACCTATGATAAAAATTACAGACTTCTACATGCTTTGTAAGTGGGAAAACCTGCAAAATCGGCAGTGTATCAAATACTTGTTCTCCCCACTGTAGAACCTTTATTTAACTAGGAAAGTCAGTTAAGAACAAATTCTTATTTACAATGACGACCTACCTACAGGGTCAGCCCCTGGAGCAAATTAGGGTTAAGTGCCTTGCTCAAGGACACAGACACATTTTTCACCTTGTCGGCTCGGGTATTCGAACCAGCGACCTTCAGGTTACTGGCCCAAAGCTCAAACCGCTAGGCTACCTAACATAACAAAATGTGGAATAAGTCAATGGGCCTGAATACTTTCTGAATGCACTGTATGTATGGCAACAATATATACCCCACCACAAGCATTCATCCTATCCACCTCATTATTAAACTCACTAAGTATGTAGGGCATAGAGTGCGCTCTGACAGGAAGGAAGGAATTTACAGCTTTTGAAAGCTTGGATTTTAGCACCCTGACTGTGACTGTGGGCTGAAGGCAGTCAGAGGGCTGAAGTAGTAAAACCACATGTGAGAGATGGATTACTGCAGCACTGCAGACCAAAAATTCTAAGTGCAGCTCTCTGGCCACCAAGCCCCAGTCCACGTGTGATGATGCGTACAGTAATGGAGGCTCTGGCACCTGCAGCTGGACCTGACTGACTCCCTCTCTAACTGACCTTGCGTTGGGAGCAGAACCAGGCTGGGGGGTAAACTAAACACTGCTTGCCAACAGATACCCTTTTACCACAATCATGCCAACCTGAACCGTACGGTGCTGGCTCAGATATTTTATTTTTGCATTGTCCTTTCCACTGCGCTTCCAGCAACTGTGGTGGATGCGCAGCCAGGCCATTGCAGTATAGCTCAGCTCTTTCCAGCTCAGTAGTGTGGACAGGGTAAGAGTGGGTTGATTATGGCTGACGGGCAGCTACACCAGAGCTGAAATGGCAGTAGTGGTGGTGGTGCAGAGATGAGGGGTGTTGGGGGGGGGGTGCAGTAGAGGGGGAAGGGAGGTTACCTACCTAGCGATATCTCCTCTGTAAAGTGATTTGTACTCCCAGTTGGCGCGGTCTGCTCTCCTGTCCACGCAGAAGGGCCGATCTGTGGGGGTCTGGAGGTCGTCCAACCATACAAAAGACCCCCCCACCTGAAACTGTGCCTCTTCACTACAGACAAAGATAGTCAGGATCAATGCATATAGGCCACACCTCTAAAGAGGGGTGGGTGACGTAGCGAGTCAGCGTTTTCATGGATGGAACAAAATACAATATAGGGCTAGTGGTGCTACCTCACACAAACATGATGCCATAACGGAAATTGATAAGAAAGCTTTTCATAAAACAAATATAATCTTTAAATATTGCCAGTACATTACAGATAATAGCATTAATAATAAAAAAAAGGCAACATTTGGCTAATTTGACTGTAGCTTGAAGGATAGGTTGATTTATTTATTTAACTAGGCAAGTCAGTTAACAACAAATTCTCATTTACAATGACGAAATACACCGGCTGGGCCAATTGTGCGACGCCCTATGGGACTCCCAATCACGGCTGGTTGTGATACAGGCTGGATTCGAACCAGGTTGTCTATAGTGACGCCTCTAGCACTGAGATGCAGTGTCTTAGACCACAGGATACTCCAATACCTTGACTTTGTTGTCCTTAAGCCATTTTGCCACAACTTTGGAAGTATGCTTGGGATCATTGTCCATTTGGAAGACCCATTTGCGACCAAGCTTTAACTTCCTGACTGATGTCTTGAGATGTTGCTTCAATATATCCACATCATTTTCTTTCCTCATGATGCCATCTATTTTGTGAAGTGCACCAGTCCCTCCTGCAGCAAAGCACCCCCAAAACATGATGCTGCCACCCCCGTGTTTCACAGTTGGGATGATGTTCTTCGGCTTACAAGGGTCCCCCTTTTTACCTCCAAACATAACGCTGGTCATTATGGCCAAACAGTTCTATTATTGTTTACATCAGACCAGAGGACATTTCTCCAAAAAGTACAATCTTTGTCCCCATGTGTAGTTGCAAACCATAGTCTGGCTTTTTTATGGCGGTTTTGGAGCAGTAGCTTCTTCCTTGCTGAGCGGCCTTTCAGGTTATGTCGATATAGGACTCGTTTTACTGTGGATATAGATACCTTTGTACCTGTTTCATCCAGCATCTTCACAAGGTCCTTTGCTGTAGTTCTGGGATTGATTTGCACTTTTCGCACCAAATTACGTTGATCTCTAGGAGACAGAACGGGTCACCTTCCTAAGCGGTATGACAGCTGTGTGGTCCCATGGTGTTTATACTTGCGTGCTATTCTTTGTACAGATGAACGTGATACCTTCAGGCGTTTGGAAACTGCTCCCCAAGATTTGTGAAAATCTACAATTTGTTTTCTGAGGTCTTGGCTGATTTCTTTAGATTTTCCAAAGATGTCGAGCAAAGAGGCACTGAGTTTGAAGGTAGGCCTTGAAATACATCCACAGGTACACCTGCAATTGACTCAAACGATGTCAATTAGCCTATCAGAAGCTTCTAAAGCCAATTTTCTGGAATTTTCCAAGCTGTTTAAAGGCACAGTCAACTTAGTGTATGTAAACTTCTGACCCACTGGAATTGTGATATAGTGAATTATAAGTGAAATAATCTCTCTGTAAACAATTGTTGGAAGAATTACTTGTGGCATGCACAAAGTAGATGTCCTAACTGACTTGCCTAGTTTGTAGTTTGTAATCATAAAATCTGTGGAGTGGTTGAAAAAATTAGTTTTAATTACTTCAACCTAAGTGTATGTAAACTTCCGAGTTCAACTGTATGTATGTATGTATGTATGTATGTATGTATGTATGTATGTACACACACACACACACACACACACACACACACACACACACACACACACACATACACATACAGTTGAAGTCGGAAGTTTACATACACTTAGGTTGAAGTCATTAAAGCTAATTTTTACAGCATGTTTACTATTACAGCATGTATCCTGGGTCTCACTTGGAACAAAAGGAGTGAGGACATACCTGGGTGGAGAACTCTCAGCCTTTTTTAGGAGATCACTCGGGTAGATAGTATCTGAATCTGAGCCACTGCTTGCTGGGGAGGGTTCTCCACTCTTCTTCTTGTGCTTCTTATTTTTCTTCTTCTTCTCCTTCTTCTTTTTCTTCTTTTTGGATGGGACGTCATTCTTATCCTCCCTCTCTGGTATAACGAGTCTGCTCAGAAATGTTAGAAGTATACATTTAAGTACAAATATCACAAGCCGTTGATTTTGGGGTGAAACTACCACCACATGTCAATGCTGAGATCATATAATCCCACTAAAGTATAAGATATTTGGAGGTCAACTTCGTATAATTGTGTAATAACAACAAGACTGTGTAGTAACATTCAAATCTACTCAATAAAACTTCTCCAAGGGGCGGAATGCCTTATCCTGTCTCCAGTACAATGGAGTATGTAATACTATTAAGTCACAGTAAAAGGGAAATAATTGAATAACGATTAAACACTTTTATGATAATAACACAACACCTTGTTTCTGCTGATTGCGTTTCGTTGGCTTTCTCAGTGGCTCGTTGGTGTAGAGAGAGAGCGTCGTCGGTGCGGAAACTTTGATTGCTCAGCCATTCTAGTTCTTAGGAGAGAGAGAGAGAAAATAGGTTTTCAAATCAATCGCAATTAGTTCTCTAGAGTTAAGAAAATGTATTCATTGTTTATCATGCTTATTCACCTGGCTATATCATAGAGTAACTAAAGTTAATGTTTATCAAATGATAGCCATGGATGCATATTTTGGGGGATGTTATGTTACGAGCAAAGACACTTAGCTAGCTATAGTATAATTGTGTTGTGAACAATTAAGCTAACAAGCTAGTGAAACTAGGAAGCTGACACTGACACTTTCAAGCAGGAACGTTGCACTAGCGTTTACTTTTACTAGATCGCTCTTTGGAATGCCGTCACAGGACGGTGGCTAACTGGTTGACACATCCACTAAACATACATAAACATTTGTGGTCTTACCTTTAGGTGCATTCTCAGCTTTTGTATTTGATAATCCTGCAAAAGCTGGAAATAGTGCCATGTTGTTCTCCTCTGCGTGTAAACAGTCGCATGAATGTGACGTCACCTTTAACGCGCCTGTGGTTTGTTGGAAAAGTAGAATTTTAGGAATCGCATCATTTTAGACTACTAAAATCATGTTATCTTGAATTCAAATTGTATAATTTAGTTTAGTAAATTTATCCTTGAGCATGAGCACACAAACTCACTTCCATAGACTGATTTAAACGTGAATATACCTGGGACTCTTCGTTAATTAAATGGTCAATCAGTCCATTAATTGATGCAGGCTGCGATATTATTGCCTAAAAGTACATCTTGGTTTGAATGCAGTAGTCTAATTCACAAAATAGACTCAAAATCAACACAGGAGGTCTAATATTTGAACACCTGTCATTTTAAATTCCGCGACTACAAGTAAATAGTTCCGTGTATGTTTGCGGTGACCAATCACCGATCACCACCATTCCTCCCGAAAAACTCAAATCGAGCCCTTGCCAGATGAGGAGGTATGATTTTGAGAAACTAGACAGACTGAAAAACGTCCTGTCGACAGTAATCATTGCAATATTACAAAATCCGGCCATACCGTTTTCCTAAACTACTCTGGTAACATTAGGCGCCATTGCTTGACGCATTGCAGATCTAACGTAGCCAATCCTTGGTTCCCGTACAATGAGCAGAATATTGCAGGTCCACTGTAACCAATGAGGAACGCCGTCTCAAAAATAACTGCAATTTCTTCAGTGTCAACAGACACTGGCCAGTGTGTTTGAGTATTCTTCCGCAGAGATAAAACAGTGCGTTGCATAAAGTAGAGCGTCCTGTTCCAGCTCGAGTGCTGTCAATTCATAGGTATGGGATGCAGTGAGTAGGTCAATGCACAGACTACAGCTGTACTGTTGGCCACATGACCAACACAATGTCACAACCTATTTTGTGCCTATGTTTTTTGCAACTGTTTCTTTTATAAATATGACACCTTATTATATTTTAGTTTTTTTATAATCACAAAACAGCATGCAGAATTTGGATAATCAACCTAGTAATTATTTACATACCCTGATCAATATACAAATGCATGAACTGAATATATGCTTTTCACTTTATTTGAGAATAATAAAATATAGGCTATAGATATTGAATAGGGATAAGGCATGATCCCTATAATTTCACTATTAGAAGAAATGACAGATTTCGGATATCATGACAAATGCTGAAAACAAGTTGATTCTGAGTTTGCAAAAAAATTAAATTTTCATCAGTTTTATAACCAAACAGGCCAACTATAAAACTGCATTATTGGTAAGTTTGTCAATGACTGATATTGGGTAATGAATATTAATTCAATATGACAAATAGGCTATCTTAAATAAATATTTTATTGTCCGATTATCACCATCTTATTTTTTTAAAATAATAATGTAATCCACATTTCATAGTTTCAATAATCATGAAGTAATGATGGAATGCCAGCTATTCTACCAACAACATCTTATGTGTGCTTTTTCCTTTTAAATACTCTGTCTGGTGTTGCTTATCTCCAATGCAACTATAACTCAAGGAATGGCTGGTCAAATGCAGATGTATAAATACATGAGTAGAAGTACTTTTACCAGTAAGTGTCAGATACTGTCTGTATGAAATAATAAATAAATACAGTAGGTGAGTGCTTATATTCGTCCTATTTCACACATGTAGGTTACAAGTGTGTATTATATGCATGTGTGAATGAGACACCCCTGCAGAGTATATCAACGGCGACCCTAGAGCAATTAGGGTTATGTGCCTTGCTCATGGGCACATTGACAGATTTTTAACCTTGTCGGCTCAGGGATTAGAACTAGCGACCTTTCGGTTACTGCCCCAATGCTCTTACCGCTAGGCGTCCTGCCGCCACAGGTACATTTTCACAGGTTTGTGTTGCTCTATGTGTGTGGCCTTAGCTTTTTGTGCCACTGCAACTCTGCCTGGCAAGTTTGCTGAGTGAGGGATACAGGCTGCCTGCCCTGCAGTGGGAAAATGCGGAAGTGAGTGAGGAGGGTTTTCATCGGCGGAGGAATACACCAAGCTATATAGACACAGATCGCGAGAGGTACACACCTTCAGCCTTTCAGTAGAGGTCCCGGGAACTGGTCAATCTCGTAGTCTAGTTTTAGAAAACCAACACATCCAGCGCCGACAGACATGGTGAGTATTATATTATATTATGTGATGCGTTGGAAATATGAACATTCTTTTGAATAAAATATAATTTAAGCAATGGTACGGTTTCCTCGTTGCCTGAATGGAAGCTTTTCCTGCAGAGGAAGATTTGCGTGAACCGTTGAACGACGGTCGGAGTGATCGTGCGTCGATGTTGGCTTGTCAGATTTTTGGGTGTTATATCTTTGATTATGGGATCCTTTCTACAATTCATATGCACTGCTGATTTGTGTTTTTGATGGTTGGATATTATTTAAGACGTATGATAACTCGAAGTATATTTTTGTCTGATTATGATGGCGGCAATGTCAGCGAGCCAGACCTGACTCCATGCGTCCGTAAATCAGTAGCATTTTACGGTTTTAATGTTTAACAAAACCCGTGTACTGAGCCGGTAATGGAACGTGTTAAGATCCTGTAACAGAAAATGTGTGATATAGAATGTGGGCTATCAAATTTTGCTCAAACTAAAGCTGCAAAACCATTGAGATTTGCAGCGAGCAAATAGCTATCTGTTGATGCGGTTCGAGGGAGCAGCGCATGAGAGCAGCTTCTGTACCTACCGTACTTCACCTCCCCATAAAATCACTAATTCTGAATTATATAAAATATTCTAGAAATGTTACAAGATATTGCATTTGTATTAGGTGACTTTGATCTGATCCAACAGTTCACCAGATTGTGTATAAGCTTTACTATGGTCAATCCTTTTCAGGTTCTATTACTGTTGTATGATGTAGAATGCATCTTTTCATTTATCTTTCTGCCTCGGGTGTCTCCCTAATGTCTCCTATCTATGGAATTAAAGGCTACATCTTTATAATATTAATGGAGTTTGATTCAAGCTGTCTGCCACTCATCTATTCTTACAAATAATTTATAGACTTGTTCTAGGATTTCTGACAATTAATGGCTTCAATTTGATCAAAAATGTAATCTCTGTGACATTATGATATACTATTTGTCAGATCGAAAGTGATATGGTACTCTTGGAATAAATGTAGCTGCCCTATCTCTGACATGACCATGAATGCTTGATTTATGCCTTGGTCTTACCACCTTTTATACACCGATATGGAACAATGTAGAACATATTATGTTGTTTTCTGTTAGTAATTACCATTGTCACAGGAGGTTCCACCTCCAAGATAGTTTTCTGTCTCCATGGAAGGGATTGGGTTGTATACCAGTGGAAGAACAGCTTGAAAACATGAATCTCAAAGTAAGTCATGTTCTTGTGCTCAATACACGCATTGTTTCTCCGAAAGCATGGAAGGAATGTCTCCACCGAAGTGGGGATAACAAAGCTATGGATTGTAGTCTCTGAATCAAGCCTCTCATCTGGACATGCACGCATCAGTGTGAGCACTGGGCTGGAAACATTGGGTCCACTGTTTCAACCTCTCGCTTGGATGTTTGATTGGGTGTGGTGGAGAATCATAAGAAGTTATCTTTTTGGATGCGTGTTGCTCTGCTGTGAAGGCGTGTACGGAAAAGGTTGTGTCGACTCCACTCCCCTGCTCTCGTCTGTAGTAATGCCTCAGCACATGGTAGGGTGGCAGGTAGCCTAGTGGTCAGTGTTGGGCCAGTAACCGAAAGGTTGGTGGATCGAATCCCAGAGCCGACTAGGTGAAAACCTGTTGATATGTCCTAATTTGCTCCAGGGGCGCCGTACTACTATGACTGTCCCTGTAGGTAGGCCGTCATTGTAAATAAGAATTTGTTCTTAACTGACTTGCCTGATAAAATATGATTTTTTTTAAACATGGGTGGGTCCTCTGCTCTCTCTGCTGTAGTTGTGAGGTCATTGACCCTGCCCCACTCTATAGAGTCACGCCATGGAATTCTTCTGTGTGCCCTAACAAGGAAATGAACGTGCTAGAAGACAGACCCAGTGTATTGAGCTTATTTGCTCTATCAGAGATCGTGTGGTGACTCCATGTAGAAGAGGCAATTGCACTGTCTGTGACTGGACTGTTGTTGTTCTCTCTTTACTGGCCACAAGTCTGGTGCAACGCATCACTTCTCATTTCTGAGACTTATGTTTTTGTTGTACTTTGTCCCTGTTCAAATAAACTTTAATAAACAATAGTGGAGCTCCAGTCATGTGGGCAGACAGACACAGATACACACAAATGGGACATAGCAGTGACAGGAAGCCCTCACTCACAAACCTCTGTGTGGCACTACACTACCACCGCATGGCCCTCAGGGACCACTTGTCAATGTGATGTTAAAGTGGCAATGACACGCTGCAGCAGCTATGGTGTTTTTAGCTCTCTGGACCAGGATAGCAATGCAGCAAGCGGTGCTCTCTCATATTCTGGCAGCCATGTGTGTTGGGGTCTCATTCCCTGCCTGAGGGGCCAGAGAGAGGGAGGTCCTGACTGGGGTCCAGCATGGCTGCAGGCTGGGGTTACAATGGGCTGGCCCTGAGGATCCAGCAGGAGGAGGACCTCCCTTCTGGGCACACTGCCAGAAAATGCTGCTGATGCCACTACTCAAGGAACCCAGCTGAGAGAGAGAGACCCCAACAAACATACATAGGTAAAGAGAGGTGTAGGTAACACCAGAGAAACAAACAGGCAAGCAAAGCCAAACAGATTAAGCCAACAGTAAAGATGGGCCTACAGGTGCAGGTATAGGGAGAGAGAAAGAGGCTAAGGGCCTAAGGATGGTTCAGAGAAAAACAAAGCCAAGGTATAGCCTAGCCCTAAATGAAAGACAATGTATCACAGAGTGAGGTACAGTGTTTTCCCTAGGATTTTCTTTAACAGCAATGGTAGAGGGGGAGATGGGTTCATCCTGTGGGGCAGGCAGCCGTCAGCCTAAGCATCTAGCCTCTCTGACCCTGGATGCTCTGGCTCTGTCGTCTGTCCAACTAGCCTGGCAGGGGACCCTGAGCATCATGTGACCAGGCCCTAATCATGGAAATTATCCTTCAGACCCCCTCGTTGGTTTCTGTAACTGTACCACCACGCTGACAGTCCGGATTGCAACCGGCGGGGTGGTGAAAAGCAAAACACGATACATTAGCCCCAGAGCTTCTGTTGAAACATCCCATGTGGAAGTTAGGATTCCCAAAGCTATCCAATACAGACAGCAGCCCCAATGTTAGGTTGCTGCTACAGTACAGCGGGAGGTAGCCAGTCAGTCACATCACTGCCGCAGTACCTCTGGTTTCAAGCTTCAGGTCAGGTAAACCCTGCTTCATTATCAGTGTAGTCATCTTCTTTGTCTGGTGCATAGTTCAGCCAGCTTTGCCCCTCTCCCAGCTCCCCACAGCTAGCAGCCAGAGACCTGACCAGCACAGCTCCAGTCATCCAGACAGGCAGGCTGAGGAGACAAAGGAGAACCATGTTGCCCAAGAAGGCACCCTGCTACCAGGATGATGACTTGGTTTCTCTGTCGATGGTGTATGAGCTTCTGGACCAGCAGCAGTTCTTCTACAAAGAGTTGATCGAGCAGCAGGAGAAGAACTACAAGTCGTTCCTGCAGATGCTGGTGGACTCTACCAACAGTCGCATCGACAGCGTGGTCAAAGAGGTCCAGGACATGAAGAATGGCCTGCAGATCACCAAGACCGAGCTGGGGGACGTCATGCGCCAGGGCAACGTGAACGCCAAGCGTGCGGAGTGCCTGGCCGAGGGGCTGGGGATGGTGCGGGAGGCCATGGATGCCCTCCCCTCCAAGGCTGGTGGGTTCAATGGGAAGCCCAAGAAGGGTAATCTACTTCTGGACAGCAAGCCAGAAACGAGGATAGCAGATTCCTGGCAGGACCAGCCTAAGGCAAAGAAGCTGGTGGCCGACCTGACCGACCTGCACTTTCACGAGTTTCAGGTCCCAACGCTTTGCTATTCTCTCTGTATGAGTGATGGGGAAGCTGAAACTGGTGGATATGTATGTATGTATGACCTGATGGAGTAGCTGCTGTGGTGTGCTGGGAACGAAGATGGTAGAACAGGCTCTAATTTTGGACAGTACTCTTGTGTAGAGTGAGAGCATATTTTTTGGGGAACATGGCTGGTTTGGCGTGAAGTGTAGCCTATATGATTCTCTATATGTGACTATCAGTGTCTTTACTGCCCTCATGCATTGTGTGTGTTTACTGTAGGCCTATATTAAATTCAAGTGGGAAATGTGTCCGGCATACCTCCGTAGAGGGACGTGAGGAGTAAACTCATCCTGAGGTGATCATTGTATTCATATCACATAAGCAGATGAGTCGTATTGCTGAAATGTAAATATGAGTGCAGAACAGATCCGATGTATGGTGACTCGTAGAGAACAACCAATAATATCGGCACGGCCGATTTACCCGTTTATAGCGCGAGCGCCTTTCTCTCGTGAAACTCCTGCAAGCTGACACCACTCATTGCTGTCCTCGAGGAACATCTGGGTTGCTTGCTATAGCTACTCACTCGTGCTGCATTTACATTTAGCACACTTTAATAATGCCACACAAAATGTTGAAAGTGGTAATTAATGTACAATGTCCATACAGGTTGCTGCACTTTACAAAGCAACACACCAGTAGCTTGCTTGCTAGCTAGATAAAGGTAAACAACAACATACAGCATAGAGCTAACTTTGCTAGCTATGAAGCTAACGTCAGTTCACTAAAGTTACCCTAGAACTTTATTTGTGATAGCATATTTTGCGTTATGGTTTGCTAATTTCAAAGCTGATCGTCACCAAAAATGTTGTTTAATTCACCGAGTTGGCAAGCTCTTTCCCGTGCCACTAACTACCCAAGCCGAACTGCCTGGCTACATGATACACATGCGGTGCCTTTTCTCTTAAAGGCGATAGCGCACATTTTTATAAAACAACAACAATATGCTACTTATATGAAAATGTTGTTTGATCAGTAGGCCTATCTGGAGGCGCAAGAAATGCACACCTGTTTAGGCGAGGTGCTGTCTAGCGGAGTAGAACACTTGAAAAAGAAAAGGAGAGCCGCACACTCCAGGAGCTCAGATGCAATAATTTAACAACCAACGTTTCGAGCCGACAAGCTGTCTTCATCAGGGTATAATCTTCAGTAGGCCTAACATGGTCCTAAATGAAAGGGAAACATATTGTTTTTAAGCTGGAATCAGCTTAAAAAGACTACTGGAATCAGCCAAAACAAACTCAATAACTCAATGCATGCATACACTCCTATTGAATATGACTTCACCTATGCCATCTAGATTTACCCAGTTTATCAAGAGATTGACAATTTGAAATAAATTATTATTAAAAATAGTCAATTGCTTGTATGGTGGTATAATTTATTTGTTATTGCATACATGGTTGTCTCTGGAAAAATATATAGTTAAAATTGTATTATTTATTATCGGCATAAAATATTGTCCGTGGACCTCCTTGACCGGCAGAAATTGGGTCAATTTGTTCTGTAGTGGTGAGCAGAGCGGCACAGGAACCAATAAACATGCATGTTATACTGCTGTGGAATGATTGGCCTGGCCTCTCCTCCGTGGCATTGATGTGCTCTGTAACTTAACAGCACGGACAGACAGGGTGTCATCTCCATCCGGTTACTGTATTCTCTGCTCTGCCTTAGATGGATCATTACCTTGGCTACATAATATCTGATCTGTTGCTCAGAGATCACTGGCTAATATCTGCTGCTCAGAGGTGGGCTGGGATTGGGGGGGGGGGATAAATTGGCCAGTTTTCTGTAGTGCTGCTTGTGTTCAGAGTCATCAGCCAAAATACAATGCCGTTGATCCCACATCTCTTTTTGTCCTCTCAGGCCGACCAACTAACAGAGGAGCAGATTGCCGGTAAGCAGTTCAGCACACACACCCATTTGAGCTCTGAATGAATATTTAATGTGAGTGAGGCATGTCTTCTAGCTCCTGACCACTGATGAAAACATTACATTACTAACGGCTACACAAAGTGGTAGACCAATATGCACACAGAGAAGGGCATTCCTGTGCTCTTGCTTCTTCTTCAAAAAGTTGAAGGAATATACGAATCACTGATGCATTTTGTTCATGTCTTATGATAATCTTGGGCAAATTAATGCAATACGTTTAGTTAAATTCCTACCAAGTTTAATACATTGTTGAATTCCGTTTTAATGTTTGGATTCCGTGATTCCATCCGCAACATTGATTTTATATGTCCCTAATAATGGGCAGATACCTCACCAATGGCAGACAGAGATCTAAATGACATACCTGTTGTTGACAAGACTTTTGTCCACTCCCCTTTTACAATGAACAAATATAATCCTTTTAAGCAGAGGTCATTTCATAGCCCAGGAGGTCAATCTTAGGTGTGATTTATTAATGGTTGAAACCTTAACCTAATTAAGTAGCCTACACAAAGGTTCTGTCACTTTCTTAATCTATGGAATCCCTAGAAGTTCTATATAGAACCATTTTATAGGGTTCTTTGATCAGACCCGTTCTTCTTGACTGAACCAAAATTGGAATATAGAACCCTGTATGGTGAGATTTATGAATTATGTCTACTACTTATAAATAGTCATATTTGTAGCTAAGAATATAATAAACAATTAAATAATGGACAAAAGAATAGCAGCATATTTGAGATTTTATTGTCATTCTATGCAAACATACTTTGGAAATATGCACTGGTAGCCAGGGAGGCATCTCTTTTGTTTGAATGATGGCCCACGTCAATCTTGGTACCAACTCTGGCTGACTCCTTTATGGAACAGCACAGTATGTATGGGTTGTTGCCTGGCTGGTTCCTAATAAGCAGCAAAAACATGAGATAATCAGCCAAAATGTAGACAAAATGCTATGCAGACATATAATTATTATGATGTAGAAGAACTACTTACATGCAGCAAAAGAAAGATCATCTGATAGTTGGTACACTGCCAGAACATGGTGTGTTAAAAGTCATGTCCTGATTGAATAGGCTATTGAATCACCAAGACTTATTATACATAATTTGTTATAAATCATTTAGATGCATACCTCTTCTCAGTCAACCCACAGCCCATCAACTGCATTCAACAGGGGTCAGCAGCAGTCTTCTTATGGCTTCATGAAACATAGTCCCCTCATCTGACTCCACACTGAATTACTGAAATAAAGTAACGATTAGCTAATTGCCAATGTCAGGATGGGTCTCTAGCTCTATTTGGCATATTCCATAATAAAAAAGGTTTATTTGTAAGCGTTAGCTAGCTAGCTTGTAAAGTAGCCTAGCTTTTTCCTATCTGGCTAGCTAGCAAGCAAAGTTGGTTAGCTACTCTTCTGGGAAGGCTTTCCACTAGATGTTGGGACATTGCTGTGGGGACTTGCTTCCATTCATCCACAAGGCCTGGTTCGCAGTCAGCATTCCAAAGTTGTTTGATGGGGTTTAAGTCAGGGCTCTGTGCAGGCCAGTCAAGTTCTTTCACACCATGGCGGTGTGCTCAATTGTGTACACCTGTCGGCAACAGGTGTGACTGAAATAGCCAAATCCAGTAATTTGAAGGGGCGTCCACATTCTAGACTATTCTGTGTTCCCAACTTTGTGGCAACAGTTTGGGGAAGGCCCTTTCCTGTTTCAGCATGCAATGGCCTGTGCACAAAGCGAGGTCCATACAGAGATGGTTTGTTGATCGGTGTGGAAAAACTTGACTTGCCTGCACAAAGCCCTGACCTCAACCCCGTCAAACAACTTTGGGATGAATTGGAACACCGACTGCGAGTTGGCCTAATCAATCTTGCACAATACCCCATAATGACAAAGCGAAAACAGTGTATATCCATTTTTTTTTTGCATATTTTATTTAACTAGGCAAGTCTGTTAAGAACAAATTCTTATTTACAATGACGTCCTACACCGTCAACTTGAACGACGCTGGGCCAATTGTGCGCTGCGCTATGGGACTCCCAATCACGGCCGGTTGTGATACCGTCTGGATTCAAACCAGGTTGTCTGTCATGACGCCTCTAGCACTGAGATGCAATGTCTTAAACCACTGCGCCATTTGGGAGTATGTATTGAAAATAAATAAATAAACATTTTTTTTAAGTATTCCGACCGTTTGCCGTAAGATATGAAATTGAGCTCCGGTGCTTTCTGTTTCCATTGATCATTGTTGAGATGTTTCTACAACTTGATTGGAGTCCATCTGTGGTAAATTCAACTGATTTGACATGATTTGGAAAGGCACACACATGTCTATATAAGGTCCCACAGTTGAAAGTATTTCAGGGCAAAAACCAAGTCATGAGGTTGAAGGAGTTGTCCTTAGAGCTCAGAGACAGTATTGTGTCGAGGCACAGATCTGGGGAAGGGTACCAAAAAATGTCTGCAGCATTGAAGGTCCTCAAGAACACTGTGGCCTCCATCCTTCTTAAATGGAAGAAGTTTGGAACCACCAAGACTCTTCCTAGAGCTGGCCGCCCGGCCAAACTGAGCAATCGGCGGAGAAGGTCCTTGGTCAGGGAGGTGACCAAGAACCTGATGGTCACTCTGACAGAGCTCCAGAGTTCCTCTGTGAAGATGGGAGAACCTTCCAGAAGGACAACCATCTCTGCAGCACTCTACCAATCAGGTCTTTATGGTAGAGTGGCCAGACGGAAGCCACTCTTCAGTAAAAGGCACATGACAGAGTTTGCCAAAAGGCACATAAAGGACTGACTATGAGAAACAAGATTCTCTGGTCTGATTAAACCAAGATTGAACTCTTTGGTCTGACTGCCAAGTGTCACGTCTGGAGGAAACCTGGCACCATCCCTACGGTGAAGCATGCTGGGGGCAGCATCATGCTGTGGGGATGTTTTTTAGCGTACAGAGAGCGATCCTTGATGACAACCTGCTCCAGAGCACTCAGGACCTCAGACTGGGGCGAAGGGTCATTGTCCTGTTGGAAGTTGAACCTAAGACAATGCAGGAGTGGCTTCAGGGCATGTCTCTGAATGTCCTTGAGTGGCCCAGCCAGAGCCTGGACTTGAACCCAATCGAACATCTCTGGAGCGACCTGAAAATAGCTGTGCGCTAACGCTCCCCGTCCAACCTGACAGAGCTTGAGAAGAATTGGAGCAACTCTTCAAATACAGGTGTGCAATGCTTTTAGCGTCATACCCAATAAGTCTCGAGACTAATCGCTGCCAAAGGTACTTCAACAAAGTACTGAGTAAAGGGTCTGAATACTAATGTAAAGGTATTCATTCAATTTTTTTTATTTTGTATAAATCTGCAAAGATTTCTAAAATCCAGATTTTTGCTTTGTCATTATGGGGTATTGTGTGTAGATTGGGGGGGAAAACGTTTTACTCCTTTGTAGAATAAGGCTGTTTGTGGAAAAAGTGAAGCAGTCTGAATACTATCCGAATGCACTGTACAACCCCAAATAACCCTTTTTTTTTTTTTTTTTTTCCTGAGTGTCGATAAGATACAAGTACATTTTGAAAACTCAGTGACTAGTTGTCTAGTGATGTTCTTACTCTAGCTCAGCTGTGATCTTTTTCCTTGTATTTATTTTGGACACACAAATAGGCTAACTGTTTCTATCTTCTTCTCTGCAGAGTTCAAGGAGGCATTCTCCTTGTTCGATAAGGATGGTGATGGCACCATCACAACCAAAGAGCTGGGCACCGTGATGAGGTCGCTGGGACAGAACCCCACAGAGGCTGAGCTGCAAGACATGATCAACGAGGTCGACGCTGATGGTGAGTTAGTTCTGCCTGCTAGGGTCCAACAGTGTAGGGTGAAGTTGCCCCAGATGCTGATTTTGGATCAGTTTAGTATTTTCCCCCAGTAATGGTTAAGGTTAGGATTGGGGAGGGGAAACTGATCTTAGATCTGTATCTATGGGAAACATCACCCTGGAGCGTGTCCAACTAAGGTTGCAAAGTTCCCAGGTTTTCCAGAAATCCTGGGTGGATTATTCCTGGAATAAGGCGGGAATGAGCAAGGAGGGTATCCTCCAACTGGGATTTCTATAAAAGCTGGGAATGTAAGGAGTGGCAGAAGTACTACTCTATTTCCTTGGGCTATGCTCTAATGCAGCAGTTCCTGTGTGTGTGTGTGTGTCGGTTCAGTCACTATAAAGTTCACCAGCTTGTAGTCATAAAAAACGTAAATGAGTTACCTCTGGTTCGTTCAGCCATTCCCATGATGAAAATGAATGGTGAAAGAATGGGGTTTTGGGATAAACGCTGAAAATAAGGGATAATATCAGTCCGTTAACATGACCTTTTTATGAATTATGAAGCCTTTTATGTGCTTTTTTTCTTCACAGTTATGTTAGCTGATGAAAATGATCTCATAGAACAAAACATATAAGATCTCCCTAAGCCTGTGTTTACCACATACCTTATTTTCACTGTTTTATCCAAAAACCCTACAAAACTCAACTTTCCCTCCTGCTTGATCCAACGAACCATGGTGGAGTTGGTGCCTACAAAAAGATGCCATTACTATTTCTCTCTATACTGCTCTCCCTTCTGGAAGTCAACCCGATGGTGAGGAGTATTGATTCTTATTGACCAGTTATTGATAGTTCTTGATGAGTTTATCCATGGCCTAACTTGTGTTAGTGCTGGGACTGGAAGTGTTCTCATTAAACACCATGGCTCCTCTCCTCTGACTGACTGTCACTATCTAGGTCAGGCAGACCTAGCGACTGGCTGCAACAAAGCCAGTTAAATAACCGCAGTAGGTAATAATGGCCTCGTGAAATCCATGACATAATCCACTCTGAGCTCTGCTCTGCTGGGCTGTACATTCTCTGAGGCCCCACGGCCCAGGGAAGTAGCTCACAGCAGCTGTGGTAGAACCTGCCTACACACAAACAACAATAGCAGTCCATTTATTCACACACTGAGTAAGGTGGAACAGCCAGTCTGCAATTATACAGCCTTATACTTGAGGAGCGACCCAGCCCCGTCCTATTTATAGAATGCAACCGTAAGATTGGCACACACTCACTGGGGAACAGCCAGACTGTGTGCTATACTGCCCTGTATAAGTAATGGAAATTCAGACACACACTGGGGACATGCAGAGTGGAGAACATAACAGATGTGCATTGATTCACTTGGGAACTGTATGTCTGCCATGCACCACCAGGGGAGGGGACAGCTGTGTGCTCAGGAGAACCCAGGATCACACACATAATCACACACACTTAAACAGCTGAGGGCTGTACCTGGAGACCTCTCGGTTACACACACACACACCCTCCTGATGAGCCCAGACTAATCCAGGTTAATTATGATCAGTGTCTTCTCCAAAGGGTTTAGCAAGGCCCCCTGTTTTTCTGATCCAGTGGCCTGCACCTCTCTCTGTGACCATATCATGGATCCCTCTGCTTTACATTAGAGACCGCTCAACCCCTGCCAGAGCCTGTTGTAATGGTGTACAGTACACAGCCCACTCTGAACCACACATATCCGGTCTGTGTACTATACTGATCAGTAGGGTTGGGCGGTATCTAAATTTTCATACAGTCATACGGTTTCTGTACCATACTGGGGTATCGTTTTATTTACATTTTTTTGCACAAAACAATTTAGGCAACATGGATCTCGAAGCAAGAGGGAAATTGATCACTTGGCTGACAAGTTATGAACCAACTGCATAGCTAGCCCTGAGCTAAATATCATTTTTATTTGCCACATCTTAGATAGTTAACTTTTAGATACAAGCAGTGGCATAGCACGCACCCCCGCCGCCCCCGCGAGGCGAGGGAGTCCCCCTACTCAAATTATAAGATTATTTAAAAAATTTTACTCAAATGAAAATCATACCGTCGGTATTTGTAAATACCCCAGTATACGGTTTATCGCCGAAGCCTACTGCCCTGTACAGTTTGAAGTTTACATACATTTCGGTTGAGGTCATTAAAACTCATTTTTCAACCACTCCACAGATTTCATGTTGACAAACTATAGTTTTGGCAAGTCGGTTATGACATTTTGTTCATGACACAAGTAATTCTTCCAACCATTGTTTAGACAGATTATTCACTATATCACAATTCCAGTGGGTCAGAAGTTTACATACACTAAATTGACTGTGCCTTTTTAAACCGCTTGGAAAATTCCAGAAAATGATGCCATGGCTTTAGTAGCTTCTGATAGGCTTATTGACATCATTTAAGTCAATTGGAGGTGTACCTGTGGATGTATTTCAAGGCCTACCTTCAAACACGGTGCTTTTTTGCTCGACCTCATGGGAAAATCTAAAGAGATCATGCTAGGCCTCAGAAAACAAATTGTAGACCACAAATCTGGTTCATCTTTGGGAGCAATTTCCAAACGCCTGAAAGTACCACGTTCATCTGTACAAACAATATTACGCAAGTATAAACACCATGGGACCACACAGCCGTCATACCGCTCAGGAAGGAGACGCGTTCTGTCTCCTAGAGATGAACGTACTTTGGTGCGAAATGTGCAAATCAATCCCAGAACAACAGCAAAGGACCTTGTGAAGACGCTGGAGGAAACCGGTACAAAAGTATCTATATCCACAGTAAAACAAGTACTATAGAGACATAACCTGAAAGGGCACTCAGCAAGGAAGAAGCCACTGCTCCAAAACCACCATTAAAAAAGCCAGACTACGGTTTGCAATTGCACATGGGGACGATACTTTTTGAAGAAATGTCCTCTGGTCTGATAAAATAAGAATAGAACCGTTTGGCCATAATGACCTTCGTTATGTTTGGAGGAAAAAGGGGGAGGTTTGCAAGCCGAAGAACACCATCCCAACCGTGAAGCACGGGTGTGGCAGCATCATGTTGTGGGGGTGCTTTGCTGCAGGAGGGCCTGGTGCACTTCACAAAATGGGTGGCATAATGAGGGAAAATTATGTGGATATATTGAAGCAACATCTCAATACCTCAATCAGGAAGTTCAAACTTGGTCGCAAATGAGTCTTCCAAATGGAAAATGACCCCAAGCATACTTCCAAAGTTGTGGCAAAATGGCTTAAGGACAACAAAGTCAAGGTATTGGAGTGGCCATCACAAAGCCCTGACCTCAATCCTATAGAAAATTATGTGGGCAGAACTGGAAAAGCGTGTGTGAGTAAGGAGGCCTACAAACCTGACTCAGTTACACCAGTTCTGTAAGGAGGAATGGGCCAAAATTCACCCTACTTATTGTGGAAGGCTACCTGACACGTTTGACCCAAGTTAAGCAATTTAAAGGTAATGCTACCAAATACTAATTGAGTGTATGTAAACATCTGACCCACTGTGAATGTGATGAAAGAAATAAAAGCTGAAATTACATTTCACATTTTTTAAAATAAAGTGGTGCTCCTAACTGACCTAAGACAGGGAATTTTTACTAGGATTAAATGTCAGGAATTGTGATTTTTTTTTTTTTTTTTTTAATAAATAAATGTAAGGGTGTATGTAAACTTCCGACTTAAACTGTATATGGAATAGTCACACACACACTGGGGACATGCAGAGGGGAGAACAGAACAGACGTGCATTGATTCACTGGGGATCTGTTTGTCTGCCATGCACCACCAGGGGAGGTGACAGCTGTGTGCTCAGGAGAACCCAGGAATCACACACATGATCACACACATTTAAACAGCTGAGGGCTGCAGGGATTTAAATTTAAATACTTGGGTCTAAGTGTTTTTTTTTTGGGCTGCTTAAGTCCAAACAATGTATTTAAAAATGTATTTATTTGGGGTGGGGTGGAGAAACGCTTTCAATGTTAAGTTAAATGACTAAAACCAGATATAAAGTATCTAGAAAAGGACCGCAGTGAAGGAAAAATAAGATAATGGACCTATAATAATACATTTAATTTAGCAGTAGTGGTTTTATGTTTGAGCAAAATAACACAGCATTAGCCATGGCAAAGTGCATAGAATTTCAGGAATTCACTTTAAAACTGCAACATTTTCTCTCTGCTGTATGGAAAAATGTGTATAATTGCAGGAAATCTGCTTAAAAATGCCAACATTTCTCTACATAGCCATGATGGGGGGCCCTCAAATGTTCTCAAATTCATCTTCGCCGACTGCGTCCATTGGCACGCCCCGGGCTACGCCCACCACCTAAGCCTCTTTTTTTTTTTTTTTTTTTATCAAGAAAAAACCCTGGGCTGTACCTCTTACACTTGTGGTGGTCTACAGTACACAGCCCACTGTGGACAACGCATGGCCTGTTGCAACTGGGATTTTAATCCCAGATAGTTCTGTCGATTTCACTTCTACCGGTCTCCCCCTTTCCAACTGTCTACAAAAATCAAGCTAAAACCTCTCTCTCCACTTCCTCATCCTCTCTCCCTCCATCTCCCAGGCAACGGAACCATTGACTTCCCAGAGTTCCTTACTATGATGGCCAGGAAAATGAAGGACACAGACAGCGAGGAGGAGATTCGCGAGGCATTCCGAGTATTCGACAAGGTCAGGATTGTGTGTGTGTGTGTGTGTGTGTGTGTGTGTGTATATATGGGAGATGTTTTTTATACCTTCACCTCCATTTAATATTGACAATGTATACATTGCCACTGTTAGTCAAGCAGTATATGATCAGTGATATTCCCCCTCGGGGATCAATAAAGTATCTATCTATATCTTGAATGGTTGCTCTTACTAGTGTAATTTATATGTATGCAGTATGTTAAAGTCCTTTGGGAAAAGACATTCGGCAGGTGTGTTTACTGTGAGGTCACACATCTCCCCTTTTCTCCCCTGCAGGATGGGAACGGTTATATCAGTGCAGCAGAGCTCCGTCACGTCATGACAAACCTGGGTGAGAAGTTAACAGACGAGGAGGTCGATGAGATGATCAGAGAAGCTGACATCGACGGAGACGGACAGGTCAACTATGAAGGTAAGAAGAGGATAATGGAACTGTCTGTCTCTGTGTTTCTCTCTGCCTATCTTGTTCTGTTGTGTGAGAGTGTACAGTAGTTTTCAGCAGTGTCCCTATTGGGGGGGCGGGGCTTGATTTAGGACAGCTGTCACCCACTGTCATCCTCACCAGGCTACTGTACAGTACAGCCAGTCTTTTTGTTTCTACCGCTCCCCACATCACTTTTCTATAGCTCCAATCCACCTCTTCACTCTACTGCTCTCATCCCTTTCTACTGCCCAATCCCCCTCTTCTCTCATCCATTTCTACCATCCTGATCCCCCTGTTCTTTCCTATAGAATTGGTCCATCTCTCTGTAATGGGATATTGGGTTGATGTAAACAATCTCCATGACAATGACAGTTTTATGATCTGTCTATGTCTTGATTTGTCTGACAGACGTGTTTTATTGGATTATGTCTGGATCTGAGAAATGTACACCCCCGGTCAAAGTTTGAAATATTACTCATTCAAGGGTTTTTCTTTATTTGCACTATTTTTTTACATTGTAGAATAAAAGTGAAGACCTAAACTATGACATAACACATATGGAATCATGCATTAACCAAAAAAGTGTAAAACAAATCAAAATAGATGTTATATTTGAGATTCTTCAAATAGTCACCCTTTGCCTTGATGACAGCTTTGTACACTCTTGGCATTCTCTCAACCAGCTTCACCTGGAATGCTTTTCCATCAGTCTTGAAGGAGTTCCCACATATGCTGAGCACTTGTTGCCTGCTTTTCTTTCACTGCGATCTGACTCATCCCAAACCATCTAAATTTGGTTGAGGTTGGAACCAAAAATCTCAAATTTGGACTCTAGACCAAAGGACACATTTCTACTGGTCTAATGTCCATTGTTCATGTTTCTTGGCCCAAGCAAGTCTCTTCTTCTTATTGGTGTCCGTTAGTAGTGGTTTCTTTGCAGCAATTCGACCATGAAGGCCTGATTCACACAGTCTCCTCTGAACAGTGGATGTTGAGATGTGTCTGTTACTTGAACTCTGTGAAGCATTTATTTGGGCTGCAATCTGAGGCTGGTAACTCTAATGAACTTATCCTCTGCAGCAGAGGTATTTCTGGGTCTTCCATTCCTGTGGCGGTCCTCGTGAAGCTGGTTGAGAATGTCATGAGTGTGCAAAGCTGTCATCAAGGCAAAGGGTGGCTACTTTGAAGAATCTCAAATATATAAAATATATTTTGATTTGTTTAACACTTTTTTTTTGGGGGGGGGGATTATTACATTATTCCATATGTGTTATGTCATAGTTTTGATGTCTTCACTTTTATTTGACAATGTAAAAAGTAGTGCAAATAAAGAGAAATCCTTGAATTAGTAATATTCCAAACTTTTGACAGTGGGTGTAATTCCTGGCTTGATCAGTGGTTGGTTGGTTTCTGTTCATTCTCCTCATTTTTGTTTTTGCTTTGCTCTTTTGTCCACAGAATTTGTACAAATGATGACAGCAAAATGAAGCTCTCCCACCCTAATCCTGGCCTCCTTAGAAGACAAAAAAAAAATCGGTCACATGTTTTACTTACCTCTTGCAAAAATCATACTGTTTCTGTATAGAAAACATAACTGAATGTTGAAAAATGACAAATCTGTCCACATAAAAGAAGTAAAAAAAAATTATAATAAAGCAAAAACAAATTATCTGCATGTACTGGTTAGTGGTCCTGTCCCCAAAGATGAGTTTAGACATCAGTAATAAGATAAATAATACCTGTAAACAAAATGTCAACAACTAAACAAAGCACTTGGTGAACTGCCTATTGGTTCCAGTTGCTAGTGGTAATGTTTGGGCTGGCCAATTTTTATTTTTTTCTGTTTCTGTTCTTCATGCATGCAGCTTGAGACTGGTGCCGCAGTCTGGCCAATGGGCTCACTCTGATTCCACAGCGGTGCCGTGGGTACCTTTTGGTGGGTTTTGGTACAGTCTATATTGAGAGACGAGCTCAGAAGAGATGGGGAATGGGAGGGGGGGGGGGGGGGGGTCATACTAAACCACAGGAGGTTGGTGGGTCATACTAAACCACAGGAGGTTGGTGGCACCTTAATTGGGGAGGACAGGCTTGTGGTAATGGCTGGAGCAGAGTAGGTGGAATGGTATCAAACACGTGGTTTCCATGCGTTTGCCACTCCATTCGCTCCATTCCAGACTATTATTATTATTATTAGCCGTCCTCCCCTCAGCAGCCTCCACTGTACTAAACTCACATAGAGATGGAATTAATGGGACCTTTGCAGTTTGCTTAATTCATTACAAAAAGAGATATTTTTAAGATAATGAGCATTTACAAAATAAATCAATTTAGAACTATGTTTGGCATGTTAGGAATATTTGGAGTTCTGTTTCCTTGTTGTGCGTGGAACTTTGGGTAGGATTCAAGGGTGGGAGGCGGGCTGGAGAGTCGGGGTGGTCCTGACTGTTTACCTGCTGGGGAAGTCTTTGTTTTTTTGGCAAGGGAACGCGGCTGTACCGTCTATTTCTACCTTCTGTTTCTCCACTCTGACCGTGGTTGCGTGTGGTTGCGTGTGGGTTTTGAGTGACCTACAGCGCATCATAGGGTCTTCAACACCAGAGTCTTCTCTAGACTGTTCATCTTGAGTTCAGTTTACGTTCATTCCAAGTTGTACATGCTAGTCTTTTAATTATAATTTTTTTTTCAATAAAATACCATGAACTTAACCTTGTAACGCTCCCACCCTTTCCTTTGTGTGCGTTGTGCATATTTGTCAGTTGCGACACTGAGTGAATTTGTATTACATTAGAATAGGACAGGTTTGATAACCCACATGTCTCTCCTTGAAGATTATGTTCTTCTTTAACTTATTAACCTCAAAGTCTAAGTCGTATATGGAATTGTTTTAAGATGGTCATACCAAAGATCATTTAGCTATTTGATTTTGAATTTTAGGACCCCTTATGGTATAAAGATAAAACATTGAATTTCTCCATTACTACTTTAGCCTATAGAAACGCATTGAATAACACATTCTTAAATGGCAAAAAAAGACAGTCAAAAAATGTATCATGAGGTTTAAAAGTGTCTGGCCTATATCTAGGATATATAAGAAAGCTCAGGACATTTTTGGACACCTATTTAACCCTTATTTTTGTTGGCACAAACCTACCTCCATACTTCCATTGTATGGGTTACCTTCAGATGAGTCCCGTGACACTTGTGGGGGTCGTAGAGCAAAATGGAGACCATCGTGAGATTCTCCCTTTTCCACAGTGGGGTGATATTAGTTTGTAGCCCGAACAGTTTGGACGCTACAGATTAGAAGTTGCCACATCAGCGTTACTGACTTCAGAAGAGTCCCGTGGGACCGCTCGGCCACCTTCCACCGCAGATGCGGAAGGCCGACATAGGCAGATGCGGTGGATATAGATGCAGCCCATGCAAAAAAACATCTCTAGCTTAAACTGACAGATTTTTCAATAGACTTAAGGATTAATGCGCACCATCACCCTACCTCTTCTTCACGGACCATTTAATTACCCCATTCTGATAATTGCCAGGCCTATGATTTGATGACTCAACTCATTTTACATACTGTTCTCCTTCTGGTATATGGTATAACACTATCCAGGCAGTTAACAGTGGCTGAATGTATTGGTGCAAACCCACCACTGTTAATTTGACAGTACCCCTCATCCTTTACTAGATGGTGACACATTAGCTTGAAACTAAATGGCTGTCCTCAAAGTCTAGCAACTATCCTGAGCTGAGCATGCTTCCCTTACCAGCCTACCCTCTCTACCACTCACTGCTGCCTACACTCTAGGAATTACTTACAGCAAAGAGAGAGACTGGAATCACCATAGCAACACATCTTTTTTGGGAACCATGTTACTCAATATGATTATGTGTGTTATGTTTCATGAGGACTTCTCTCCCAAGCCGAGCGGTCGGTCGTGGAGATGTCTGCTTTCACAGAGAGAGAGAGAGAGCGAGAGACCGTGGGTTGCCAAGCAACAGCAGGCGCATGCTGGGATGACGGGGATTTGAAAAGGCACGTGGGAGTTGGTGGAGAGAGGGAAAGAGAGCGGTAGAATATCTGTTGTTGTACAGGGCCCTCAGCTCACAAAGCCACAGCATTGATTGATTTCTCCCCCCACCCCACCCCCTCCATGTAGTGAAGTGTGTTTCCCAGCTTCCAGTGTTGTAGAGTCAGACCGATTTGACTTCCTCTTTTTCAGAAGTGATGCTTATGCAATGGGACTTGTTTTAATATGCTAAACCAGAGTCATCATTACTCAACATGCAGCTGAGAGCTGCAAAGGCTTCAAGATAGCTTCACACAGTTGGCCAATTATGGAAGATATAGACATCCATGAGCGTGTGTTCACTGGAGCTGAGCTGTGGTGGGGAACAGAGCGCAGTTACAGGCACGTGGGAGGAGGAGAGGAGAACAGAAGAGGGGGAGGAGAGAGGCTCAGCGTAGCGTGGCGTGCCAGCGGCCCACGCCTCCTGTCCCCTCTGGCAGGCAAGCCGCATGTTGCCCGCGGTGTGTGTATGTATCAACTGATCAGCTTCCCTGTTTAAGGCACACTAGCACTCACAAACCAAACCCAGGGAAATAATTCCTTGCTGACAAGCAGATATGCTCCTGTAGTTTCAACCCAAAGCTAACCATAATACTACCATTTCCTTCACTGGGGGCTAGGAGATTCATGGACTACTGCCTCCCTCATCTGCTTCCCTCTCTCTCTCTTTGCCTCCCTCACTCATCTCAAATCAAATAAAAGTTTATTTATCAATGCTTACTTACAAGTCCTAACCAACAGTGCAGTTTTAGTAAAAAGTAAAAAGTCATCTTCCTCCCTCCGTCCTTCTGCCTCTCTCCGTCTTTTCACCCCTCAGCCTTCCTCCTCATCTGCCCAGCATTAACCCAGCCTAGGAGATGAAACAGTCATCCACAATGACAAAGGCGCTTTGTTAAATAACACAACAAATAGGCACCAAAAACAGTGAAAGATGCAGTCAGAGAAATTAAACGGTTGAGAGGGTTGACCTCCCTAAGACCTGGGCAGTGTCTTAAATGGCAACCTAATCCCTATAAAGTGTAGTCATTTTGACCAGAACCCTGGTCAAACGTAATTCACTATAAAGGGAATAAGGTGGTATTTGGGATGCAGCTCTGCTCACCCTGGTGTGTCACCTCTCAGCGGTTATGGGTGAATGAGGATGTCACTGTCTCCCTCCCTTTCTTGCACCAACCTGCTGAAATATGGCACTTGATACCCTTGGCTCCTGAATGAACTCTGTGCTGTGTGTGTGCATGTGCTTCGAGGGCCTATTTAATTCATAAATGATTGAAGGTTGCGACCCCTTAACTCCCCTCTCATATTCGAGCCGATGGAGCGCACTGGACAATTAAAGCTCTCTCTCTGTCTCACTCTCCCTCTCTCTCTTTGTCTATCTCGCTCTGTCTCACTCTCTCCTTTCTATCTCCTCTCTACTGGATGTGAGGCGAGGCGCAGGCAGCGGCCCATGCTAAATCATTATGTAAAGATCTCTGTGTGTTGGTGTCCAGCGGAGCAGAAGAACATGGTGCATGGTGGGAGGAGGATGGAATAACCATCTTTCTGCTGCTTGACACAGCCAATTCTCCTAATGACGATACATACAGTATATAGACTAGGCCTATACTGTAAATTTAATGTGTGTGAACGTTCTTGTGGTAGGAGAGTTTATTTTCAAATAAAATACAATTGTATTCGTCACATGCTTCGGAAACAAGGGTGTGGACTGATAGTGAAATGCTTACATACGGGCCCTGCCCAACAATGCAGAGAGAACAAACATTGAGAAAGTAGTAAAACATGTAATAATAGATACACAATGAGTAACTGCAATATGCAAGGGGTACCAGTAGCGAGTCAATGTGCAGAGGTACAAGGCAATTGAGGTAGACGTACTGTATATATAACTAGGAATAAAGTGACAGATACTAAACAGTAGCAGCGTATGTGATGAGTCAAATGCAGATAGTTTGGGTAGCTATTTGGTTAACTATTTCACTAAGTATTTAGCACTCTTATGGCTTGAGAGTAGAAGCTGTTCAGGGTCCTGTTGGTTCCAGACTTGGTGCATTAGTACCACTTGCCATATGGTAGCAGAGAGAACAGTCAATGACTTGGGTGGCTGGAGTGTTTGACTATTTTTAGGGCTTTCCTCTGACACTGCCTGGTATAGAGGTCCTGGATGGCAGGGAGCTCAGCCCCAGTGATGTACGGATGCCAAGTAGCCATACCAAGTGTTGATGCAGCTAGTCAAGATGCTCTCAATGGTGCAGCTGTAGAACGTTTTAAGGATCTGAGGGCCCATGACAAATCTTTTCAGCCTCTTGAGAGGGAAGAGGCATTATCATGCCCTCTTCACGACTGCGTTGGTGTGTTTGGACCATGATAGATCCTTAGTGATGTGGACACTGAGGAATTTGAAGCTCTCGACCCGATCCACTACAGCCACGTTGATGTAAATGGGGATATGCTCGCCCTCCATTTCCTTTAGTCCACGATCAACTCCTTTGTCTTGCTGATGTTGAGGGAGTGGTTGTTGACCTGGCACCACAATGCCAGATCTCTGACCTCCTTCCTATAGGCTGCCTCATCGTCGTCTGTGATCCGGCCTACCACCATCGTGTCGTCGACAAACTTAATGATGGTGTTGGAGTTGTGCGCGGCCACGCAGTCGTGGGTGAACAGGGAGTACAGGAGGGGACTATGCACGCACCCCAGAGGGCCCCCTGTGTTGAGGGTCAGTGTGGCGGATATGTTGTTGCATGCCCACACAACCTGGGGGTGTCCCGTCAGGAAGTCCAGGATCCAGTTCGAGAGAGAGGTGTTCAGTCCCAGGGTCCTTTCCTTAGTGATGAGTTTGGAGGGCATTATGCTGTTGAACACTGAGCTGTAGTCAATGAACAACATTCCCACTTTTGTCCAAGTGGAAAAGGGCAGTGTGGAGTGCAATAGAGATTGCGTCATCTGTGGATCTGTTGGGGCAGTATGCGAATTGGAGTGTGTCCAGGGTGTCTGGGATGATGGTGTTGATGTGAGCCATGATCAGCTTTTCAAAGCATTTCATGGCTACAGATATGAGTGCTACAGGGCAATAGTCATTTAGACATGTTACCTTGGCGTTCTTGGCCACAGAGACAATGCTGGTCTGCTTGAAACATGTAGATATTACAGACTGGGTCAGGGAGAGGTTGAAAATGTCAGTGAAGACACTTGGTGGTTAACGCATGCTCTGAGTACACGTCCTGGTAATCCGTCTGGCCCTGCGGCCTTGTGAATGTTAACCTATTTAAAGGTCTTACTCACATCGGCTAAGGAGAGCGTGATCACATTCGTCCGGAACAGCTGGCGCTCTTACGCATGGTTCAGTGTTGCTTGCCTCGAAGCGAGCATAGAAGACATCCAACGAGAAACATAGTATATAACAGTTCTTCAGGTCCCGTTGATAAAATAGTCTCGAATGGAGCTAGTCTAGTTTGTTCTCCATTGATTGAACATTCGCCAATAGAACAGAGGGTAGAGGCACCTTGGCCTCTATATTGCTATCTCTTTCTCTTCCAAGTGTCTGGGATTAGGGCCTGGTCTGGAGTGAGCAGTATGTCCTGGCTCTGACTCATTGAAGTAGAAATCTTCATCCAAATCAAGCTTAGTGATCACTGTTATGATGTCCAGAAGCTCCTTTCGTTCGTAGGAAACAATTGCGGAAACATTATGAACAAAAAAAAGTTCATCAGAGCAAAAAAACTGACATAGCTCTATACATTCCAGCAATTTTTTTATTTTCATTTTTGCAACAATGAGATCCTCAAGCTCATTACGAAACACATTGAATATTCGTATATGATTTCAATTAGTTATTTCTGAAAAGGTAATATGAGATTAGATGTTGAGCTGGATTGAAAACATGTTCAATGAGTGGAAGGGAAAGAGACTACTTACTACCATAAAGATAAATTCTCCAATAAAAACATGTGAGTGCCATGTCCAGTGACTCTACTCTTATGACAATTAGACCTTTTCAGCATGTATTAATACATGTGAATTACTGCATTAA
The DNA here is from genome assembly GCA_023634145.1 of Thymallus thymallus. Classification (NCBI taxonomy): domain Eukaryota; kingdom Metazoa; phylum Chordata; class Actinopteri; order Salmoniformes; family Salmonidae; genus Thymallus; species Thymallus thymallus. Next base: position 12,958,000 of record CM042405.1, on the reverse strand, counting down.
CATCCACAGTGACAATGTTTCCAGTGACACTAGGCACGTGCACACATAGGGCTATACCTGTGCAGAGCACATGCCCATTTTCCTTTGCCCTTGCCCTTAATTTGGTTAAGTATTATAATTTTATAATTTTTTATACATTTTTGGTCGTTATTGTTCTGAACCCACTGTCCGCAAATGTTGTGCATCTTGATTTTTTACAAGTCATCAACATTGGCGGGGAAAGGTGGTCTACCAGATTATTGACCAGTACTAACTTGTTTCATTTCCTTCAGTTTCGTCTGGTAAAAACAGAGTAGGCCTACGTTTATCATCCATATAAAATACAGTTTAGCATTCTACTACTGACTCATCTTTGCCAGAACAATAGGCAACATGGTGGTTTGATTAATAATTGTCATCATTTCAGATTTATAATTTGGGTGTCTACTGGCTATACAGCTCTGGAAAAATTAAGAGACCACTGCAAAATTATCAGTTTCTCTGGTTTTACTGTTTATGCTGTAGATATGTGTTTGGGTAAAATACTTTTTTTTGTTTTATTCTATAAACTACTGACAACATTTCTCCCAAATTCCAAATAAAAATATTGTCATTTAGAGCATTTATTAGCAGAAACTGGTCAAAATAACAAAAAAGACCTTGAAGAATGCAAAGAAAATAAGTTCATATTCATTTTTAAACAACACAATACTAATATTTGGTGGAATAACCCTGATTTTCTATCACAGCTTTCATGAGTCTTGGCATGCTCTCCACCAATCTTTATGCCACTCCTGGCGCAAAAATTCAAGCAGCTCGGCTTTGTTTGATGGCTTGAGACCATCCATCTTCCTCTTGATCACATTCCAGAGGTTTTCAATGCGGTTCAGGTCTGGAGATTGGGCTGGCCATGACAGGGTCTTGATCTGGTGTTCCTCCATCCACACCTTGATTGACCTGGCTGTGTGGCATGGAGCATTGTCCTGATGGAAAAACCAATCCTCAAGGTTGGGGAACATTGTCAGAGCAGAAGGAAGCAAGTTTTCTTCCAGGACAACCTACTTTTCTTCCAGGATAACCTTGTACGTGGATTGATTCATGCATCCTTCACAAATACAAATCTGCCCAATTTTGCAGTTGTCTCTTAATGTTTTCCAGAGCTGTATTTCTGAAAAGATAAGCAGCTGTAACATCGCACTGCCTTCAATATTATGGAACGAAGATGTAACATATTCTGGTGAATTTATTAATATATTTGTGAGAAAGAACAGGGCTACCCGGCTGGTAAAGAGCATTTATGCAGGCACGCTGCCCTCCCAAATGGTGGTGAGGACAGAACATCCTTCCATCAGATCCTGCAACCTCCGCTATAAGTAGGCCATATGATTTGGGGGGGGGACAAGAGTATCACTAGTCTTAGTCTTGGTGAAACAGAAAACACTCAAAGCATCCAGATGGTCATTCACAAACAGTACAAATTCTTCATTATTCATCACCTTCAATGGATAAATAATTTATGAGCAGTTTACTGTATAGCTGAAAACTACATTATCTTACAAACCAACTTAATCATACTGAGCAAGACCTCAGAACAGTATAACCATCCTCTCACACACACACACAAACTCCCCTCAGCTCCTATATAACCTATAGGTTATAGGCAGAGTTTAGATTGCTTAAGGAACATCGTAACCGACTCTTCCATGTTGGGACAAACCCTCCCTGCTGGATTGTACATAGAAACAAGGATAAATACTGTGTTGCAGAGAGCCAGCTAATTGGTTCCCACTATATGGCCAAGCTGCAAAGCCCAGACCACACACACACACACACACACTAACACTAACACCCAATGTGGGAAGTGGAAAACAATGGTTGTTGTGTGGTGGACAAACACACAGCGACAGCCAAGTAATTATAACCAACAGAGAGTATTTAGAGATACTATATAATTCAGTAACATGTCCATTTCTTGGAGTTACGTGTAAAGAGAGTCAGTCAGTCCAGGAAAGGCTGCTGCTTAGATTCCAGTGGAAAGGAGGTGGGGCCTCCCTCCCATGGTTAAATTAAGCCAGGTGGAGAGAAATCAATATATTACATGATGTGGGCAGTGCAGTGGGGGCAGTAAGGGGAAAGGTGTGTGTGTGTGTGTGTGTGTGTGTGTGTGTGTGTGTGTGTGTGTGTGTGTGTGTGTGTGTGTGTGTGTGTGTGTGTGTGTGTGTGTGTGTGTGTGTGTGTGTGTGTGTGTGTGTGTGTGTGTGTGTGTGTGTCAACAGCAGTGCACAGTCAACAAGATCTCATGGTTTGACTTCAGTATTCAACGTTTGTCCGGGGGTGGGGAATAAATGTCAAATTTAGACGGTTAAGTTTAGGCATTCATTCCGAATGGGTAAGGTTTACGGTTTGGGATAGGGTTAAAATCACCCAAAATATAAACCAGTGCCTAGCACTGGGATTGAACTCATAACCCTCAGAGCCGGAGCTCGTGGCTTACGCCCATCCACAACGCCCTAGCAAGCCACAAGCCTACTGGATGGTAATAGCGCTTAAGGTTGCCCCTTTGGGCTCCCGAGTGGCACAGCGGTCTATGGCACTGCATCACAGTGCTAGATGCGTCACTACAGACCCTGGTTCGATTCCAGGCTGTATCACAATCCGTCTGTAATTAGGAGTCCCACAGGGCTGCGCACAATTGGCCCAGCATCGTCCGCGTTTGGCCGGGGTAGGTAACCTGTCCAAATGTTTTATCAGTAACGTCATTCTTGAATTACCCAAACTCATCAACGCAATCTGTTACTTTTGTATTACTTTCCCCTTAACAGGCATTAGATAGAAGACAAAAAGGAGCCTTCAAACACATTTGGTGTGTCATCATAATGGTCTCTGACTAGCACCTTTTATCAATGTTGAATTTAATGCAATTGAGAAGACAGAAAGGTGCCATAATGTATTTTTTTTCGCAAACATCCTTAAAGCATTTAAAAGTAAAACGAGAAATAAACATCTAGTTTTTCAAAAGTACATGTAATCTGATGACAATATTTTTGCTGGTAACGTAACTGATTACAGTTTTTTTTGTAATCAGATTACAGTCAGGGATTATTCTTGTATCACAGCTGCAGGACCAACACACTCACACCAAAGACACAAAATGACAGCTGTCGGCCAAATATTTAACACTGCTTACCACAGCAAGCTTTTACTGTACATACTGTACTGCAACAAAACACCTGTAGGCTGTTTTATACGGGACATTTACTACACACATGAAGTGCCTAAAACAACTGCAAGCTATTTTATAGACACAGCACATTTACTAAGCAACTTCAGTTCATTGTTGCTCACATAATAAGTGCAAGCTATCAACAAATGCCTTACATGCAGAAACCCATCAGAAGAAATCTTCTTAGGGCCATACATCAGGCCTAACTGTATGTTGCACCATGTAAACTAGGACAAACAGGGTACACTCAGTCTTCCTTTTCTAGTTCATCAACTCTGTCTCACTCATACTGCATCTCTGATTAACAAATTGCACGTAGCTAGCCTGAGCAGAGCTGCTAGGGGCAACATGGGCAAAGGCATTCTCCTTTTCTAGCTCGTGAACTCCTTAGTTCATCAGTCTCACTCATACTGAATTATGTATCTGATAAACAAATTAGCTACTCTGAGCCGACTTGAGAAGGGGCATGACTTTGCTGGGGTTGCAGAATACACTACGTTAGTGATCCTAAGTGGAGAGTAGCGAATGTATTGTAGCGATCTGGCCGGCATACGCTAGCCACACGTTGTGTGGTAACTGAAGGGAGCAAGGGGATTGTGGGTAGCTCATGTTTTGGTTTTAAAATGGTTGTGTTATGTCTTTACGTTTTAGTAGTTAAGCTAATGTTATGTGTTTATGTTTCTTTAAGTTGTCTTGGTTCAGGTTATGGGGGTAGGGGGGAATGTTAAAATGCCTACCGTGACCGAGCCTTGCGTGGCCGGAGGATGTGTTCATTGTTGATAGTTGAAGGAGGTAAGAAAATAAAGGGTGACGTTCCTGGAGTCGTGCGGTGTATGGGGCACGGGAACTCTCCGGTAAAATCAATCTCTGTCTCTTGCCATCTTCTTCTGGCTGAGCTCGCCACATTGGTGTCAGAAGTGGGATTAGCGAGCAGAAGAGGATGGAGAGAGAGATTGACGAGCTGGAGAGGACACTCACACAGACCCAGGGGCACCTAAAGGGCCTACTGCGGCAGAAGATGGAGTCTGCCGGAGGTGATGGCTACATGGCATGCCCCGACGGTGCCAGTATCCCACGGCTACCCCAGCAGGGTACTGCAAGACCACGCCCACAACCCGTGGCTACAACCAGCAACGTCAGGCTACCTACCAGTCCAGAGCTGCAACAACCCCTACTCGGCACGCCCAGCCTACCACGTTCTGCAGGGGTGCCAAGATCATCCGCCAAGCTGCCCAAGTACGACGGGACGACTCAGCTAGAGCCCTACCTCGCCCAAGTCCACCTGGCGGTCCGACACAGCGGCTGGAGCAGTGAGGAAGCCGCTACTCACCTGGCACTAGCGTTAGAAGGGAACGCAGTACAGGTGCTTCTCGACCTAACCCCAGCGGAACAACGGGACCTCCAAGCCTTGACCGGGGCGCTGGAAATGAGGTTTGGGCAGAGACTCTTCGCGGACCAGAGCAGGGAGCAACTGGCCAGCCGCCATCGCCAAGGAGAAGAGAACCTGGGCACCTTCGCTGCTGATGTGCGGCTGCACGCTCGACAGGGCTACCCCGAATTCCAAACAGCTGCACAAGAGGAGCTGGCCCTCCACGCTTTCCTGCGGGGGCTCGCACCAGAAAAGCTGCGACAACATGTCTGCCTCGCCAGGCCTAAGACTCTCGGTGAGGCACTCCATGAGGCCGAACAAGCCGAAGGGGTACTCTCCAGGTGGCCCACCCAGCAGAGGGTCACATCACGCCAACCATGTGTCCGGGTGGCCGACTACGACGAGGGGGAAACGACAGAAGAGGTCTGTCAGGTTCGGCCTCCGCTACGACGATTCCAGCACCAGACTCCACCACCCAGGCGACGCCCCCCCTGGTCTACAGACCGGTGTTACAGATGCGACGAACCTGGCACCAGCGCCAAAAGCCAGAGCTTCTCCGTTTGGGGGAAAAGACGGAGGAGTGGTCTAACGAGGGGTTCACCACTCCGGTCTCCATCCCCCCTCCAGGGCCGATGCTCTGTGGTCGGACGCCTCGGCCACACCAAGGGACTATACCTGCAATGTCGACTGGACGGCCAACCTTGTAGAGCCCTGGTAGACACGGGGTCAACCATTTCCTTGGTGCGACCTGGCGTCCTTCCGGATACCACCGGGCCACCTTCCAAGGCTTGGTCGCCAACCACCACGCAGATGGTCACAGTGACGGGAGAAAAGGTTGGCATGAGAGGGAAGAAGCCAGTAAAAGTCCAGGTTGGAGACCAGGAGCTGGAGCACGGGTTCTGGCTTGCCGACATCCGTGACGCATGCATCATTGGCCTGGACCTGCTGAGTCGATGGGGCGCCCGTGTTAATGTGTCAGGGACATCTATCACTCTTGGCACAGAGACCGTGGCGCTCCAGTCTGGTAAAGAGAACGATTGGCCCAAAGACAGGCGAGCCAGTCGTCGAGCAGCGACCAGACAGGCCAAACGGCCATCCGTTGCCCATGGGCCCAACCAGCATCAGCCCGCTTCAGCCCCAACCACTGTGTCTGCTGCCCTTCCCTCTGCCAAGACGACAGAAAGACGAGAGGAGGCCGAAACACAACCAACTAAGGTCTTGGGGACGGTCAAATGGTTCAACGTCCGGAATGGCTACGGGTTCATCAACAGGAATGACACAAAAGAAGACGTCTTTGTCCACCAGACCGCCATAAAGAAAAACAACCCAAGGAAATACCTCTGCAGTGTTGGAGATGGAGAAACAGTGGAGTTTGATGTGGTTGAAGGGGAAAAGGGAGCAGAGGCAGCCAATGTCACCGGCCCGGCGGGTGTCTCGGTCCAGGGGAGCAAGAATGCCGCTGGCCGGAACCGCTACAGGCGGTACCCCCGTAGGAGGGGGCCAGCCCGTGACCACGCTACCCCCCATACTTGGGTGACGAGAACCAGGGAGCTCCAGCCCAGGCCAACTCCGGGGCGAGACAGAAGCAGACCTACGATGCCCCAAAAGGGTGTTTCTCCCAAGCTCTGCAGCCATTGGCAGGGGCCTGGGGAGATCTTGGGCCGACTGTCGGGGGTGGGTACAGGGTGTGTATGCCTGGCCGAGACTGCACGGTGTAGGCGTCCTGGACATTTGAGGGACTTTGTGTTTAGAGATTGGGTCGTCGGGGGCGACTGACCCCTCTGGTGGGGGCTATGTAGCGATCTGGCCGGCATACGCTAGCCACACGTTGTGTGGTAACTGAAGGGAGCAAGGGGATTGTGGGTAGCTCATGTTTTGGTTTTAAAATGGTTGTGTTATGTCTTTACGTTTTAGTAGTTAAGCTAATGTTATGTGTTTATGTTTCTTTAAGTTGTCTTGGTTCAGGTTATGGGGGTAGGGGGGAATGTTAAAATGCCTACCGTGACCGAGCCTTGCGTGGCCGGAGGATGTGTTCATTGTTGATAGTTGAAGGAGGTAAGAAAATAAAGGGTGACGTTCCTGGAGTCGTGCGGTGTATGGGGCACGGGAACTCTCCGGTAAAATCAATCTCTGTCTCTTGCCATCTTCTTCTGGCTGAGCTCGCCACAGTATTATTTAATTTCTCTCCTCACAATAAGAAGGATTGAAGAGGCTCAGGGGAAATGAAAGGGATCCTGCTCCGGAGACAGAGGAGACAGAGGTTACAGGGTCATCCTATTTCCCTATTCTCATAACTGTCCACTACTGTAGCTGTCTTTTTCTGACAACTCTTTGACCTCTGACCCCTGAACATGGGTTCCCTCTCTTGTCAGCCAACGCACACACACACACGAACATCACTGCCGCACTGCATGACTTCATGTCATGAGAATGACGATGGTGGGAGGGAGGGATGGAAGGTGGGAGCAGCCCACACGCATGTAGACTAACTGATCATAGACCAGGGAGAGAGGGTGGATTTCAGAAATACCAGCTGACAGCTTTATTTAACGCCACCTGCTCTGCCTGCCACGCCCCTACCCCCCTGCACGTAGCCAACCCCCTCAACATGCCCCTGCACCCTGCCCCCCCCAAAAAAGACCCCCATAAGAGACCCCCATAAGACCACACCAAAATGGGTCAACCCGATGAGGGAAACTAGGGCTAGGTTGCCACTTCTGGAAGACATGATGCATTGTGTACGTCATGTAAGTTGTACCTAACTAGGGTAGAGACATTGTAATGCCATTCTAGGGTTAAGGTTAGTTTAGCTTCATGTCCACATCCGGCTCAACCTTAACCCTAGAATGGTATTACAATGTCCCTACACTAGCTAGATACAACTTACATGACGTATCATGTCTTCCTGGAAGCTATAGTACCTGGAATGAGCAGCACAGCCATGTAGGCAGCCATGTAGGCAGCCAAGGGTTGTCAGAATACTGTTGAGATATCGAGCATCAGAGTCTCGGTCTATCTACTCAGCTGTGTTTCTTTTTCTCCCTACTCTAGTTTGTCTTTTTTTTCTGCTCTCTCTCATTTCTCTCCAGCTCTGTTCTCCTCTGCTTTGATAGGATTCCCTTGCTGCCCTCCCTCCTGCCCTCCTTCCCTGCCCTCTCCTCCCTCCCCCTACTCCTCCATCTGCTCACCCCCTCCCCTGTCCCCCGGCGTCCATCCCGGGTTAGGCACAAGGGCTTGCGTCGCTCCGCATCAACAATCCCACATATGCCTGGAGAAGGGTCCCACACCCAGCAGATGTGGGATCAGATGGGGCTCGGATGGGGCTCAGATGGGTTCATCCAAAAACCACACAGATAGCCATAGACTACAGGACAAGACAGAACCCCAAGGCCCCCGTCATAATCCCTGACCAACCAATAACCCTGACAGATTCTTTCAAATTCCTCTGTACTTATATCTGCGAATCCAACCACATTATCAAGAAGTGAAACTAGTGACTGTAAACCCTGTATACGTTATATTAATGTGGGTGAATGTTTGTTGTATGAGGTGAAGCTGGCGTATACATTATATGTATATTAGTCACGTCAGAGCTACCATGTTGTACCGCAAACACATACCACCAACACTGGTTGCGTGGCAATAAAGTATCTTGTATCTTGTAACTCACATGAGTCTGTGTCCTTTTATTTTATTTAACCTTTATTTAACCAGGCAAGTCAGTTAAGAACACATTCTTATTTACAATGACGGCCTACACCGGCCAAACTCGGACGACGCTGGGCCAATTGTGCGCCACCCTATAGGACTCCCAATCTCGGCCGATTGTGATACAGCCTGGAATCGAACCAGGGTGTCTGTAGTGACGGCTCTAGCACTGAGATGCAGTGCCTTGCTGCGCCAATTGTGAGTCCTTAACTTGCTTCTACAATAATAAAACCTGTCTGTTGACATCTGACCGCAATATACAAGTGTTTATGACAAGCACAGGTTTACCACACAATCCCACAGCCCCTGCATATATCTTGCATGCTTCTTTTTTTTAACCTACCAATTGATGAACCATATGAACAAAATGTAATGAAAATGTAATAAACAATTCATTGCCTCTCTGACACATAAAGTAGATGTGCTTGCACTGCAGAAAGAAGAGAGACTGAAGCTACAGTAAAATACTGTGAAGCTACATGAAAAGACTGAAGCTACATGAAAATACTGTGAAGCTACATGTCAAGACTGTGAAGCTACATGACAAGACTGTGAAGCTACATGAAAAGACTGGGAAGCTACATGAAAAGACTGTGAAGCTACATGAAAAGACTAGGAAGCTAAAGGAAAATACTGAAGCTACAGGACAAGACTGTGAAGCTACAGGAAAAGACTGTGAAGCTACAGTTCTTAAAAACTGTACCCTTATCCTACTCCTCTGTTCCTCTGGTGGTGTAGAGGTAAGCCCAGGCCCTGTAGCCCCCAGTACTACACCTAATCCCCAGGCGCTCTAATTTGTTGACTTCTGTAACCGTAGAAGCCTTGGTTTCATGCATGTTAACATCAGAAGCCTCCTCCCTAAGTTTGATGTATTCACTGCTTTAGCACACTCCGCCAACCCTGATGTCCTTGCCGTGTCTGAATCCTGGCTTAGGAAGGCCACCAACAATTCTGAAATTTCCATCCCCAACTACAACATTTTCCGTCAAGATAGAACTGCCAAAGGTGGTAGAGTTGCAATCTACTGCAGAGATAGCCTGCAGAATTCTGTCATGCTATCCAGGTCTGTGCCCAAACAGTTTGAGCTTCTACAAAAAAATCCACCTTTCCATAAATAAGTCTCTCACTGTTGCCGCTTGTTACAGCCCCCCCTCAGCCCCCAGCTGTGCCCTGGACAAAATATGTGAATTGATTGCCCCCCGTCTATCTTCAGAATTTGTACTGTTAGGCCAAGTTAATTAAACAGATCACCGACCATTTCGAATCCCACCGTACCTTCTCCACTATGCAATCTGGTTTCCGAGCTGGTCATGGGTGCACCTCAGCCGCGCTCAAGGTCCTAAACGATATCATGACCGCCATTGATAAAAGATAGTACTGTGCAGCCATCTTCATCGACCTGGCCAAGGCTTTCGACTCTGTCAATCACTGCATTCTTATCGGCAGACTCAATAGCCTTGGTTTCTCAAATGACTGCCTCACCTGGTTCACCAACTACTTCTCAGATAGAGTTCAGTGTGTCAAATCGGGAGGTCTGTTGTCCGGACCTCAGGCAGTCTCTATGGGGGTGCCACAGGGTTCAATTCTTGGGCCGACTCTATTCTCTGTAAATATCAATGACGTCTCTCTTACTGCTGGTGACTCTCTGATCCACCTCTACGCAGATGACACCATTCTATATACATCTGGCCCTTCTTCAGACACTGTGTTAACCAACCTCTAAACGAGCTTCAATGCCATACAACACACCTTCTGTGGCCTCCAACTGCTCTTAAATGCTAGTAAAACTAAACGCATGCTCTTCAATCGAATACTGCCCGCACCCGCCCGTCGGACTAGCATCACTACTCTCGACAGGTCTGACTTAGAATATGTGGACACCTACAAATACCTAGGTGTCTGGTTAGACTGCTTCTCCTTCCAAACTCACATTAAGCATCTCCAATCCAAAATTAAATCTAGAATTGGCTTCCTATTTCGCAACAAGGCCTCCTTCACTCATGCTGCCAAACATGCCCTCGTAAAACTGACTATCCTACCTATCCTTGACTTTGGCGATGTCATTTACAAAATAGCCTCCAACACTACTCAGCAAATTGTAGGTAGTCTATCACAGTGCCATCCGTTTTGTTACCAAAGCCCCATATACTACCCACCACTGCGACCTGTATGCTCTCGTTGGCTGGCCCTCATTTCATATTCATCGCCAAACCCACTGGCTCCAGGTCATCTACAAGTCTTTGCTAGGTAAATCCCTGCCTTATCTCAGCTCGCTGGTCACCATAGCAACACCCAACCGTAGCATGCGCTCCAGCAGGTATATTTCACTGGTCATCCCCAAAGCCAACACCTCCTTTGGCCGCCATTCCTTCCAGTTCTCTGCTGCCAATGACTGGAACGAATAGCAAAAATCATTGAAGCTGGAGACTACCATCTCCCTCAATAACTTTAAGCATCAGCTGTCAGAGCAGCTTACCGATCACTGCACCTGTACATAGCCCATATTTAAATAGCCCACCCTACTACCTCATCCCCATATTTATTATTTTTGCTCATTTGCACCCCAGTATCTCTATTCGCACATCATCATCTGCACATCTATCACTCCAGTGTTAATGCTACATTTTAATTATTTTGCCACTATGGCCTATTTATTGCCTTACTTTCCTAATCTTACTACATTTGCACACACTGTATATAGATTTTCTATAGTGTTATTGCAGACACACACACTGCTCTTTGGTCAATAGCAGACACACACACTGCTCTGTGGTCAATAGCAGACACACACACTGCTCTTTGGTCAATAGCAGACACACACACTGTTCTGTGGTCAATAGCAGACACACACACTGCTCTGTGGTCAATAGCAGACACACACACTGCTCTGTGGTCAATAGCAGACACACACACTGCTCTGTGGTCAATTTTTTTCACCTCTCTTCACAATAGGGCACAATATCTATTATCACCTCAAATAAGAGGCTGCCAACATTTTCTAAACGAGATAACTGTAATGTACTGGTAATTAAGTTGGCCTAATAATTAACCTGGTTTTCATGTTAACTTTAATTCTGAGAAAAGTATAGTTGACCATCCGGGAGTGATGTTGCTATGCAACCACTTTGTCAAATATCTTAGAAAGCAGCACTTAAAGTAGGTGAGAGAGAGATAGAGATAGAGAGAGAGAGAGAGAGAGAGAGAGAGAGAGACGGGGAGAGAGTGAGAGAGAAACAAAAGAGAGAGAGAGAGAGAGAATAGAGGTCTCTCATGGATACTACTGGTTTTGCAGCTAGCTGCTCTGAGAAGCCCAGATAGAAAAGGCCTATTAATACCTGGCTCAGCTCTATTCTTAGTTCACCTCTGGCTTCACACAGAGATTATATTAGAGCCTTGCTTTTATTCTCTCAAAACCCACACACTGTCCATCTGTTGTTAACTAGCTCATCCCTCCACCATTTCACAGGCCAAAAATCATAAAACACATTTGCTCTGTAGAAGTCTATACTTTGATTGTACTTTTATATTTCAGTCTATCCATATCACTAACTAGGATAGGGACATTATAATACCAGTCTTGATGGCAGTAGTGAAACGGTGAGGCATCAGTACAATACTGCTACACTGCAGTGACCCCAAGCAGAGATTATGCACATCGTACACATGCACGTGCACACACTCACGCACACGCAGGCACACCCTATTTTGGCCATTGAGACATTTACTCAAAGGCTGTATTGGGTTCCCAGGAGAGAACATAAAGGCTGTATGGGGTTCCCAGGAGAGAACATATTGATCAGAAATTCCCTTTCAACACAGTGATGGGATCTGAGCAGTGACACACAGTACTAGCACCGCTATGGCTTAGCTCTCTCACACACACACGCACACACACACACGCACTGTCTGCTCCTCATGAAGGTAAACTGTATAAGGCCATTTCCCTGTTGAACCATTTTGTGAACACAGTTAATATTACAAGGCCAAGATGAAGTCCCTTTGATTGTCACTCAATTACAGTACATAGGGAGCTTTATAACCAAAGAAAAGGGAAGAGAGAGGGAGAAGAGGGGGGGTGCAGCCTCTGACTGTGGGAATATTTCAGCAGATTGAAGATTGATTCCTGTCTGTCTGTGTCTGTTTTGTGTTGTGTTCCTGAACGCGCCCTGTTCTGGTTGCTGGGCAACGAGTGTAAGGCGGGAATTCCAGGATCACCTGAATCTGCTCTCACCTGTTCCTCGTCAGTAATCATCACACCTGGTCCTGATCATCATTACAACCCTATTTAAGCCGAGACCTGACATCCAATCCCTGCCGGATCGTTTGCCTTGTTATTCTCAGTCTGCCTGCTCGTCTGATTTCTTGTTCTCTCTGCCTCAGTATGTCACCTGGAATTCCCGTCTCTCCTGCCTGGCTACCGGACCCGTCTACCATCTGTGGAACACTAAACTACACCTTCAGCCCCCCATCATCTGTACTCCCCTGTCTGCACATCTGCCGAACCATCCTCAGTATTATATTGTTATCAATAAATACTCACCTTTTTTCACCCACTACCTTGTCCGATCTGCATTTGGGTTCAGAACCAGAGAAAGCCTGACAGATTCCATAATTGTGTCAGGACATTGATCGTGCTTTATTTAGTGAAGCCTACAGGCAACACTCTCTGTGATGGTAAATAAACACACAGAGAGCAAATCAATTACTTTGACGACTTTCACAAGGACATCACTTGTTTTCGACAGACAGGATCTCAATGTCTTTAATACAGCCTGACACAGAACATCACCATAAAACAGAAAGTAGCTTCTCGTACACTAGATAAAAGCCCTTGATGTAAGACAGCCTACTGTCAGTGTCAAGGACAGGTTTAGCTTTTGTGTGATCAAATCTAGTTTCTTTTCAGCAGCCAGGATGTGGTGTTGCTGTGATCTGATCATTAGTGGTAGTAGAAACAGACTGCCATGGAGTGATCACCAGACAGCTGCGAAGTCCCCCGAGCTGCCCACTCCTTATCCCAGGGTGCCCCTGGCACCTCCAACACAGTACCAACCCCTGCCAAAACATACTAGGCCCCTCCAGCCCCTCTGTCCATGTAGACCTGGCTCTCTGAGATCACCAACAAGCAAACAATGACCAATGTGGAGGAGGGGTGGTGGTGAGTTGCTCCATACATACAGATGGGAATTACCAAAATGGTACAAATACATAACACACCATCTCAATACAAGGCCCTGGTGCACACAACACCCACAGAAGATCCAGTAATTAATAAATCATTATGATGTGTAGCTCTGACATTCCACAAACATCACATGATGAGAGGATATTCTGAGCCATATATAGAGATATACAGTACATCACTTGTATTTATTTAACCTTTATTTAACTAGGCAAGTCAGTTAAGAACAAATTCTTATTTTTAATGACGGCCTACCAAAAGGCAAAAGGCCTCCTGCAGAGTTGGGGACTGGGATTAAAAATCTTAAATAAATTAAATAAAAATACAGGACAAAACACACATCACGACAAGAGAGACCTAAGACAACAACATAGCATGGCAGCAAAACATGACAACAGAGCATGGTAGCAAAACAACATAAAAACAACATAGTAGCATCATCATGGCAGCAACACAACAGGGTAGCAGCATAAAACAGGGTACAAACAGTATTGGGCACAGACAACAGCACAAAGGGCAAGAAGGTAGAGACAGCAATACATCACGTAAAGCAGCCACAACTGTCAGTAAGAGTGTCCATGATTGAGTCTTTTAATGTAGAGATTGAGATAAATGGCCAAATGGCTCATGTGCACCCTTACCTACCGATCTATAAATTATGTCTCCGTAATCTAGCATGGGTAGGATGGTCATCTGAATCAGGGTTAGTTTGGCAGCTGGAGTGAAAGAGGAGCGATTATGATAGGAAACCAAGTCTAGATTTAACTTTAGCCTGCAGGTTTGATATGTGCTGAGAGAAGGACAGTGTACCGTCCAGCCATACTCCCAAGTACTTGTATGAGGTGTCTACCTCAAGCTCTAAACCCTCAGAAGTAGTTATCACACCTGTGGGGAGAGGGGCCTTTTTCTTACCAAACCACATGACCTTTGTTTTGGAGGTGTTCAGAACAAGCTTAAGGGCAGAGAAAGCTTGTTTTGACACTAAGAAAGCTTTGTTGTAGAGCGTTTAACACAAAATCCAGGGAGACCCCAGCTGAGTATAAGACTGTATCATCTGCATATAAATGGATAAGAGAGCTTCCTACTGCCTGAGTTATGTTGTTTATGTAAATTGAGAAGAGTGTGGGGCCTAGGATCAAGCCTTGGGGTACACCCTTGGTGACAAGCAGTGGCTGAGACAGCAGATGTTCTGACTTTATACCCTGCACTCTTTTAGAGAGGTAGTTAGCAAACCAAGCCAAAGACCCCTCAGAGACACCAATACTCCTTAGCCGGCCCACAAGAAGGGAATGGTCTACCGTATCAAAAGCTTTGGCCAAGTCAATAAAAATAGCAGCACAACATTGCTTAGAATCAAGTGCAATGGTGACATCATTGAGGAATTATGACTGTGGATATACCATGGCCCTGTGTGTGACATATTTCAATGTGATTTCATCAGTCTTTCATGACAGATTTCTCCATTCAGGGTAATTGGAACAGACTTCTCTCTTTCTAAGTATCTGTAATGAACGTATTCCAGAGGGTTTGTATGTAGAGCAGCATGCCACTGTGCACTGCTAACCCAGTTCACTACAGTATAGCCATGGAGCAATGTGATTGGAGTAGGATTTTGTTTTGCGTGCCACTGCCAGTGTAGAACGCTGTGATTGGCTGGCAAACTCACAAGACTGAGCTGTGGTGCACCAGTAAACAGTCCAGAACTACAGGAAATCACTGTGATTGGGTGAGACGTAATGCAGCAGAGCGTGGAAGGGCTGTGATTGGTGGGTAAGCAGTTCAGATAGATAGGTAGTTGGCAGGTGCCCAGGTCAGGGACAGACGATGGAGGGAGTGATGTGTTTAAGTGTGTTAGTACACGTGTGTGCATGCATGTATTTGTGTTTGTTTGTGCGTATGTTGTGCGTGCGTGCGTGCGTGCGTGTTTAATTGGCTGTGCGGCCGGAGGAGACCGCCATGCCGCATTAGCGCTGGTCCAGCAGCGTGGCAGGCAGAGAGGCAAGGAGGGAGGGAGGGAGGGAGGGAGGGAGGGAGGGAGGGAGGGAGGCAGGCAGGGAGGGAGGGGGATAGTGGCAGCTGACAGAAACGGATGAGCTAGCAGAAGTGATGTGGACTGGACTGCAGGGTGGCAAGAGTAGGGGTGTGTGTGTGTTGCGGGCGTGGGGGTCAGGGGGAGGAGGGGGTTAAGGTTGACGTGTCACTCGCCATCCTTAGCAACAGTGACCTGTGGGGGTAGGAGGAGGTGAGCATTAGATGTGGGGACAGCAGCAGAGCCTCTCATTCAGTCAGTCTCTCTTTCCTAACCTTTCTCTCTCCGTGTATCTCTCGTTCCTAACCTCTCCCCTATCCCTGTCACTCTCGTTCTCACTCTCTCTCTCCTTCCCTGTGTGTTTCTAGGTTGTTACCTCAGCATTAACCCAAGGTCACTCCTAGTTCCTCAGAGAGAAATTAACAGATTAAAAAACAGGAGTGTCAACCACAGCGACCTGTGAGTCTTCCTCATACCAGCCAGACTACAGCTGATGAGGGAACTATGAGAGACAGAGAGAGAGATAAAGAGAAAGAGAGAGAGCTGGCCAGCTCTGAACTGAACTGCATTCCAACCCTGGTATGAAGAAGAGGGAGAGAGAGGAGGAAAAGGTTGAGGATAACAGGAGGAGGAGGGGTGGAATGGAGGGAGGACTGAGCGTGGCTGTGACCGACAGGGACATGGGTGTTTCTTCTCACCTAGCGAGACCAGCCAGTGAGGAGAGGAGACAGACTCAGTGTTGCTAAACTGGGATGAATGGTACTAAATGGCCTGTCTGTATGGTTGAGGCTCCTGCTGTCTTGAGCCAGACCACTGATTCTATTTCAGATTGTGAGTTGAGCTGTGAAGTGACAGGGTTTGAAGTCCTAGGTGACTCAGGGCACACAGGAGTGTTGCACTTCTCTGTGTGTGTGTGTGTGTGTGTGTTGCCGTCTCAGATTTAGAGCAAACAGCCCGGCTGTGGGGTCTCCCAGGGGCCTTGGTGCTGTAATAACGCTGCTGTCCTCACTGTCACCGCAGCACTCTCTCTCTTTCAAAGTTTTTAATAACCTGCTCAATCACTTATATAAATGTTCAATTACAGAACACATCCCCGTCATTCCCCTGGAGATTTACCACATGGCCTCGTGCTGTGCAGCACACTTCATCCTGAGTGGAGTCGAGCATGGCGGGGAACTCACATTTCGTTTAAGGCAGGGTTGTTTGTGCATTAAATTATCCCCTTCCCTCCTCTCCTTCATTCCTCTACTCCCTCCCTCCTTTCTCCTGTCAGCCATTCTCTTTTTATAACCCTTCCTAGTCAATTAATTTTCTTCCTCTGTTGGCATTTTCTGGAGGTGTTTCCCCATCTTCTCCCTAGCTCCTTTTTATTTGTTTGAGTTTTGAACTCCTGGAATGCCTTCATCAATATGTGTTGTTCTTTTTAAGAACTTAGAACAAGGTGCGCACACACACACACAGACAGACAGACAGACATAGACAAACACACACACACACAGACAGACAGACATAGACAAACACACACACACACACAGACATAGACAAACACACACACACACACAGACAGACAGACAGACATAGACAAACACACACACACAAACCAGCAACAAAGCAGGAAGACCCGGAACTCATCCAATATTCATGAATGGCAATGAAGTTTCTCTTCTTGAGATGAAAAAGTCTTTCTAGTAGAGAACAGATTACAGAAAGGCTGCCGTTATATCCCCTCCCTCCCCCTCCCTCACACACGGCCCTAGTCTTCTTACTCCTGCAACAGACCACAACACTGAAGCCCTGGAAATGTCTTGCATCACTAGATGTTACTGTATCAATAGAAACAAGTGATGTAGTGCTCTCTAATGTATTTCAAATGGCAAGGGATTCTGACGATAGAGTGAATTGTTTCTATTGTCTGATACATACCTGCATGTCTGACACATAACTAATCACATTACAGTGTATGTGACATTACATTACATGATATCACATTACTGTATTATTCCAAACACTTTTTATTGACATCATTATACAGTTTGTCCAGTTGTTTCATACAGGGTTGTGTGCTATAGGCCCACAGATAGACGGGCTCTGTCTCAATGCTGCCTTTGGTTGGACCATATTAAACCAGAGGCCTGGGGCATACTGGCCATTCACAAAGGGACATGCCATGCAGGCTCCTATTGTGGTTGCTAGGTAGATCCTGCATTCAGAGAGGTTCTACAGCAGACAAAAAAATGTTTTATAAACTGGGTGGTTCGAGCCCTGAATGCTGATTGACTGAAAGACGTGGTATATGAGACCGTATACCATGGGTATGACAAAACATTCATTTTTGCTGTTTGAATTATATTTGTAACCAGTTTATAATAGCAATAAGGACCTAAGGGGTTTGTGGTATTTGGTCAATATACCATGGATAAGGGCTGTATCCATGCACTCCGCGTTGCGTCATGCTTAAGAGCAGCCCTTAGCCGTGGTATATTGACCATATACCACACCCCCTCTGGCCTTTTTGCTTAAATATATTACCCTATATCTGAACTGAAACAGTCAAATCCTCTCCACTTTGTATTTCAAGTACAACCTACACAAAGATAATAATTAACATGTATATTGCATCTCAATAACGTAATTCAAAAAACAATATTAAATCGTCTTTGTTTTGGACAGAAAGAAAACAGAAATAGACAAAACATGAAGTGTTTAGAATCACCGTTTATGGCATTCACGTTAGTGAGCTTGTGACCTAACTAACTGATTCAAGGTTACAGTAACTGAAATAACAACTACATCTGATAAAGTTTAGCGAGGACGAGCTCATTTCAAACATACAGTAGCATCACCCGTTTTCACACTGTTGCATTTTGGGATGCAGAGTAAGAGAAAGAGAACACAACCTCACGACAAGCGTGTGTGTGTAACTCCTCCCTCACTCAGAGTGTGGGATATCATGTAAACTATAGTTTCACCATAAAATATACATCTTTCAAGTGATAGTGTGTAATTTCTTTAACAGTTTTTCTTCATGAACAAATAACCACTAGCCTTTTAACCACGCAAATGTACAAACTCACATACAAACAAGTACTTATATACACACATGTGCACATACACATTGAAGTTGAAAGCTAGGACAAGGTGGGGGGGTCAGGTGATGGCATGCACCACGGTGGCCAGCCATTGTCCACTGCTCAGCACAACATTGTCTATGTCATCTGGAATACAAACCTCTGCAACTCTGTCTGTCTGAAAACCCCTCTGCTCTGTCCCTCTACTCTCCCATCAATCAACAGCCAAAGAAAAGAGAGGGACCAGTAAGTGACCCAACTATACAGACAACTCTCTCTCTTTCCACCCTGACTTCATTTCAGCAAAGTTATGTTCTCGCAACACAACACACAGTGGACAAAGTTGCCAGTAACTGCCTGGCAGTGGCTGAAAATGCTTGGGTTACTATAGCTGACTTTATTGTTAAGATCATGGGAAAAATAGTACTGCAGCATCGAGCGTAGATCTGATTTCCACCATGTAGATTTGATAAAGGCAGGAGTGCAGGAGTCACAGTCAGGAACAGCAAGGGATTGTGGCATACGATACGGTGGTCACAGCAGAGACTAGTGGACGGGGACAGCACAGCGTGTTAGCATGGCAACAACAGTTATTGTACATTATTGGACCAGATAGAGAGCTGTTCTGGGTTTTTGTCCAATGGTCAGTCCGTCGCTCCCTCCAGCTCATCTAGCTAGGCATATGACTGGGTTCAAGAGAAGAGGGGTGGTTGTCTGATCATATTGTGGTGAAAGAGGTGGGTGCAAGGCATCACAGGGTTGTTGTTGGTGCTGGTTCTGACAGCAAAGAGGCCTGAAGCAGGAGGTGGTAGGTAGGAGGAAGGTTTTTGGCACCCTCACACTGGGGGGGATAGAGCAGCTTGGTCAGTCGGTGTGGGTGAGGAGACTATGTATATTTATTTGTGGCTGATGGATATATGTACAGCATGTGTTGGACTGTGTGCATATACAGTATGTGTGTGTTCACCAGCATACTACTCAGAAAGACGCAATGTATTGGGCATGCATTCTAAGTGGTATGCTAGCAGGGACACTGGAATGTAGCATGTGTGTTTGTTTGTTGGGCATATATTCCAGGTAGGTCAGTGTCTGGCTGGCGTATATACAGAGAGTGTGTGTGTGTGTGTGTGTGTGTGTGTTTGTGTGTTTATACGTATATGTGTGGGTGTGTGCATTCGTGCATATGTATGTGTGTGTTTGTGCGTATGTGTCTCCCTCCCAGGTCAGAGTTGTCGTGGTATGATGGTGAAGGGCAGTATGGGGCTGGAGGCCTCTAGCTCCAGGGCGGTGAGGAAACACTCTGTAGCAGCAGCAGCGTTGCCCTGAGCCTGCAGCACCTCCCCCAGACTGTTCCACACGTCGTGGGCCGTGGAGTTCACCTGCACCGCGTCCCGAAGGATCTTCTCTGCCAGGCTGTACCGCTGCAGCTGGTGCAGGATCAGACCCTAGCAGAGAGAGAGAGAGAGAGAGAGAGAGAGAGAGAGAGAGAGAGAGAGAGAGAGAGAGAGCGAGAGAGCGGGTAAAAGAGAGAGAGGGCGGGGAGAGAGAGAGAGAGAGAGAGAGAGAGAGGGAAATATATTTTGAATAGTAGACAGAGACAGTGAGAAAAGACAGAGGGAGAGGGTGAGGGAGGGGTTGAGAGAATCATTTGAGAAAGCCAACAGTATGAATCAGAATGTAGGAAGAGGGACACACAGACATAAGGTACATACATACAGACAGATGGAAAGAGAGGAGTGATCTCAGCTATTACAGTGTAGTCAGTCCAAACCCTAATGTTTATCACTGATTCAGAGGAGAGAGGAGTAGTCCAAACCCTTCTGTTTATCACTGATTCAGAGAGGAGAGAGGAGTCAGTCCAAACCCTTCTGTTTATCACTGATTCAGAGGAGAGAGGAGTCAGTCCAAACCATAATGTTTATCACTGATTCAGAGAGGAGAGGAGTCAGTCCAAACCCTTCTGTTTATCACTGATTCAGAGAGGAGAGGAGAGAGTAGTCAGTCCAAACCCTTCTGTTTATCACTGACCAGCTGACTCAGTCCTAGTGTTACACACACGTCCTGCACCCATGTTATCTCGTCATTTCAATTCACTTGTCAAATCTTAGAATCAGCTATTAAAGACTACCAGAACCCCCTGAATTCTCCAACTACATTGAATGAACTACAGGACAAAATACAAACCCTCCAACCCCAAAAGGCCTGTGGTGTTGATGGTATCCTAAATGAAATGATAAAACACACCACAAATTCCAATTGGTTATACTTAAACTCTTTAACATCTTCCTCATCTCTGGCATCTTCCCCAATATTTGGAACCAAGGACTGATCACCCCAATTCACAAAAGTGGAGACAAATTGGCCCCAATAATTACAGTGGAATATGCGTAAAACAGCAATCCTCTGCAGTATCATCATGAGACAAATTTCAAATTGGCTTCTTACCAAAATACCGTACGACAGACCACGTATACACCCTGCACACCCTTCTTGATAAACAAACAAAACAAACGGAAAGTATTTTGACTCAATATGGCATGAGGGTCTGCTACACAAATTGATGGAAAGTGGTGTTGGGGGAAAAAATATTGCATTATAAAATCCATGTACACAAACAACAAGTCTGCAGTTAAAATTGGCAATAAACACATATTTCTTTATTCAGGGCCGTGGGGTGAGATATATATATCAATGAATTGGCGAGGTCACTAAAACAGTCTGCAGCACCTGACCTCACCCTAACTGACTCGGAAATAAAATGTCTAATCTTTGCAGATGATCTGGTGCTTCTGTCCCCAACCAAGGAGGGCTTACAGCAGCACCTAGATCTTCTGTACAGATTCTGTCACCTGTGACTTGAGCCCTGACAGTGAATCTCAGTAAGACAAAAATAATGGTGTTCCAAAAAAGGTCCAGTAGCTAGGACAACAAGTAGTACAAATGATATCTAGACACCGTTGCCCTATAGCACACAAAGAGCTTTACCTACCTCGGCCTAAACATCAACACCACAAGTAACTTCCACAAGCCTGTGAACAATCCTGTGAAGACACAAGGCAAGAAGGGCCTTCTACGCCATCAAAAGGAACATAAAACTCTATGACCCATCTGGCAAAAAATACTTCAATCAGTTATAGAACCCGTTGCCCTCTATGGTTGTGAGGTCTGGGGTCCACTCACCAACCAAGAAGTCACAAAAATATACTTTGGGTACAACGCAAAACCCCAAACAATGCACGCAGAGCAGTATAAGGACCATACCCGCTGTTACAATTCTACAACCATCTAAAAAGGAAGCGATGCCCACACATTCCACCACAAAGTCCTCACCTACAGAGAGATGAACCTCAGCCAGACTTGTATTTATTTAAACTTTATATAACTAGGCAAGTCAGTTAAGAACAAATTCTTATTTATAATGACGGCCTACCAAAACAGCATGGTAGCAACACAACATGGCAGCAACATTGCATGGTAGCAACACAAAACAGGGTACAAACATTATTGGGCACAGACAACAGCACAAAGGGCAAGAGGGTAGAGACAGCAATACATCACGTAAAGCAGCCACAACTGTCAGTAAGAGTGTCCATGATTGAGTCTTTGAATCCTATGTGCTCACTGCCCACAAAATGAGGTGGAAACTGAGCGACATTTCCTAACCTCTTGCCAAATGCATGTCCACATTAGAGATACATATTTCTCACAGATCACACAGACCCAAAGAACTTGAAAACAAATCAAACATTGACAAACTCCCATTTCGAAATAACCAATCACAGCAGCAAGATTTGTGGCCCGTTGCCATGAGAACAGGGCAACCAGTGGAGAAAAAACAACATTGTAAATACAACCAATATATCTGTTTATTTATCTTACACTACTATTCATACTACAACTACCCTGAACAAAAATATAAATGGGCCTCTGTGCATTCACGGTATCTCTGTGCATTCAAATTGCCATCGATAAAATGCAATTGTGTTCGCTGTCCATAGCTTATGCCTGCCCATACCATAACCCCACCATGGGGCAAACCGCTTGCCCACACGATGCCATACACGCTGTCTGCCATCTGCCCAGTACAGTTGAAACCGGGATTCATCCGTGAAGAGCACACTTCGCCAATTGCACGCTCCCTGTAGCATTGTGTTGTGTGACAAAACTGCACATTTTAGAGTGGCCTTTTATAGTTCCTAGCTCAAGATGCACCTGTGTAATTATCATGCTGTTTAATCAGCTTCTTGATATGCCACACCTGCCAGGCGGATGGATTATCTAGGAGAAATGCTCACTAACAGGGACGTAAACAAATGTGCCAACATTTTTAGATAAATACGCTTTTTGTGCGTATGGAACATTTCTGGTATCTTATTTCAGCTCATGAAACATGGGACCAACACTTTACATGTTGTGTTTATATTTTTGTTCAATGTATTTGCACACTGTATATAGCTGATAATAGCTGATAATATAACACTTGAAATGCCAATCTTTTTTAAACTAAAATATTTACTGTTAAATTCATATAGTTTTTTGTTGATGTAGCTTGTCTTCTCACTTTTGTTTATTTCACTTGCTTTGGCAATGTAAACACGTTTCCCATTCCAATAAAGCCCCATCGAATTGAGAGAGAGAGAGAGAGAGAGAGAGAGAGAGAGAGAGAGAAAGACGGAGACAAACAAAGTGAGAGAAAAACAGATACAGAGAGAGAGAGCCCAGTCAGCACAGTTAGGAGCAAGGGAGAGTCCTCTTCTGTCTGGGGTAAAGGCCCCACCCAGTGCCTCTGCACCCCTCCACAGTGCTCTGAACGACTGACAGAAGGACAGACAGAGGGGTGTGTGCCCCCTTGCTCCCATATCCCCCGAGCTGACAGGCTGTTGATGAGATGTGACAAGCAGGCTTATTGCTGAGACCAACGAGACAGACACCAAAATAAGATCCAAAATCAAAAGCTCATATACAGAAGAACTGCCACAGAGTGATGTGTGGCTGTGGCCGCAGCATGCTACTCTGAGCTGCTACGATGCTTAATTACCCAAAAGTGTGTGTGTTTGTGTATGAAAGCAGGACTGGCCTTTCACTGAAGCCAGAGACAGACACAGACAGACCGGCAGGGTTACTTTGAGGTGTTGTATAAAGGTTTGACCTACACTCTGACTCATATGGTTGGCTTTCTCTAAGGGTTGAGAAATGGTTAACAATGTATTTACAGAGGAGGAGCCATTGAGACAAACTGCTTCACGGGAGAAACAGATCAGCATTAGAAAACCCTGATTACACTGATTAGCCATGCAGTCAGTGTGCGTAGTCATACAAGTATCCGCTTTCACTCAATGATTGCTTGATCCTGTACGCATTATTTGACTAGCTGATGGATATTGCAGGTAGTCTGTCTGACACCTAACTCTGGCTGACACCCCTGGGACACGCCACAAGAAGAGAAAGGGATATAGAGAAGGAAAGAGAGAATATTGAAGGAGGAGTCACACCACTGGGAGAGAGAAAGAGAGAGAGAGAATACAGAAGTAGGAGGAGGAGGAGGAGAAGTCTGGGTCTTGCCCTTGACGCATTAGCACAAACTCAATTCAAGTGGACCAGGAGAAATGAAGAAAGAAGTGAGAGAGGGAGTTCTTGCCCCATTATCTGATGCATTAAAACCATTAAGAGGTTGCTGGCTGCTACTGCTGCCAGCGTGTTACACCGTCGGTACCTTCTCAGTAGAAACAGTGCTAGCTACATCTAAGAACTTATACAAGGTAAAGCTAGGGGATATGGACAAAAATTCATATTGTGATAAATTGCCTGAATTGATGGAATAGCGATAAATAGAACTAGAGGTTTATAAAATGTATGTGCAACACATCTTTTTTAAATTATCCTTTAAACTACTACTTCTAGTTTGATGCTTGTAGCCATCAATTATCCCATTAACAATAACCCATATTAGCAAATGTATTTCATTTCAAACTTCATTTCTCCAGTATAGGTTACTTATCGTAATGAACAATATCAGCAAAAGGCCTGCGATAAGTGATCGTGTGGATAATTTTCGGTTTATCGTCCCATCTACTACAACAGCATCAAACTACCGGTCTGGTCCCAAAAACATCTGACTCCTCCGCTGCTGGAGCCAACAGCTCAACTGATACCACTGCAACCATATCTGTCAAGTGGTGGTTGGTTCCATGCCTAGCTTACATGCTTACCTACCACATAAACCCAGCAACCATCAATGGTGTTGCAGGCACTACAGCAGCGGTTCCCAACCTTTTCCATTCCGGGAATCACCAAATCATTGTCAAAAGAAATGTTCCCAAAACACAAAAACTGTCCAGTTGTGTGGATTATTCTATAATGTTTCTTTTAGGGTGCAAAAAACATTCACCTGATGTTACAAGAACGCTCCCAGAACACATTTCGTTTTTTTGACAGAATTTGGAAAACATGTTGAGCAGAATGTTAAAGAATGTTTTGTATAGTGTTTTGTGTAGTGGGCGTCTTGTTTTTGTGTTGTTTGTTAAGTACTGTATTGTCAATTTTGTTTTTTATAAAACAATCACAGTAAGGTACTTAATTGTTGACCAGAAATGATTTGATATTGAGATAAAAACTTGTTTTTGTATATTTCTTATGTATCATAATTTTTCAGAATGGGTATTGCATGCATTTGTATGTATTTTCATTACAATTGAGAAAAGATTTTAAAACATTTAACTTAGTTTGAATGTTCTGAGCCTGTATTTAAAAGAAGCTAAAATCACATTTACTAAGACTTTCAACATGTGATGAAGAAAGAAAATCATAAAATACAGTGTTACAAATACACAGCACATGAAGAGGATGGGAACATTTTAATAACTCAGAAATACTAAACTGAAACCACCCCATTATCATCCTAATGTTAGATAAAACCCCAACTAGAAACTAATCGGAATCTTAGCTAATGTTCTGTGAATGTTCCCGGTTTGCTGGGTTAACACACACAGACTGACACAACAAACGAGAGGAGAGGTAAGGCTAATTCTGTTTCACAGCAGAATGTGGTGGGTTCTTCTTCCGTCTAGAAGTCACAGCTGCATCAGCAGGATTCTCTCTCTCCTTCCCTCTCTCTCTCTCTCCGTCCCTTTTTCTCTCCATCTCTCCCCTCCCCTCTGTCCATCCATCCCTCTCTCTCCCCATCCTTCTTTCTCTCAGACAGTCAGAGTGGTGGAGTGATGCATGCATGGCCCTCCCCTAGCTGGCCTATCAGGGCAGAAGGATGGAGGGAGGGATGAGGGATGGATGGAAGGGTGGAGAAAGAGAAGGGAGCGAGAGAGATGGAGGCCAATAAATCATGCTGTACAGTGTGCCAGACCCATTACCCCTTCCCTTTATCAGCTCTGACAAACAAAACTCTGCATCCCAGACGCCAATGCGACGCACGCCATAACAATCACACCACCCAGCAGCCGTCAAACACTACAGCTACTGCCATCCATCACACCACGCACCTATCACAAACTAGTACAGTCACCATCACACCAATCACAAACTAGTACAGGCACCATCACACCAGTCAAAAACTAGTACAGTCACCATCACATCAATCACAAACTAGTACAGTCACCATCACACCACGCACCTATCACAAACTAGTACAGTCACCATCACATCAATCACAAACTAGTACAGTCACCATCACACCACGCACCTATCACAAACTAGTACAGTCACCATCACACCAATCACAAACTAGTACAGTCACCATCACACCAGTCACAAACTAGTACAGTCACCATCACATCAATCACAAACTAGTACAGTCACCATCACACCACGCACCAGTCACAAACTAGTACAGTCACCATCACATCAATCACAAACTAGTACAGTCACCATCACACCAGTCACAAACTAGTACAGTCACCATCACACCACACACCAGTCACAAACTAGTACAGTCACCATCACACCAATCACAAACTAGTACAGTCACCATCACATCAATCACAAACTAGTACAGTCACCATCACACCACGCACCAGTCACAAACTAGTACAGTCACCATCACACCACGCACCAGTCAAAAACTAGTACAGTCACCGTCACACCACGCACCAGTCAAAAACTAGTACAGTCACCGTCACACCACACACCTACCAAAAACTAGTACAGTCACCATCACACCACGCACCTATCACAAACTAGTACAGTCACCATCACACCACGCACCAGTCACAAACTAGTACAGTCACCATCACACCACGCACCAGTCACAACACAATCTAGTACAGTCACCGTCACACCACGCACCTATCACAAACTAGTACAGTCACCGTCACACCACGCACCTATCACAAACTAGTACAGTCACCATCACACCACACACCAGTCACAAACTAGTACAGTCAGCATCACACCACGCACCAGTCAAAAACTAGTACAGTCACCGTCACACCACACACCTATCACAAACTAGTACAGTCACCATCACACCACGCACCAGTCACAAACTAGTACAGTCACATCACACCACGCACCTATCACAAACTAGTACAGTCATCATCACACCACGCACCAGTCACAAACTAGTACAGTTACCATCACACCACAACCCAGTCACAACACAATCTAGTACAGTCACCTTCCTACCACGCTCCTATCACAAACTAGTACAGTCACCATCACACCACACACCAGTCACAAACTAGTACAGTCACACCACGCACCTATCACAAACTAGTACAGTCACCATCACACCACGCACCTATCACAATCTAGTACAGTCACCATCACACCACGCACCAGTCACAAACTAGTACAGTCACCATCACAAACTAGTACAGTCACCATCACACCACACACCAGTCACAAACTAGTACAGTCAGCATCACACCACGCACCAGTCAAAAACTAGTACAGTCACCGTCACACCACACACCTATCACAAACTAGTACAGTCACCATCACACCACGCACCAGTCACAAACTAGTACAGTCACATCACACCACGCACCTATCACAAACTAGTACAGTCATCATCACACCACGCACCAGTCACAAACTAGTACAGTCACCATCACACCACAACCCAGTCACAACACAATCTAGTACAGTCACCTTCCTACCACGCTCCTATCACAAACTAGTACAGTCACCATCACACCACACACCAGTCACAAACTAGTACAGTCACCGTCACACCACGCACCTATCACAAACTAGTACAGTCACCATCACAAACTAGTACAGTCACCATCACACTACACACCAGTCACAAACTAGTACAGTCACCATCACACCACGCACCAGTCACAAGCTAGTACAGTCACATCATACCACGCACCTATCACAAACTAGTACAGTCACCATCACACCACGCACCAGTCACAAACTAGTACAGTCACCATCACACCACACACCTATCACAAACTAGTACAGTCACCATCACACCACGCACCAGTCACAACACAATCTAGTACAGTCACCATCACACCACGCACCAGTCACAACACAATCTAGTACAGTCACTGTCACACCACGCACGTATCACAAACTAGTACAGTCACCGTCACACCACACACCTATCACAAACTAGTACAGTCACCATCACACCACACACCTATTACAAACTAGTACAGTCACCATCACACCACGCACCAGTCAAAAACTAGTACAGTCACCATCACACCACAACCCAGTCACAACACAATCTAGTACAGTCACCATCACACCACAACCCAGTCACAACACAATCTAGTACAGTCACCATCACACCACGCACCTATCACAATCTAGTACAGTCACCATCACACCACGCACCTATCACAAACTAGTACAGTCACCATCACACCACGTACCTATCACAAACTAGTACAGTCACCATCACACCACGTACCTATCACAAACTAGTACAGTCACCATCACACTACACACCAGTCACAAACTAGTACAGTCACCATCACACCACGCACCAGTCACAAGCTAGTACAGTCACATCATACCACGCACCTATCACAAACTAGTACAGTCACCATCACACCACACACCTATCACAAACTAGTACAGTCACCATCACACCACACACCTATCACAAACTAGTACAGTCACCATCACACCACGCACCAGTCACAACACAATCTAGTACAGTCACCATCACACCACGCACCAGTCACAACACAATCTAGTACAGTCACTGTCACACCACGCACGTATCACAAACTAGTACAGTCACCGTCACACCACACACCTATCACAAACTAGTACAGTCACCATCACACCACACACCTATTACAAACTAGTACAGTCACCATCACACCACGCACCAGTCAAAAACTAGTACAGTCACCATCACACCACAACCCAGTCACAACACAATCTAGTACAGTCACCATCACACCACGCACCTATCACAATCTAGTACAGTCACCATCACACCACGCACCTATCACAAACTAGTACAGTCACCATCACACCACGTACCTATCACAAACTAGTACAGTCACCATCACACCACGTACCTATCACAAACTAGTACAGTCACCATCACACCACGCACCAGTCACAAACTAGTACAGTCACCATCACACCACGTACCTATCACAAACTAGTACAGTCACCATCACACCACGCACCAGTCACAAACTAGTACAGTCACCATCACACCACGCACCAGTCACAAACTAGTACAGTCACCATCACACCACGCACCTATCACAAACTAGTACAGTCACCATCACACCACGCACCTATCACAAACTAGTACAGTCACCATCACAACACAATCTAGTACAGTCAGGGACTATTCAGCTCAGTAGAGTGACACACACACACACACACACACACACACACACACACTTAACATTCTCTGCTGCTGGAGGACTAATCCTGTTCCTGTCTCAGGCTATAGGTTGGGAGAGCACTGTGGGAGGAGCAACACCTCACACACGTATGCAGACTACGTGCACACTGCACACACACATTGAGTGAACAGACACATACATTAACCAACTTTACTGTAGTGTCTATAGTCTCAATACAGTTAAAGGACCTCTAAACTTTTCACTTTTCCTCCAACAAAGCAGAATGTGATGTGTTCCTCTGGGTTTCTTCCGTTAGTCAGTTTACCAGGCTGTATTCTCCACCAAGCTCCCACTTACAATTTCCATAATTGAGTTTCTAATTTGGCTTAATGCAGTCTTGTCATCCCCAAAGTGTCTCCTTTGTAATAAAAACTATAAAGCAACAATAGCAGCATGCAACTTCTTAAAGGCCTTAATGCAGCAGATAATGGGGCAAGGACTTCTACTCCTTTCTTTATGCTCTCCCTCTCTCACTTCTCTTTCCAGGTCCATGGAGGTTTACACTGTTACAATAAGATTCCCCTCTCTGTCTGCACCACTTAACTATATTACCAGAGACTCCCTCTATGGGAGCTATGGAACTGGGAGGCAGTGATCTATTCAAGTCCAAGTTGAGTCCAAAGGCCCTAGAAGTCGAGTCCAAGTCTGAGTCCTTTATAATCGAGTCCCAGGTCCAGTCATAAGTCCCTTGATAGTGCTAAAAGCTGCGGTTCAGCAATCTTTGAAGCTACAGTTGAAGTCGGAAGTTTACATACACTTGGGTTGAAGTCATTAAAACTCATTTTTCAACCACTCCACAGATTTCATGCTAACAAACTATAGTTTTAGCAACTTAGGACATCTACTTTGTGCATGACAAGTAATTCTTCCAACAATTGTTTACAGACAGATTATTTCACTATATCATAAATCCAGTGGGTCAGAAGTTTACATACACTAAGTTGACTGTGCCTTTAAACAGCTTGGACAATTCCAGAAAATGATGTCATGGCTTTAGAAGCTGCTGATAGGCTAATTGACATCATTTGAGTCAATTGGAGGTGTACCTGTAGATGTATTTCAAAGCCTACCTTCAAACTCAGTGCCTCTTTGTAGACCTCCACAAGTCTGGTTCATCCTTGGGAGCAATTTCCAAATGCCTGAAGGTACCACGTTCATCTGTACAAACATGCAAGTATAAACACCAAGGGACCACGCAGCCGTCATAACGCTCAGGAAGGAGACGCATTCTGTCTCCTAGAGATTAAAGTACTTTGGTGCGAAAAGTGCAAATCAAACCCAGAACAGCAAAGGACCTTGTGAAGAGGCTGGAGGAAACCGGTACAAAAGTATGTATATCCACAGTAAAACGAGTCCTATATCGACATAACCTGAAAGGCCGCTCAGCAAGGAAGAAGCTACTGCTCCAAAACCGCCATAAAAAAGCCAGAATACGCTTTGCAACTGCACATGGGGACATAGATTTCTTTTTGAGAAATGTCCTCTGGTCTGATGAAAATAGAACTGTTTGGCCATAATGACCATTGTTATGTTTGGAGGAAAAGGGAAAGGCTTGCAAGCCGAAGAACACCATCCCAACCGTGAAGCACGGGGGTTTCAGCATCATGTTGTGGTGGTGCTTTGCTCCAGGAGGGTCTGGTGCACTTCACAAAATAGATGGCATCATGAGGAAGGAAAATTATGTGGATATATTGAAGCAACATCTCAAGACATCAGTCAAGAAGTAAAAGCTTGGTCGCAAATGGGTCTTCCAAATGGACAATGACCCCAAGCATACTTCCAAAGTTGTGGCAAAATGGCTTAAGGACAACAAAGTCAAGGTATTGGAGTGGCCATCACAAAGCCCTGACAAACCTCAATCCTATAGAACATCTGTGGGCAGAACTGAAAAAGTGTGTGCGAGCAAGGAGGCCTACAAACCTGAATCAGTTACACCAGTTCTGTCGGGAGGAATGGGCCAAAATTCACCCTACTTATTGTGGAAAGCTTGTGGAAGGCTACCCGAAACATTTGACCCAAGTTAAACAATTTAAAGGCAATGCTACCAAATACAGACCCACTGGGAATGCGATGAAATAAATAAAAGCTTAAATAAATCATTCTCTCTACTATTATTCACATTCTTAAAATAAAGTGGCGATCCTAACTGACCTAAGACAGATAATTTTTACTAGGATTAAATGTCAGGAACTGTGAAAAACTGAGTTTAAATGTATTTGGCTAAGGTGTATGTAAACTTCCGACTTCAACTGTATATTTAGTAAGGTATAAGTAAGGCTAAATCGCTAATACAGTAGCCATCTAACATTTGCTGTTGTAGCTAAAATGTTGAATTATGCAAGGGAGGAAGAATTTCCAAGTCCAAGTCCAAGTGAGCGCTGGTCGAGTTGGAGTCGAGTCATGACTCACCAAGTCTCTGCATGGTCTTGATGTGGGTGGGGCTGATGGAGAAAGAGCGAGAGCGCGAGAGAGAGAGAGAAGAGAAGATGAGATGAGAGGGGAACAGAAGAGAAGAGAGACTCACCAGTCTCTGCATGGTCTTGACGTGGGTGGGGCTGATGGAGAGGGCCTCCTCATACCAGCGTTTGGCCTCGTCCACATTGCCCCGCAGCTCAGCCACCTGGCCCCGCGTGAACAGCACGTTGTGGGACATGGGGAACAGGTTGGCAGCCTCCTGTGTACAGGCCGTAGCCTCCGCAGGCTTGCCCATGCCAATGTACACCTCCGCTAGAAAGAGAAAGAGAGCGAGAGACAGAATACAGAGAGAGAGGAGAGAGTAGAGAGAGAGTAGAGAGCGAGAGCGGGAGAGTAGAGAGGAGATGAGGACAGGAGGATGACACACTAACACACAGGTACAGGCGGTGCTCTCCTTGTTCCTGCCAATGTACACCTCCACGAGAGAGAGAGAGAGAGAGAGAGAGAGAGAGAGAGAGAGAGGGAAGAGGAGGACCGTAAAGTAGGACATACACTGACTGACTGACAGTAGACATACGGGCACACAGAGACAGTTTCACACAATCAGATAGACACACACTTCCTGTGGTAATGGGAAATGCAGCAGACCAAATGGGTGATTGCAGTCTTCTTATTAATCACTTCATTTGATCTGCAGGCAGAGAGGAAATGAGTGTGTCTAGCAGTTGGCAGCCAGACTGATAAACACACACACACACACACACACACACACACACACACACACACACACACACACACACACACACACACACACACACACACCTTATTGCTTTGTCCCTACCATTTTTAAATAAAACCCATAGATAATATATATAGAGATTTGAGTGACTGTCATAGTTTTCCAAAGCAATAAAAACTATCCATAGATCATATCATTTGTTTCATCATCATCTTACCTTTGGGTGAAATAGCTAATGACATGAGAAAACCTTAACTTAAAGTCATACAATGTCTGTGTGGGAGCGCGACTTTCATTGTGTGAAACTGTCTCTGTGTTTCTGTATATCTGTCACCGTTTGTGTCTCTAGGCAGGCTGTGCTCTGAGCAGCCAGCTGTGCTGTCCTCATTTGTTGGTCCCAGAGAAAGAAGGGATGTTATATCTAGGACATCTCCCTATTCTCTGGCATTTTGGACAGTTTTCACGGAGCACCAAAGCTCTGCACAGCCTCCAGCAGTGTGTGTGTTTGTGTGTACGAGATTGCTTGTGGTTGGTTCACTAAGCCTCAGTAGCACTACTAGGCAGGCAAGCAGGCAGTAGCAGCCGGTTGAGGGAGGGGACCATGCTCTGCTGTAGCCTCTATTCCTGGCATTTCAAGGTCCTTTATTTATTTTATAGGCAAGTCAATTAAGAACAAATTCTTATTTACAATGACGGCCTACACTTGCCAAACTCGGACGATGCTGGACCAATTGTGCGCCGCCCTATGGGACCAATCACGGCCGGTTGTGATACAGGCTGGATTCGAACCAGGTTGTCTGTAGTGACGCCTCTAGCACTGAGATGCAGTGTCTTAGAACACTGCGCCACTTGGGAGTCCTGCACTGAAGGCAGGAGTGGATTTTTCTTCCTCTCTCCCTGCATCCCACTCTTCTCCCTCTCTCTTCTTCTCTCTCCCTGCATCCCACTCTTCTCCCTCTCTCTTCTTCCTCTCTCCCTACATCCCACTCTTCTCCCCCTCTCTTCTTCTCTCTCCCTGTATCCCACTCTTCTCCCCCTCTCTTCTTCTCTCTCCCTGCATCCCACTCTTCTCCCTCTCTCTTCTTCTCTCTCCCTGCATCCCACTCTTCTCCCCCTCTCTTCTTCTCTCTCCCTGCATCCCACTCTTCTCCCCCTCTCTTCTTCTCTCTCCCTGCATCCCACTCTTCTCCCTCTCTCTTCTTCTCTCTCCCTGCATCCCACTCTTCTCCCTCTCTCTTCTTCTCTCTCCCTGCATCCCACTCTTCTCCCTCTCTCTTCTTCTCTCTCCCTGCATCCCACTCTTCTCCCTCTCTCTCTTCTTCTCTCTCCCTGCATCCCACTCTTCTGCCTCTCTCTTCTTCTCTCTCCCTGCATCCCACTCTTCTGCCTCTCTCTTCTTCTATCTATGCAAGGCTGGTGATAAGGACATTTACCCCATAAAGCAGTCAGTGTGTGGATTCCTTCCCACCCATCGTCCTGCCTGGGTTATGTTAATGGTCCACAGTCAGATCACTTTATTGATTCCATGAAGCTGCTGTCTCCTAGTAGTCCACCATCTTCTTCCCACACACACACACACACACACACACACACACACACACACACACACACACACACACACACACACACACACACACACACACACACACACACACACACACACACACACACACACACACACACACACACACACACACACACACACACACACACACACACACCACAAACCCACCTTCCCTGAATCAATGGAGTACCACTCCCACACACCCTGCCAATCACTAACACACACACACACACACACACACACACACAAGTCCGCACACACACACACTACCATAGCTGTGTGTTAGTGCTGTAGTGTATTACCATAGCTGTGTGTTAGTGCTGTAGTGTATTACCATAGCTGTGTTAGTGCTGTAGTGTATTACCATAGCTGTGTGTTAGTGCTGTAGTGTATTACCATAGCTGTGTGTTAGTGCTGTAGTGTATTACCATAGCTGTGTGTTAGTGCTGTAGTGTATTACCATAGCTGTGTGTTAGTGCTGTAGTGTATTACCATAGCTGTGTGTTAGTGCTGTAGTGTATTACCATAGCTGTGTGTTAGTGCTGTAGTGTATTACCATAGCTGTGTGTTAGTGCTGTAGTGTATTACCATAGCTGTGTGTTAGTGCTGTAGTGTATAACCATAGCTGTGTGTTAGTGCTGTAGTGTATTACCATAGCTGTGTGTTAGTGCTGTAGTGTATTACCATAGCTGTGTGTTAGTGCTGTAGTGTATTACCATAGCTGTGTGTTAGTGCTGTAGTGTCCTATCATACCTGCGTGGAGCCAGATCTGGGCCAGAGCCATCCAGGGATGTAGGGGTCCTTGTTTGGGGGCGCTGCTCTGCATGGAGGAGGCCACCTCTGACAGGGCCTGTTCCACCCGTGATGCCGCCATGGACGTGGCGTGGACCGAGCCTGCACACACAGAGACATAGACATTGTGAGAGAGAGAAAAATAAAAAATAAAAGAGAGAGAGAGAGAGAGAGAGAGAGAGAGAGAGGGAGAGAGAGAGAGAAAGAGAGAGAGAGAGAGAGAGAGAGCACAGCAGCACCTCATAGTAAAGGATGTAACTGCAGGCTAACGTTTCTCCACTCATTCTGCATCCATTGTTCAGGACATAAGCTGCACAAAACTTCACACACAGACGGCTTCATGCCTTAACAACATGCTTCATATTATATAGGCTATACTTAGTCAGCTTTACTAAGTCAGTACCTAATAACTGTCTATTATCCTTGCAAATCACTGATTCACAGAACCATGTACTTTAAAGATGTACCATAACCTGGCTGTAGCTGTACAAACTAGGCTAACTGCTTTACATTTGAGACGAGTTGGTTGGTAGGAGATACTATTTGGAGTGGAAACTACTTCCCCCTGCTCTAAAGAGCAAGAGGGCTTTCATTATAGGCCTCAAAGAGCTATATATTAAAGGTCAAATGCTTCTAGTGAAAGGGCAAAGAAAAGGCGTGTGATGAATTTAGGGGGGAGAGAAAATATCCCTGGCTATAGAGAGTTGTCTTTGATAAAGTCCTGCGAGTTGAGAGTAGATATTTGATTTCTGTTTAAACTGAAACGGTGCTAAGAGGATTTAGTGAAATGGGAATAGGGATCAGTCTCTGGGTTCTCTATCTGCATGGCAGGATCTTTGGTGAGGCACACAAGGCCACTTCACACACACTCGCTCGATCGCACGGACACATCCCATTAAAACATAACAGGCCTGCAGCAGAGCCAGGCAAGGGCGTGCACACACACGTGTTCACACAAACTTTGTGTAAGTGATTATATTAAGCTAAAGACCCTTTAACAACCCGTAAAATCCATAAAAACACCTCTAGTGTCCATATGAATCCATTAACAACCTACACTTTTCACCTCAACACACTTCACTCACCTTTACTAACTGACTGCCTGCCCATAAAACACACTGATCCTAAAATGCCATTTACGCTACACTATAGACTAGTGTTATACTCTACACTAGTTCTACAACACCTCAACACACTAGCCAGCGATGCTGAACATCATCTGAATACTGTACTCTTATTACCTCAACACACTAGTGATGAACACATCATCTGAACCATAAATATATAATCTAATCTAGATGTTATGACTCTATATCTATGAACACAGTAGCCCCTCTAAGCACTCTCTCTCCTGCCTCTACACATCCTCATCCTTCAATCTCTCGGTCTCTGAACACCCACACCACTGCACACAAGATTACAGGCAGGCAGCCTTTTACATCAAACAGCGCCTCTCTTCTCTAGTCTCTCCTCATATCAGAAATAGAACACTTTGCTTTCTCTCTGGCTCCCTGGTTATTGACTGAAGCAATGGGCAGGGCACACAGTGTGCATCTAAAAACCCTGTCAGCGTCCCAAATGATTTCCTATTCTCTATATAGTGCACTTCTTTTGACCATGGCCCATATAGTGCACTACTTTTGACCAAAGCTGGTGCACTATAAAGCAAATAGGGTGCCATTTGGGACACAGAACGTGAGATCGATCCTCTTCCCTCCCTCACAGCAGCAGTAGCCCTACTGAGTCCCAGCCCACATAGCTACAGACTGGAGACACCTGCTCTGTTCAAAAGTATTGACCCATATAGGGAATAGGGTGACATTTGGGATGCAGCCAGCGTCAACCATGGAACTCCACAGCCATAGACCAATGCCAGCCATATTGAGAAGGAAGAAACAGTTTTAATTTCACCGGTGCTTGAGAGCACAGAACGGCAGCAGGGATTGGGAAGGTGCATAAAGATGTTGGCCTCCATCTTTACCCAGTTTTCTGTATAGTACATTGCTCTGTTACTCGTTTTTTGTATCGTCATTAGAACATGATCCCAATTCAAGCTCCAAGACGCAGGCAATTAGAAAAACCAATTGTGCTGATTTATTGGCGCATTGAACCATGTCGCGTGCCCTAGTTTAAAAACCTCCATGAATAGTGGTAAAACAATGACGTCATCTCTGAATTCAGACATCTTTATGCACCTTCGCCATTACTAGAGGCAGTGCTCTATGTTTTCCTACTCATCCACTCTTTCATTTTTGTTTCTAGTGAAGTCCAAGTCAAAGAACACCGGGCTGGCCATATGAAAAGAAAGTGGCCAGTGTGTGTTTACTGTCAGAGTAGCTCAAAGGAAACCTGTTAATAATCTGTGAAAGCCGAGAGGCCCAGCAGCGAAACTGACTGGTCTCCACAACACAACAGCCAGGCTTCAGCAGTCATGGACAACATAGTCCTTTTGACTGACAGGCTCCATCCGACATCCCCATAACTAAGGCAAATAAACCACAAAGAAAATTAGAAATGAAAAAACAACAAAACAGCTGGTCCGTCTGGGACTGTTCTGGCTATTGAACTCTGAATTGAGCGTCTACAATAAGGCTGCGTGTCTGGTGAATAGAATAAAGCATCCAGTCAGGAGAAACGATACTGCCCCTTTAATTATGGAGATGCCTACTCCATAGCTGGCCCAACGAGTCAGGGAGTTAGCTGTAGCACAAAGGGCCGGAGGACAAAAATA
Source organism: Thymallus thymallus (assembly GCA_023634145.1). NCBI lineage: Eukaryota > Metazoa > Chordata > Actinopteri > Salmoniformes > Salmonidae > Thymallus > Thymallus thymallus. The sequence continues at coordinate 12,920,357 of CM042405.1, read as the reverse complement.
AATAAATTAAACAAAAACAAAACAGAACAAAAGGTGAACTAGCGAGTAGCGACAGGACAGCCTCCGGTACAGTCCACACATGGTGGGTGACTGACTGGCTTTAGGAGGACAGACAGACAGACAGACAGGCAGGCAGGCAGGCAGGCAGGCAGGCAGGCAGGCAGGCAGGCAGGCAGGCAGGCAGGCAGGCAGGCAGGCAGGCAGGCAGGCAGGCAGGCAGGCAGGCAGGCAGGCGGTGGCAGATGGATACAGTCTGACTGTGGAGGAGAGATCAGGCCAAAGCCAGGAGGAGTCCAGCATCTCAGTGGATAAAGAGAGAGGAAGCGGAAGGAGAAAAGCACTACAAACAAACTGAAAACATGGAGTAAAAACCATGATACTGATGAAAGTTAGGAGGGCTGCCTTTAAAATGACAAACCAAGAACAAACAAACAAAGAAGGAGGATTACTGAGGGGTAATTAAAGAGATACAACCAGAAGAAAACTTTTAAATCACTTTCACTCAACAACAAAACTGTAGCAGACTTGAGTCAAACATTTTAAACGTCATTTTTAACTTCAGCGAATGCTGAACACTTTTATTCATGTTATTTACGCTATTGTTACTAACTGCTAATGAAATGAGGAAAATGAATCCATATAAATTCACTATCATTGTGCCAATCCAATCCATCCTAAACTGTGCCACACCCCTGCAGGTTTTTGTGGTTGCCATATTGCCATCCTTGACAAAGGTCGGCTGCAAGCTTTTCCTTCCCTAATCCTTAATATAATGTTCCTCATTTAAAGATCAAGTACATTATTGTGGCAAACACAAAAACCTTGGGCTCTACTGCATCTGTAAATACACAGTGGTTATTTGAAGCGCCCCAATCTAACCCTTTATCTAGCAGTAAACCATAAATGGTACAACGGAAGGTGGGACGGGGGGCGAGATTGTGGAACACCAAAGGACAAATTAACAGAGTGATTACTAGAAAGAGAAAGGACTGAATAGGTAGTACTGTGACGTGTGTGTGGAGGGTGAGCATGCTTGGGCAAGCGTGGGTGGATTCTACATGTAGTACCTGTGGACAAACCTGTAGTACAACTGCCTGACTGGAAACTCATCACACTTTGCATACTGTACTACCTCTGTTTACCCCAAACAACCTCCATGCCAACTGAACTGGCATTTTATTTGTCTGACGTTGTCGTTTCATTCTTTTGTCCTCAGTAACAGATAATAGAAATTAACCCGTCTGTCTTAAGATCCAGTCGGTCAGATAGATAGATACACTGGCTGCGTATAGACATAGATTAGAAATCACATTAAGGAAATGAAACACTAGTCACTTTAATAATGTTTCCGTATCTTGCACTAATCATCTCATATGTATAAACTGTACGCAATACTATTCTTCGGTATCTTAGTCACTTAATCGCGTTTACATACTGCATCACCAATCTCTGTATACCATAAAGCTTACTATGCCACTGTATCTCAGTCCAATGCCGGCCTGACATTTATGGATACATTCTCAATCCATTCCTTACTTAGATTTATGTGTATTTGGGTATATGTTGTGAAACTGTTAGATATTACTTGTTAGATATTACTGCACTGTCGGAGCTAGAAGCACAAACATTTCACTACACCCGCAATAACATCTGCTAACCACCTGTATGTGACCAATAACAATGTATTTGATTTGATGCGGTGCCCTTCGTTCACCTCTCTTTCCTTCTCATATCCTCAGTGGCTGCTGACTCATTCAGTCTAAACCTGACGGGACGGCCACTCAGGCAGATTAGGGACTTAACGTCATCCTCTCAATGTCTCCGTGGCGACGGGATGGTGACAGGCTGACAGGATCCTGTTAGGCCTGCGGGACAGGACACTCTGGCCTGATTCATACTGTTAGGCCGACCTGATTCATACTGTTAGGCCGACCTGATTCATACAGCTAGGCCGACCTGATTCATACTGTTAGGCCGACCTGAATCATTCTGTTAGGCCGACCTGAATCGTACTGTGCTGCCTGGATATTGCTTTCACCTTGTCCTTTCCAGCATGGTTCTGGCACTGTTAAGGAACTATACACTGAGTGTACAACATATTAGGAACACCTGCTCTTTCCATGACATAGACTGACCAGGTTAATACAGGTTGATGTCACATGTTAAATCCACTTCAATCAGTGTAGATGAAGAGGAGGAGACAGGTTAAATAAGGATTTTTAAGCCTTGAGACATGGATTGCGTATGTGTGCTATTTAGAGCGTGGGCAAGACAAAATATTGAAGTACCTTTGAATGGGGTATGGTAGTAGGTGCCAGGCGCACTGGTTTGAGTGTGTCAAATGGTGCAACGCTGCTTGGTATTTCACGTTTAACAGTTTCCCGTGTGTATCAAAAATGGTCCACCACCAAAAGGACATCCAGTCAACTTGACACAACTGGGCCAGCATCCCTGTGGAAAAGGGGGTGCAACTCAATATTAGGAAGGTGTTCCTAATCTTTTGTACACTCAGTGTACATACAACACACACTACAGCCCAGACCGCTACAACACAATAGCTACTGTGAATCTATGGGTTGATCAGTGCACTGCATCTCAGCTAATAAGCAGTGGTCAAGATTCTCCACCATGATGGTCAAGCCAAGAGCACAGACCCAGGTTGCGTCCCAAATGGCACCCTATCCACTATATAGTGAATATGGTGCCATTTTGGACGCAATCCCAGTGAGTTAAAAATGCACACTCAGCAAGCATTGTTGTGATTGGGCAGTGAGTCACGCACACCACACCATGCCATTGGCCACACGAGGTGGTGGGCGGTGCAGAGGATCATTACTATTGCTGGACTGTCGTTGAAGGTTGTGGTCACAGAAAGCATGATGGCCGCTTGCTGGCTTCTGAGGATGGGGGGGGTTGGGGGGTCAGCCTTGGGATGTGTGAGGAGTGGAGAAGGGTGTAGGGAGGGGCCGGTGTGAAAGAGAGGGGAAGAAGGGGAGGCGGGCTCGAACCCGAGAGAGAGGAGGAGCCAGAGGCTAGAAACAACAGAAAAACAAGCGATGACACAGATATATAGAAAACACAGAACTGCAGTCGTTCCCTTAGCAAAGTTTGACTGAAAGAAGAGAAAAATGTCAAAGCTGAAATCTTCCAGTTGATCAGTGACCTAATATAGTACTGTATGGGGGTAATAATAATAATAATAATAATAATAATAATAATAATAATAATATAGTACTGTATGGGGTAGTAATAATAATAATATAGTACTGTATGGGGTAATAATAATAACAATACTATAGTACTGTATGGGGTAACAGATATAAAAGCCTTCATTGTGGTAGGAAAGAAAAACTGTTGGACATTTTTTTACCTTTATTTAACTAGGCAAGTCAGTTAAGAACATATTCTTATTTAGAATGACGGCCCCTGTAGCAAATTAGGGTTAAGTGCCTTGCTCAAGGACACATCGGCAGGTTTTTCACCTTGACGGCTTGGGTATTAGAACCAGCGACCTTTCGGTTACTGGCCCAAAGCTCTAACCGCTAGGCAACCTGCCACCCGACATTGAAGACTGCAGTAAAAAACCTTCATGATCACAAAATGAAAGTCTAAAACCAAAGCTCACACTTTGACAGGGTGCTGGCTACAGGGTGTGTCTTAACACTTCTGACAGGGACGGAAGGGGAAATAAAAGATGTGATGGTGAAATGTCTGGACAGACCACTTACTCAGCATGAAAGTTACGTTTTCTAGCTGCATTGACAGAGACCTACACCTAATCCTTATGTATGTACAGTATGTATACTGAACAAAAATATAAACACAACATGTAAAGTGTTGGTCCCATGTTTCATGAGCTGAAATAAAAGATCCCAGAAATGTTCCATATGAACAAAAAGCTTATTTCTCTAAAATGTTGTGCACAAATTTGTTAACATCCCTGTTAGTGAGCATTTCTTCTTTGTCAAGATAACCCATCCACTTGACGGGTGTGGCATATCAAGAAGCTGATTAAACAGCATGATCATTACAGGTGCACCTTGTTCTGTGGACAATAAAAGGCTACTCTAAAACGTGCAGTTTTGTATCACAACACAATGCCACAGATGTCTCAAGTTTTGAGGGAGTGTGCAATTGACATGCTGACTGCAGGATGTCTGCAGGAATGTCCACCAGAGCTGATGCTAGAGAATTTGTCAGTACATCCAACCGGCCTCACAACCACAGACCACGTGTAACCACACCAGCCCAGGACCTCCATATCTGGCTTCTTCAACTGCGGGATCATGAGAGAACAGCCACCCGGACAGCAGATGAAACTGAGGAGTATTTCTGTCTGTAATAAAGCCCTTTTGTGGGTAAAAACTCATTCTGACTGGCTGGGCCTGGCTCCAATGGCTCCCATGGCTGCGCCCCTGCCCAGTCATGTGAAATCCATAGATTAGGGCCTCATTTAATTTATTTCAATTGGCTGATTTTCCTTATATTTCCTTAAACCGTTGAAATTGTTGTATGTTTATATTTTTGTTCAGTATATGTACAGTGCATTCGGAAAGTATTCAGACCCCTTGACTCTAACATTTTTTTTTTGTTATCCTCATCAATCTACACACAATACAACCATAATGACAAAGCAAAAAAAAAAAAAAGAATTACATTATTTACATTAGTATTCAGACCCTTTGCTATTACACTTGAACTCTGGTGCATCTGGTTTCTATTGATCATCCTTGAGATGTTTCTACAACTTGATGATTGGAGTCCACCTGTGGTAAATTCAATTGATTGGACATGATTTGTAAAGGCGCACACCTGTCTATATAAGGTCCCACAGTTGACCGTGCATGTCAGAGCAAAAACCAAGCCATGAGGTCGAAGGTATTGTCAGTAGAGCTCCAAGACAGTAGAGCTCCAAGACAGTCATCATAATGCTTGAGCAATGTACATTATACCAGGGGCATTGGTAGACACAATGTAAGTAACCTAATTTATGTCCTTCTAACTGCCCTGAATGCCTCTACTGATCCTACAGCTATTGTATGCGGCAATCATGTTAGCACTGAGGCGGTGTGCCCTAGTAGGAAGTCCACCGTGTGCAGCTCACCCTGCACTAACATAAATAACATGAGAATATCTACTTCTGCTAAGATTCCCAGTAAAGCAATAAAAACACTTAAACGTTGACTGGCTTTCATCAAGCTGTCTACTCAATAAAAAGCTTCAAAACTGTAACCAGTGCCTGCAACCTGGTTCAGGTTATCAGTCAACCTACTGTACCATGGTAGTTACAAACAGCACAGTAATTAAATCATCAACATGTATGGATCACATCTTTACTAATGCTGCAGAAAAGCAGTATCCAGATCGATAGGATATAGTGATCACAATATAGTAGCCAAATCTAGGAAAAACAAAGTTCCAAAGGCTTGGCCTAAAATAGTGTATAAGAGGAGTTTTGTAGTGATTCCTTTGTTGTTAATGTAAATAATATTTGTTGGTGTGTTGTGTGTAATGAGAAGCAAACCAGATGTTGCACTTGACAGGCGCACAGTACAACATAGAGCCATGACTACATGGAACTCTATTCCACAACAGGCAACTGATGCACGCAGTAGAATCAGATAAAAAAAGATAAAAATACACCTTATCGAACAGCGGGGACTGTGAAGCAACACTAACATAGGCGCAGACACATGCATACACACACATGATAATATACACACTATACACACACGTACACATGGATTTTATGTTGTAGATATGTGGTAGTGGAGTAGGGTACTGAAGGCACACACAGAATCATGCTGTGGGGATGTTTTTCAGCGGCAGGGACTGGGAGACTAGTCAGGATCGAGGCAAAAATGAACTGAGCAAAGTACAGAGAGATCCTTGATAAAAACCTGCTCTAGAGCACTCAGGATCTCAGACTGGGGCAAAGGTTCACCTTCCAACAGGACAACGACCCTAAGCACCCAGCCAAGACAACGCACGAGTTGCTTCGGGACAAGTCTCTGAAAGGCCCAGCCAGAGCCCAGACTTGAAACGGATCGAAAATCTCTGGAGAGACCTGAAAATAGCTGTGTAGTAACGCTCCCCATCCAACCTGACAGAGCTTGAGAGGATCTGCAGAGAAGAATGGGAGAAACTCCCCAAATACAGGCGTGCCAAGCTTGTAGCGTCATACCCAAGAAGACTTGAGGCTGTAATTGCTTCAGAAAAGTACTAAGTAAAGGGTCTGAATACTTGTAAATGTAATATTTCAGTTTTTTTATTCCTAATATTTAGCAACAATTCTAAACAGTTTTTGCTTTGTCATTATCTCCAACCAATGATTTTGACAGCTTTGATCACTGAGTGGCAGAGTGGTTGGTTAGAGTTTCAGCCCTTAACAGCAACGACTAGTTTCCTCATAACTCCAGTATGGCCATAAACCCTGTAGCCATGGTGACACAGAGAAACAGGTATGGTACTGTATTGAGAGAGATACAGGTGTAGCTGTAGATAAGGTAGTCATGTTGAGACAGGACAGGACACACTGTGACTATAGAGACTTGGACATGGTATTGAGGCTTTATAATTCAACCTGTAAGTATGTCCCTGGAATACATTGTGATACATTTTCATTACCTAAAGACATGTTAAGTGCTCCTGCTTCTCTTTTTCTGTTAAATGTCCTGGGGTAAGATAGTGTTTTGCTTTAAGACTCACCTACATGTCTATCATTGTAATGCACTGGTACACAGCTATGGTTGTGAGGTACTGGTACACAGCTATGGTTGTGACGTACTGGTACAAAGTTATGGTTGTGACGTACTGGTACAAAGTTATGGTTGTGAGGTACTGGTACAAAGCTATGGTTGTGACGTACTGGTATAAAGCTATGGTTGTGAGGTACTGGTAGTGAGTTGACACCTACCTGTCTCAGGGTCACTGAAGTCAGGCAGCGTCATGGCATTTAGCGTCCTTCTGTCTGCTATGGCTCTGTCCAACAGGCTGCTGCCTCGACCCGAATCACTGGACACACAGATAGACAGAAAAGATGGTAAACACCAACTAGATAGCTAAGCTTCTTAAAATGTATCTATGTCCATCTAGCCTCTTAGAATGACAGCTTCTCCGACAAAGAGCTGTGTTTTTGTGTGTATTAGGTAAACTCAAGCTTACTGCATGGTATGGCTGATGAAACCGAGAGTAATGCTCCACGTTTAGGAAGGCGGTTAGACACACCACCACACAACATATACAGTGCATTCATAAAGTATTCAGAACCTTTGACCTTTGATTTTGTTATGTTACAGCCTTATTCAAAAATGTATTAAATAGTTTAGTTATAGAAAATGTTGCAAATGCATTCAAATGAAATTTCACATTTACATAAGAATTCAGACTCAGTATTTAGTTGAAGAACCTTTGGCACCGATTACAGCATCGAGTCTTCTTGGGTATGACGCTACAAGCTTGGCACACCTGTATTTGGAGTTTCTCACATTCTTCTCTGCAGATCCTCTCAAGTTCTGTCAGGTTAGATGGGGAGTGTCGCTGCACAGCTATTTTCAGGTCTCTCCGGCAATGTTTGATCAGTTTCAAGTCCCAGGGTCTGGCTGGCCAATTCAAGGACATTCAGAGACTTGTCCTGAAGCCACTGCACCAGCTTCAACTCTTCTGCCTGCGGTTATGGAACCCTGACCTGTTCATTGTCCCAGGCCTGCTGTTTTCATCTCGCTCTCTCTACCGCACGCGCGCACTATCGCACCGTACCTGTGCTCTCTACCGCATCGAAATGTCTGGCTATGAAAAGCCAAGTGACATTCACTCCTGATTCATTTACCTGTTGCAACCTCTACAACTACTATTATTTGACCCTGCTGGTCATCTATGAACATTTGAACATCTTGGAGAAAGAACTGGCCTTAATGGCCATGAATTGTTATAGTCTCCACCCGACACAGCAAGAAGAGGACTGACCACCCCTCAGAGCCTGGTTCCTCTCTAGGTTTCTTCCTAGGTTTTGCCTTTCTAGGGAGTTTTTCCTAGCCACCATGCTTCTACATCTGCATTGCTTGCTGTTTGGGGTTCTAGGCTGGGTTTCTGTATAGCACTTTGTGACATCGGCTAATGTAAAAAGGGCTTTATAAATAAATTTGATTGACTCCTGAGTTGTCTTGGCTGTGTGCTTAGGGTCGTTGTCCAGTCGGAAGGTGAACCTTCGCCCCAGTCTGAGGTCCTGAGCGCTCTGGAGCAGGTTTTCATCAAAGATCTCTCTGTACTTTGCTCCGTTCATCTTTCCCTCAATCCTGACTAGACTCCCAGACCCTGCTGCTGAAAAACATCCCCACAGTATGATGTTGCCACCACCATGCTTCACCGTAGGGATGGTGGCAAGTTTCCTCCAGACATGACGCTTGGCATTCAGGCCAAAGAGTTCAATCTTGGTCTTTTAGGTGCCTTTTGTCAAACTCCAAGCAGGCTGTCGTGCCTTTTACTGAAGAGTGGCTTCTGTCTGACCACTCTACCATAAAGGTCTGATTGGTGGAGTGCTGTAGAGATGGTTGTTGTCCTGGAAGGTTCTCCCATCTCCACAGAACAACTCTGGAGCTCTGTCAGAGTGACCATCGGGTTCTTGGTAACCTCCCTGACCAAGGCCCTTCTCCCCCGATTGCTCAGTTTGGCTGGGCGGCCAGCTCTAGAAAGAGTCTTGGTGGTTCCAAACTTCTTCCATTTAATAATGATGGAGGCCCCAGAGCTATGCCTCGACACAATCTTGTCTTGGAGCTCTACGAACAATTCCTTCGACCTCATGGCTTGGTTTTGGCTCTGACATGCACTGTCAACTGTGGGACCTTATATAAACAGGTGTTAGCTTTTCCAAATCATGTCCAATCAACTGAATTTACTACAGGTGGACTCCAATCAAGTTGTAGAAACATCTCAAGGACAATCAATGGAAACAGGATGTACCGGAGCTCAATTTGTGTCATAGCAAATGGTCTGAATACTTATGTAAATAATATATTTAAAAAAAAAATATATATATATACACACATTGGCAAAACAAATGAAAAACTTGTCTTCGCTTTGTCATTATGGGGTATTGTGTGTAGATTGATGAGATTTTTATTTATTTAATCCATTATAGAACAAGGCTGTAATGTAACAAAATGTGGAAAAAGGGAAGGGGTCTGAATACTTTCCGAATGCACTGTAGCAGGCAGCAAACTGGGTCTGCCTCTGGTACAAACACTAATGCAAAATCTACTTAATAAAACAGAGGACCAATCACGGACTAGACAGTCATGGAGTTGGAGAGATCCCCTAGTCAAATGTCACAGTGACAGTTAAACATTATGATGCATTGGTCTGGTGCATGTGGATGAATGGTCCCTGTCAGGACCTACTGTGTCTTTCTCCTCAAACCAGTCATATCCAGGAAATCAGAGCCATGAGAGAAACAAGAGTACAGAGTCCAGTTATTTTCTGTTTGTTCTGGCCGGTAGATTTTAACTGCATTGACGGGAAGGTGCTACGCACGCTGAGGCAGTAAAACTCAAAACGCGAGACAGACAAACTGCCATAAAACAGAGCTCCTGACGAACTTTAACACGGCAATGCGTCATCTAGCAGGTATATTTCCCCTCCTGTAGGTTTTATCTGAAGTAAATGATATCTCACCTTCTATAATGAGCTGCTCCAACAGCCTGTATACATTGCAGACAGACACTGCAGTACTATGTCTAGTATCATGCTGTGCAAGCGTGTATGTGTGGTGCTGTTGCTGCAGCAGTGGACTAGGCGGAGAGGTGTCCGGTTACTTGTAATTGGTCTCAGTGGAATAACATTTTCCAGTTTAACGAGAGGCTGACACGATGTGAGGGACTGATATGTCCACACTCTGACTCTCTCTCTGCCGCATGGCTGCCATTATGTGCAGGTGGCCAGCATTCCAAATGGTACTCTATCCATTTTGTAGCTCACTACCTGTGACAGAAGCCCATAGGGGTGTGTAGCGCTTTAAATAGGGAATAAGGTGCCATTTGGGACGCACACAGGGAGCCACTGGAGGAACCAGGATTATGTCTAGATGGGATTCAGCAACAGTGAGGAAGTTGGTAGAGTTAGGTAATACATCATTTAGCTCAATCAATCAATCAATCAATCAATCAATCATTGTATTAATTAAGCCCTTTTTACAGAAACAGTAATCACCACGTTCTTTACGGTCCTCTGGCTTGTGATTCTTTATGTACAGTTGATTCTTTAAAGCATGTTAAAAAGCCATGGATATAATCAGGGAAGCAGTGCTGCTCTCTCTCGTCGTATTTAGTACCAGCCTTTTGCAGGAGTTGTGGCTAAAATTGGAGCTTAATGTTCACACAGGAGATGGAGATAATGCACATTTGGCCCCAGACTCAGATCCATCTCCCTCACTCCTTCTTCTCTCACATTCCAAAAGACTACATTTTAAATGTGTGTTTGGCATAATGTTCCTGAAGGTGGCTTATAATACTACAGCTTGCAATTGTATTGTGTCCAACATATTTTACTGCTATCTTCTTACACATTTCAGTTCTATTTCGCTGACAGAACATTTTGCCAGTGTAATGGGTATACTGTACCTGGGGTTGGTGAGGTTGTAACAGGACTTCCAGATCTGTAGCATGTGTTTGCAGGTGAGCAGAGCCTCCTCAGGTCCTTGACACAACATCTTCAGCTTCACCTTGGTGAATAACAGACTGCAGGCAAACACAGGGGAAATGCACAGTTTAAAACACAGGGACACAACACATTAACACAGAAGACAATGTTGTGAGGTTTCAGAGAGAGGAAAGAAACCTCCCCCCTGCTACATCTTCAATGAGGAGTACTAGAATTCTCTAGGATGCTTGAACAAAAATAAACATGCAACCATTTCAACGATTTTACTGAGTAACAGTTCTTTTTTAAACAAATTCATTAGGCCCTAATCTATGCATTTCACATGACTGGGCAGGAGCGCAACCAGGGCGGGTCTGGGAGGGCATAGGCCCAACCACTTGGGAGCCAGGTCTAGCCAATCAGAATGAGTTTTCCCCCACAAAAGGGCTTTATTAGAGACAGAAATACTCATCAGCACTTGATATGCCACACCTGTCAAGTGGATGGATTACCTTGTCAAAGGAGAAATGCTTTCTAACAGGGATGTAAACAAATGTATGCACAACATTTGAGAGAAATAAGATTATGTGCATTAGGAAAATTGCTGGGATATTTTATTTCATGGGAACAACACTTTACATGGGACCAACACTTTACATGTTGCGTTTATAATTTTTGTTCAGTATAAGTAGTGCCCATTCAAACATCACATTCCATCACCCTTTCATCTCTTCCTCATCCCAACATACAGTACCAGATACTGAACAGGACTCCTATGGCTGTGTGTGGGACTGTGTGTCTCTGGTGTGTGTTATGGACAGGATGTATGAATGTGCAACAACCCGCATACCTTGAATCTTCTCTGCAATGTTGTCACACAAATAATAGCTGTACAGTACACCATTACAGCTGTTTTTACACAAATGTTCACAGCATTCACCCTCAGAATCATGTTTTTTCACACACACACACACCACTCTCCCCCAGGGAAAGCTGAAGCTCAATCAAACTCGTGAAAAAAAACTAGCCAAAAAAATAAAAAAGGTTGTTGTTTTTCATGTTGTGTAAGTGGCTGTGGCAGAGAGAGAGGCATATCAGCCAGCACTGTGGTGCCCTGAGGGTACAACAGGCTAAATCTATTAGAAATTGATAGATTCAAACGCTGGAGAAAAAAAAAGAACAAAAAAGCATCTCAGGATTACGCAGATAGAAGGGAGTGAGAGGGGAAGTGTTTGTGTACAAATTAACCATCAAAAACCGGAGAGGAGATTATGAGGAGAGGAGATGGGGAGGAGGAGAGTAGATGGGGAGGAGGAGAGGAGATGGGGAGGAGGAGAGGAGATGGGGAGGAGGAGAGTAGATGGAGATTGAGAGGAGATAGAGATGGAAAGGAGGAGATAGAGATGGAGAGGAGGAGAGGAGACGGTGAGGAGGAGAGGAGATGGAGATGAAGATGGAGGAGAGGAGATGGAGATTAAGATGAAGAGAAGTAGAGGAGATGGTGAGGAAGAGAGGAGATGGAGATAGAGAGGAGGAGAGGAAGAGATGAGATGGAGAGGAGGAGAGGAGAGTGGAGAGGAGGAGAGGCGATGGTGAGGGGGAGAGGAGATGGTGAGGGGGCAAAGGGAAAAAAAACAAAGCAGAAATATTCTGTATAGCTAGCACTCTGTGATTTCTATCTGTAACAAAAATACTCAAAAAATACAAATCATTAGAAATCGCTTTCTCTCTCTGCCGCCAAAATAACCAAGTGGATCTATGTGTGTGTGTATGGATGGCTGGCATTGAGCAGTGGCACATTGAGCAGAGTGGCACATTGAGCAGAGTGGCACATTGAGCAGAGTGGCACATTGAGCAGAGTGGCACATTGAGCAGAGTGACACATTGAGCAGAGTGACACATTGAGCAGAGTGACACATTGAGCAGAGTGACACATTGAGCAGAGTTGCACACTGACTGATCCTTTGGTTAATGTGTTTGTCCATATGCCAACACCAATGTTGTAGAATGCCTCTGTGATGGCATGCCTGAGCAGTATAAGATAAAACAACACCTCACGGTACAACACAGACTGTGATGAGACACACACACACACTGTAATATTGTTTTGTTGTAATATTGTACATGTTATAATGTACATGTGTATACTGCACAGTGTCTTATGTGATGTATTGGACCTCTAAGTTCCACTGTATTTTGTCTTTGTTCCCCTCTAATCAGGGACTGATTTAGACCTGGAACACCAGGTGTGTGCAATTAATTATAAGGTAGAACAGAAAACCAGAAGGATCCAGACCTCGTAGGGTAAGAGTTGAATACCCCCGATGTCGACTATTGTTTTCTTGTGATGTGTTGTTTTGTTCCTGTTTGGACCCCAGGAAGAGTAGTGGCTGCCTTGGCAACAGCTAATGGAGATTCTAATAAATGCAACATAAAGAGGGTATAAGAGTGAGTCTGTTGTGGAGAAAGGCCAGACTCCAGACTCACATGAAGTTCTCGGGGTACTCGCTGAGGGCCATCTCGACGATGTTGAGAGCGTCGTGGTAGTGTTTCTGAGACGACAGCAGCAGGGCCAGCAGGTGGAGAGAGTGCACGTTGTCTCTCTGCAGCTGCAGAGCCTGACGCACGTACCCCAGCGCCTCCGGGATCTATAGCACACAGAGGACACAGGTCAGATCACCACCAGTCATCCACAGCTAGGGGTGTTGCTATCAGGCTATGCTGGACAGGACAGAAGTATGGAGGAACCCGAACCTTAACCCCTATTACATCTGAGCTCATTATCTGGCTACAATGGTACTTGGTCATCAGTTTTTATGTATTTATTCCCCCATGCATGCCCATCTTGTGACAACCAATCACAGATATAACAGGATTATCATATCTATGCTAATATCTCTTCCAGCTCAGCCAATCACATCTCTGATGGAGTAGATACATGGTCAGTCACAGCTTACTTGTTAACACCTGCTTAAATATACCCGGTAATGACCAATATTAAATCCTTTTCATTGGTCTACCGCTGCCGGAAATCAATGGTATACACTACATGGCCAAAAGTATTCAAATGTGGATTCGGCTATTCCAGCCAAACCCGTTGATGACAGGTGTATAAAATCAAGCACACAGCCATGCAATCTCCATAGACAAACATTGGCAGTAGAATGTCATAGGATGCCACCTTTCCAACTAGTCAGTTTGTCAAATTTTTGCCCTGTGGCAACAGTTTGGGGAACACCCTTTCCTGTTTCAGCATGACAATGCCTCCGTGCACAAAGTAAGGTCCATACAGAAATGGTTTGTCGAGATCAAAGTGGAATAACCTGCACAGAGCCCTGACCTCAACCCCATCGAAACCCTTTGGGATGAATTAGAGCACAGACTGCGAGCCACGTCTAATCACCCTACATCCGTGCCGGACCTCACTAATGCTCTTGTGGCTGAATGGAAGCAAGTCACCGCAGCAATGTTCCAACATCTAGTGGAGAGCCTCCCAGAAGTGTGGAGGGTGTTATAGCAGCAAATGGGGGACCAACTCCATATACTTTTTTAGCGTATGTTAGCGGTGTGTGTTTGTGTGTATCAATACTGGCCAGCAGATTAATCTAATTGGGGACTGTATTTGGTATTAGTCACCTGGGAGTTATATATTACAATGGTTGTCACTGAATATAATTCTCTCTCCCTCTCCCTCTCTCTGCTCTCTCTCTCTGCTCTCTCTCACTCTCTCTCTCTGCTCTCTCTCTCTGCTCTCCTATCCCTCTCTCCCCTCTACTTCACCACTCCCCTACCTCTTCCCTCCAGACCTTGCGTCATAAACTCACCCTTGACATTCAATTTCCTTCTCATTGTTTGAAAAACATTTTCTTTCCCACATTATTTCCCGGCTCCCCGTGTCTCAAACCAACACTTTATGTGTGAGGGTGCTGTGGGTGGTGAGAGGGTCATTTCTTTATCTTTTTCCCCTGCAAGTGATATATCCTTCATTGTCAGGGGAGTTAGTCGCTTGTTGTTTCGTGGGAGTGGGGATGGTGTCTCACGTGAAAAAGCCATCCCTGTCTCTCCGCCATGGTTTCAGGTGTATGCATGACCCAAATGTGACGGTGGAGAATGATCTCCTCGCTGTGGGAGAACAGGTTGGCTATGAAAATCTTTCAAATGCTTCGGAAACAAATAAAGCAGTGGTTGTGTTTCTCAAAGAGGAGCGCCTTATCAACCGGCTGGTTGAGACAACTGTTACTCTAAATGCAGATCACACCGCTTTTCTCCCCGGCTATGAGGGTTATTATATACAAATGTGCCACCGTTCATTCCCGATGGTGACCTGATGCTAGAGCTTGCACGCTACGGGAAATTTGCCAGCCCAATGAGAGAGCAGCCCCGGCCTCCACCCTAGGTCCAGACTCAACCTCAAAATATAGGAATTGCAAGATTCCGTCATCCATACTGTTGATGATGTTAATGTTAATGTAGCAGAGGTTGCCGTGGTGGGGAGCTCAGGGGCGGGCGTGATAATGTCTGAGCTCCCGGCAGTGGTTACCGAGGGTAGTGGCAGCGCTGACTCTGATACGTCTGTCTCACGGGCAACGCTGTGCTTTGGGCGTGGAAAAATACTATCTGTTCTCACAGACATTTCAAAGCCAAGAACCACGGTTACACAACCAGCTCATCCAGACCAGAGTGCTGACCTCTGCCAGCTTGCGGGCCAGGCTTGTGAGAGCGGGGTTCACTAAGTTGTATGACCTGCAAGAAGAAGCTGGGTGGAAATATGCCAGTGAAATGGCAGAGGGTTCCACCATAAATTCAACCAGGCTGCTGCAGCAGGTTTTGTTCAGAGAACTGCTGGGGTGTAGGCAGAGACTGGACTGTCTAACCACAAATGACACTAACCTCCCTCATTCTACATTGCTGCCGATACAGGTGAACACCGGGAGGGTGAGGGAATGATCCTATCGTTCAAGACTCCGGAGCTGGGGGCCTTTTTCACAGCCAGCAAAAGGCTCTGTACACGGTGGCTGTGGTTGCCCAGAAAGACCATCTGCATGGGCTGAGGGCAACGGGGGGGGGTGAGGGGGTTGGGACCAGGCTCGTCTCTGAGGATGTTGGCACTCCCTGTATAAGCCTCCCACAGAGAAACATATTGCTGATCTACAGTGGAGGATTATTCACGGGGCTATCGCTACAAACATACAGTTGAAGACGGAAGTTTACATACACTTCGGTTGAAGTCATTAAAACTACTTTTTCAACAACTCCACAGATTTCATGTTAACAAACTATAGTTTTGGCAAGTCGGTTAGGACATCTACTTTGTGCATCACACAAGTAATTCTCCCAACTATTGTTTACATTATTTCACTTATAATTCACTATATCACAATTCCAGTGGGTCAGAAGTTTACATACACTAAGTTGACTGTGCCTTTAAACAGCTTGGAAAATTCCAGAAAATGATGTCATGGCTTTAGAAGCTTCTGATAGGCTAATTAACATAATTTGAGTCAATTGGAGGTGTACCTGTGGATGTATTTCAAGGCCTAGCTTCAAACTCAGTGCCTCTTTGCTCGACATCATGGGAAAATCAGCCAACATGAGAAATCAGCCAAGACCTCAGAAAAATAAATAGTATACCTCCACAAGTCTGGTTCATCCTTGGGTGCTTTGCTGCAGGAGGGACTGGTGCGCTTCACAAAATAGATGGCATCATGAGGAAGGAAAATTATGTGCACTTCACAAAATAGATGGCATCATGAGGAAGGAAAATTATGTGGATATATTGAAGCAACACCTCAAGACATCAGTCAGGAAGTTAAAGCTTGGTCGCAAATGGGTCTTCCAAATGGACAATGACCCCAAGCATACTTCCAAAGTTGTGGCAAAATGGCTTAAGGACAACAAAGTCAAGGTATTGGAGTGGCCATCACAAAACCCTGACCTCACTCCTATAGAACATTTGTGGGCAGAACTGAAAAAGCGTGTGCGAGCAAGGAGGCCTACAAACCTGACTCAGTTATACCAGTTCTGTCAGGAGGAATGGGCCAAAATTCACCCAACTTATTGTGGGAAGCTTGTGGAAGGCTACCCGAAACGTTTGACCCAAGTTAAACAATTTAAAGGCAATGCTACCAAATAAATTGAGTGTTTGTAAACTTCTGACCCACTGAATTTGGCGAAATAGATGTCACTGTGTCTCCCCTGTCCCTGTCTCTGTGTCTCTCCTGTCTCTATGTCTCACCTGTCTCTGTCTCTCCCCTGTCTCTGTGTCTCCCCTGTCTCTGTGTCTCCCCTGTCTCTGTGTCTCCCCTGTCTCTGTGTCTCCCCTCTCTCTGTGTCTCCCCTGTCTCTGTGTGATGAAAGAAATAAATCATTATCTCTACTATTATTCTGACATTTCACATTCTTAAAATAAAGTGGTGATCCTAACTGACCTAAGGCAGGGAATTTTTACTAGGATTAAATGTAAGGAACTGTGATAAACTGAGTTTAAATGTATTTGGCTAAGGTGCATGTACATTTCCGACTTCTGGGGGGTTTCATGTACAGTGGGCAAGAAGTGGGGCATGTTTTTAACTTTGTAGGTAGTTTAAAATTAAATAAAGTTTGTGCTTTTAATTATGTAATTATTGTGCCAATAAAGGTATTTATTTATCTCAGCATCTTGACTGGCTGCATCACCGCTTGGTATGGCAACTGCTTGGCATCTGACTGCATGGCGCTACAGAGGGTAGTGCGTACGGCTCAGTACATCATTGGGCCAAGCTCCCTGCCACCCAGGACCTCTATAACAGGTGGTATCAGAGGAAGGCCCTAAAAATTGTCAAAGACTCCAGCCACCCAAGTCATAGACTGATCACTCTGCTACCACACGGCAAGTGGTACTGATACACAAAGTCTGAAACCAAAAGGACCCTGAACAGCTTCTACCCCCGAGCCATAAGACTGCTAAATAGTTAACTATCTGCATTGACCCTTTTTGCACTCAACTCTTTTGACTAATCACATATGCTGCTGCTACTGTTTATTATCTAAACTGTTACCTAGTCACTTTATTTATAGTTATATTTATATATCTACCTCAATTACCTTGTACCCTTGCACATCGACTTGGTACGGGTACCCTGTGTATATAGCCAAGTTATCATTACTCACTGTGTATTTATTTTTATGGCTGTTGTGTTTCTTGGATGGGAGGATGGAGGCGAGATTATAGTGGAAAAACAAAGAGGAGAAAGAGACAGGGAGGGGGAATACAGGGAGGAGAGTCTGGAGTTGAGAAGGAGACAGGGAGGGGAAATACAGGGAGGAGAGTCTGGAGTTGAGAAGCAGACAGGGGGGGGGAATACAGGGAGGAGAGTCTGGAGTTGAGAAGCAGACAGGGAGGGGGAATACAGGGAGGAGAGTCTGGAGTTGAGAAGCAGACAGGGAGGGGGAATACAGGGAGGAGAGTCTGGAGTTGAGAAGGAGACAGGGAGGGGGAATACAGGGAGGAGAGTCTGGAGTTGAGAAGCAGACAGGGAGGGGGAATACAGGGAGGAGAGTCTGGAGTTGAGAAGCAGACAGGGAGGGGGAATACAGGGAGGACAGTCTGGAGTTGAGAAGCAGACAGGGAGGGGGAATACAGGGAGGAGAGTCTGGAGTTGAGAAGCAGACAGGGAGGGGGAATACAGGGAGGAGAGTCTGGAGTTGAGAAGCAGACAGGGAGGGGGAATACAGGGAGGAGTCTGGAGTTGAGAAGCAGACAGGGAGGGGGAATACAGGGAGGACAGTCTGGAGTTGAGAAGCAGACAGGGAGGGGGAATACAGGGAGGAGTCTGGAGTTGAGAAGCAGACAGGGAGGGGGAATACAGGGAGGACAGTCTGGAGTTGAGAAGCAGACAGGGAGGGGGAATACAGGGAGGAGAGTCTGGAGTTGAGAAGCAGACAGGGAGGGGGAATACAGGGAGGAGAGTCTGGAGTTGAGAAGGAGACGGCAGAGAAGTTAAATAAGGTGAGAGGAGAGGAAGAGATAGGGGAGCGGGAGGGATAGAAAGAGAGACAGAGTGAAAGAGAGAGAGAGAGAGACAGAGAAAGACAGAAAGAGAGAGTTTGCTGTGAACTTAGAGTGACCCGTGTGAAAGATTAGCACCGCTACCTCCTAGGGGGTTGGAGCACTGACCACACACGCACACCTGTATCTACGGAGAGTATCAGTGCTGCTATACCAGCTTTCGCAGACAGATTAGTCCCATCATTACTCTCAAAGCCACTGTGTGTATGTGTGTGTGTAGACCTTACCTGTCGTGACACAGCCAGCTGCAGGGCCAGGTAGAAGGCTGCCAGGTGGTCTGTGGGGGACAAGCTCTGGGCCCTGAAACAGAGACGAGGAGAAGTGGAAGAGGTAAAGTGTCCTTCAAATACCATTGATCCACTATGGTATTCTTTTTATTTTACTTGCATGACTGCTTTCTTGTAGTATCATATAATAAAGCAGGGAAATGAATGCACTCAGTGGGATTTTTTGAGAGTGTCAGGTTACACTGGGACCACTCGGGGACTAACCTAGAGTGAGTGAGGTATCCATCCATCTCCTACTGAACAAGCCTCATCCAGCCTTGTCCTGTCCTGTCCTGCTCCAAACCACTTGAGAGACACATAGTATCTAAGAGGAAGGTTGGCTTACATGGTTCTTCCCAAATGCTCTCTGTGTCAGAGACTTAAATGGGCTCTTTTACACCACTACATAGTTAATGGGAGGGGAGACACAGAGACAGGGGAGACACAGAGACAGAGACAGGGGAGAGACAGAGACAGGTTAGACACAGAGACAGGGGAGACACAGAGAGAGGGGAGACACAGAGACAGGGGAGACACAGAGACAGGGGAGACACAGAGACAGGGGAGACACAGAGACAGGGGAGAGACAGAGACAGGTGAGACATAGAGACAGGGGAGACACAGAGACAGGGACAGGGGAGACACAGTGACATCTATTTCGCCAAATTCTTACAAAACTGACTCACCTCTGGAACGCACCCAGGGCCTTCCTCTGATACTCCTCCTGCATCCCCCGTAGGGAAGCTGTAGGGTTAGAGACAGCGAGAGAGAGAGAGAGAGAGAGAGAGAGAGAGAGAGAGAGAGAGAGAGAGAGAGAGAGAGAGAGAGAGAGAGCGAGAGAGCGAGAGACAGCGAGAGAGAGAGAGAGACAGCGAGAGAGAGAGAGACAGCGAGAGAGAGAGAGAACTGAGCAGGTGAAAGCTATCTTACTGAGATTCCACCATTGTTTTTACCTGTCCAATCAGTGCAAATGAAAGGGAGGAGACGGGAGAGGACAATTGAGCCCTGGCCCTAGGTGTAATACTGTACGAAGTCAGTGGCTGAAAGTGGGAGCTGTCCCCTCACCGTCTGTGGCCTTGAGGCTGTACACTAGGCCGATCGCTAGGTAACCTTTAGCTCGGAACTCTGAAGCCTTCTCCCCCATGTCCACCACCATCCTAGCAAAACGCTCTCCTTCCTCCAGCTAGACAGTGTGAGCGAGAGAAAGAGAAAGAAAGAGAGAGAGATTAGTAGAATCTTATAATGTACAGTGGGGAGAACAAGTATTTGATACACTGCCGATTTTGCAGGTTTTCCCACTTACAAAGCATGTACAAGTCTGTAATTTTTATCATAGGTACTCTTCAACTGTGAGTGACGGAATCTAAAACAAAAATCCAGAAAAACACATTGTATGATTTTTAAGTAATTAATTAAGATTCCGTCTCTCACAGTTGAAGTGTACCTATGATAAGAATTACAGACCTCTACATGCTTTGTAAGTAGGAAAACCTACAAAATCGGCAGTGTATCAAATACTTGTTCTCCCCACTGTACATTAAACTAATCATATAGGACAAATAATATACACATTTATATCAGAGATCTCTGAGGGACAATGTTGCCTTTTCTCACCCAATGGAGTGCTCCAATGCACAGCTTGACAGCTAGTAAGGGAATAGTGGGGTCATCCGGCTTCAGACGGATACACTCCTTCAGTATCTTCACCGCCCTGGCCGACTGCGTGCACACACACACACACACACACCAGAAAGTAACGCTGTAGTGTACATTGATAAAATAAGCATGATGTCACAGTAGTGATCAGTGATGTGTGGATGAATGGCGAGTGGGAGGCTGGCGGGTTAATTAAAGAGAAAACAATAACTTTAAAAATAGGTAGGTAGGTAGGTAGGTAGGTAGGTAGGTAGGTAGGTAGGTAGGTAGGTAGGTAGGTAGGTAGGTAGGTAGGTAGGTAGGTAGATATCTGGAGTGCAAAAAAAAGTATGTACACTATACATTGGTGGATGTTGGATGGTTAACTATACTATACAGAGAAATACTTCAGTAGCTAAAAATGCGTATGATATGAGCGAGGGTAATAATAGTTTACTTAATATACAGGCTGGCTAAATGAACAGGTAAGTGAATATTTTGCATGGTTAAATTAGCTGTACAGGTAAGTATACAGTTATATTTACAGATAAGTGAATACTTGCATGGTTACACAAACTGTACAGGTAAATGACAGGAAGAGATACTTTAATAGCTAAATGGGTGTATGATATAATTTGGGGTAATAATAGTAATTCCCTTAAAATACAGTCCTTAGTGCGCAGGGTTTAATTACAGACAACTGCACGTATTGCACATTCGATATACTAAATGCATAAATGTATAATTCTTGTGCAATTTATATCTATAGGCTACATTGAGGTTTTCTTTCATTATTTTAGGCTATCTGGCATTAGTGCATAAGCCAAAACTGTACTCGCGCCAAATTGCCTACATTGCAATCACCAAATTATTTTGGGAATCCATGGAGGCAAAAAATACAATTTGAAAATAAAGCGAAGGGAGGGCCAGAAAAGTAATGTTTGGGAAAGATTTGGTGAAGTGGTAAACGAGGATGATAGCAGTGCCAGCTATGTTATGTGTGATGATTGTGAGGTGCTTTACAAATTGGACAGTCACAAGACAGGGACTTTAAACAGGTCTATGGCACTTCAAGGAAACTGTAGCCTACTGTTCAGATGGGTTAAATGGAAACTGAAATCTGGATACGGACTGTAGCTCTATAACCTCTCACATAGCCTTAATATGAACTCCTGCAGAATTAAGCATATCACAGTAAAATTATACAACAAATGTAGGCTAACTTTTGACTCAGGAACAGGAGTGGAGAAAAAGTTGTTATTTCTTTCAGCATCTTGAGAGTATATGAATGCACAGTTAGATACCGTCTGTAGAGGTGCTATCTTTATCAGCATCTTAAAAGCTGATAGTATTTCCAAATAAAATATGCATCCAAGCCAAACTGAAATCTTATCAGAAACATGTTGGGTAGTTTTCATAGCTTTCCATTTCCTTACAAGCAGTCAAATTGATGTCGTTTAGAAATTTTGCCCAGAAAAATCTTGATACTGTTTTTTTGTTTTTGAGTTATTGCATTTTCTCCCTGGCCCATAAAGGTCTTAGCTCTGCGAAATAATCAGAGATGACAGAGAAAACTTTACCGATGTCAACTATATTGAAGCATTCTATGACATTATTCTGGTGAGCCAGGGTTTACTTAGTCTTCTGGGGCAACATACCGTATAATGACAGAAGAGAAGCTGCATATATCTAATTATAGACTAGTTGACTTACAAATAGCCTACCAAAACGTCTGAAATTATAAGCAGAAACATACTGTATCTAAATCAGGCCAAAAATAATCCTGCACCCACTGTCAAAAAATAGGCTACAGCGCATTTTCTATATTAGCGGGTTAGGGTCGAGTGCGTGCCTCAGATTTTCCCTTTATCACATATAGTCGGGCGGTTGCAGATGAGTTATTAACAATTGCGGACGGGTACGGGTGAACAAACAGCTGACCCACGCACCACTAGTAGTAATGTCACGGAGTCATACTTACCTTCCCAGCAGCCATCAGTGACAGGGCTAGCTGGTACCAGAGATGGAACTCCTCAAAGGCAAACTTCATGGCCCTCTCTAGACACTGCATAAGACAAAGGTCAGAGGTCAATACTATTTACTTTACATCACATTTACATGTACATTTAAATACAGGAATACCTCATTTATTTCCTATTTGGTTAAATAAACTGATGAATTTGAGGGTTTCTATGTCAAAACAATGAAATGCTTTAAAAATATTTGTATAATTACAAATGGGAGAGCTGAGAGTTCTTAGTTGTGAGCAGAGCAGACAGACAGCAGAGCAGAGCAGAGCAGACAGACAGCAGAGCAGAGCAAGACACCAGAATGTGCTAAGAAGATGTGCAACACATTGAAAACTCCATCACCTCGAGGAACAAGGCCAAGTGACAGACGGGGAGCCATATTTAGATCAACCCTTAGGAGCCAGTAGATCCAAATCAGTGGCTCACAGCTCCAGCCTAGAACCAATTACAATGCTCCGCCACTTCCTGCCAACACCTACAAAGTGTCCTTTCGTCTAATAGGTTGGTCCATAAACTAATAGCTGCAAGAACCCATTGAAATTAAGAGCCTTTCTCTGTCTTTCTCTCATGGACATACTTCTCTATTCACACTGGGGAGAAAACTGCAGGAGGCTGTTCAGTGCGGGTAGATGACTATGTAAGAGCAGCATTCCTTTATTTTTACGATTGTGTTTTATTTTTCAAACAATACAGTCCATTCGTAAAGTATTCAGACCCCTTGACTTTTTCCACATTTTGTTACGTTACAGCCTTATTCTAAAATGTATTAAATAAATGTTCCTCATCAATCTACACACAATACCCCATAATGACAAAGCGAACACAGGTTTTTCGAACTTTTTGCAAATGTATTAAAAATAATAAACAGAAATACCTTATTTACATAAGTATTCAGACCATTTGCTATGACACTCGAAATTGAGCTCAGGTGTATCCTGTTTCCATTGATCATCCTTGAGATGTTTCTACAACTTGATTGGAGTCCACCTGTGGTAAATTCTTGATTGGACATGATTTGGAAAGGCACACAGCTGTCTATATGCCCACAGTTGACAGTGCATGTCAGAGTAAAAACCAAGCCATGAGGTCGAAGGAATTGTCCGTAGAGCTCCGAGATAGGATTGTCTCGAGGCTCAGATCTGGGGAAGGGTACCAAAACATTTATGCAGCATTGAAGGTCCCCAAGAACACAGTGGCCTCCATCATTCTTAAATGGAGGAAGTTTGGAACCACCAAGACTTCCTAGAGCTGGCCGCCCGGACAGAGCTCCAGAGTTCCTCTGTGGAGATGGGAGAACCAGGGCCAGCCCTCCCATTATGCAAGATTAGGACATCGCCTATGGCGGCACTTGAATTTGGGGCGTCATTTTGACAATTGGCTGCCACCCTACGGCGCTCCTGATCAGCTACTACACCGCCGGAGGCACCCCAGCCACCAGCTCATAGCGTTGCTGCAGTTCTGCCGCCCCCACCCACTTCTCCCTAGGGCGGCAGAACGTCCAGGGCCGGCCCTGGGGAGAACCTTACAGAAGGATAACCATCTCTGCAGCACTCAACCAATAAGGCCTTTATGGTAGAGTGGTCAGACAGAAGCCACTCCTCAGCAAAAGGCACATGACAGCCCACTTGGAGTTTGCCAAAAGGAATGTGAGAAACTCCCTAAATACAGGTGTGCCAAGCTTGTAGCGTCATACCCAAGAAGACTCGAGGCTGTAATCACTGCCAAAGGTGCTTTAACAAAGTACTGAGTAAAGGGTCTGAATACTTATGTAAATGTGATATTTCAGTTTTTTATTTGTAATACATTTGCTTTGTCATTATGGGGTATTGAGTTTAGATTGAAGAAGAAGTAAAACGATTTAATTAATTTTAGAATAAGGCTGTAACGTAACAAAATGTGGAAAAAGTCAAACGCTTTCCGAAGGCACTGTATGTTACAAATTCCCTGCCGGTGACTGTTATCAGCACCACACTACCATTCCACTACCATTCTGCTACCAGTCCGTGTAGCTCAGATGGTAGAGCATGGCGCTTGCAACGCCAGGGTTGTGGGTTCGATTCCTACGGGGGACTAGTACGAAAAAAGTATGAACATGTATGCCCTAACTAACTGTAAGTCGCTCTGGATAAGAACGTCTGCTAAATGACTAAAATATAAATGTACCATTCCACTACCTCTCCAACTTTTCATCCCCATGTTCACCTTCCTCAGTGTGTTTAAATAAAGTTCCTGTGTTTGTTAACTCTTGGGCTGCTTTATTCCCCTCTAACTGGGGGCGGAGTCAGTGAGTCACAAACCAGTAAAATAGGTAGAGCCGGATCGCTCTCTTTCAATATAAACATATACAGACAAAAGACAACAGACAGACGCACACAAACATCAACGACATCACACTTTCCCGTTCCCACCGCATCTATTTCCAGTGCTTGTAAGACTCTATGCCATATGGCCGCTATTCTGTTTTTCTCTGTCGCCCACACCTTTTCAATATTTAAATAATATTGCATTTGATTCTTCCACTGTCTTAACGATGGAGTATAATCTGATTGCCCAACCCATTGGGTATCTCACACACTTTCATTGAAATATGCAGACAGACTGATAGAAAGTACATTTACATTGTAACATTTCTGACAGCCAACTTTCTAACTCTGCCCATAACTTTTGGACTATATAGCACTCCCAGAAGGCATGAATTACAGAGTCATTGCTTATTTTACACTTAAGACATGACTCTGCCGTTGTGCTGTAGAATTTGTACATTTTGTCTCGTGCAATAAATTCTATACATTAGTTTATACGGGATTAAGCGTGCATTTTTGTTAACTGTAATTTTGTTAGTTATGTTCCAACACTCTCTCCATATTGTGCCAATACCAGTTATTTATGTCTTGGTTCCAATAGTTAATATTTTTTTCTAAGAGATTGTCCGTTGGATAGGTTTTGTATATCTTACCTACCATATAAATATAATTTTCTGACTCAAATAGGATTCCCTCAATATTGCTCATGATGTCCAAAATATTTGATCGTTCAAGACCATAGTTTACAGAGCCTTGGCATACAAGACTTCCCCAGGCTGCTTGTTGTATTCACAAGCCAAACCATTAGCTTTTTCAGCTATCAAAACCAGGATCAACACAATTCTCTCTCTCAAGGAGAAAGACAATTGGGAGTTACAGTCTTGTCCCATCGCTGCAACTGCCGTACGGACTCGGGAGAGGCGAAGGTAACACGACCCAGCCGAGCCGCACTGCTTCTTGACACAATCCCCGCTTAACCTGGAAGCCAGTGTGTACGGAGTTTCCTCCACACCAATGTGTCCTAGGAAACACCGTACATCTGGCGACCGTGTCAGCGTGCATGCGCCAGGCGCCCGCCACAGGAATCGCTAGAACGCGATGGGTAAAGGACATCCTGGCCGACGCTAGGCCAATTGTGCTCATAGTTCTCCCAGTTGCGGCAGAGCCTGGACTCTAACCAGGATCTCTAGTGGCACAGCTAGCACTGCGATGCACACACACACACAGACGGAGAGGCCACAAATAAAGGCATTTTAATCAATTATATGAAGAGTGCCTTGGTCCTCCTTTCTTTTTGATGACCAATTTACCCCTTTTACCAAAGAGCACCTTCTGTCTACCAACATCTACTATTGTGTACCTTAACACCTTCTGTCTACCAACATCTACTATTGTGTACCTTAACACCTTCTGTCTACCAACATCTACTATTGTGTACCTTAACACCTTCTGTCTACCAACATCTACAGTTTACCTTAACACCTTCTGTCTACCAACATCTACTATTGTGTACCTTAGCAGCGCTTCCCTTCCTTCTCTTTTTCTACAAGTATTTTTTAAAGTGTTTTGGACTAGGTGTTTCTGATGGCTGCACTGACAGTAGCAGTGTCTTGGAGTCTCTGCAGTGACTGAGACTTTGTGCTTTAAGAGAGAGAAAGCAGCGCTGGGGGATGGAGGGATGACCTTAAGATCTCCAGATCAATGAGATCAGATCCATTCAGCCATCGACTGGACTGCAGGAAGGCTCCCGGCTACTGGCTCCAGAAACAGAGAGTGGCAGCTTCGGTTACCAGGGCAACCATGATTGGTCTCCGTGGGCCTTCTCGGGTATTCCCACAGTTTCTGATTGGGTGGTTAGGGGCTAGGTGTGTGTCTAGGTGTGGGATAAGGGTGTGTTTGTTTGTGTATCCATCCAGTGTGTGTATGTCCTCACCTCAGAGAGCATCTCGTACTGTCCCCGTCGCCCCAGGGCTATGGTCAGCAAGTCATAGACCACAGAGGCACTCTGCAGGCTGATGATGCGGTCGCTGTTATGCTCTGGGATCCTGCTCAGCACCGCATCTCTGTTGGCCTGCAGAGAGAACACACACATCATCATCATCATCATCATCATCATCATCATCATCATCATCATAATATCACACACACACACACATCATCATCATATCACATGCACACACACACATCATCATCATATCACGCACACACACACAGACAGAGAAGAGTAGAAAGAGGAGCTTGTGTGTGTGTGTGTGTGTGTGTGTGTGTGTGTGTGTGTGTGGTTAGTTCAGTGGGAGAGTGTTAGCTAAGTAGGTGTGGGAACATTGCAGTGTCTGTGTGTGGTGAGTAGAAGAGTGGAAAGAAGAGTGTAGTGTTTGACTGGGCAGAAAACAGGATGATTGGGGGCCCTGATTTTAAAAACACCCATTAGATAGTAAAAAAATTACAGAATGGAAATGTAACACCCTTTTAACTAATGGATCAACTGAAAGAAAGAGAAAAAACTAGGACAATCGTTAATGGAAGTTCAGAGTCAGAGCTGCCAAACATTCTACTGGATGAAACCGTTGGTGTGGCTGAGAGAAAAAAAATATTCACTCGTCAACATTAGAACCAGGGGAGTTCAGTTGCTGTTATTGTTGAAAAGGTGCACAGCCTAAAAGACAGATTCTTACCATAGATTCACTAATGAGCAACAGGAGCAGAGCCTCCTCTGTGTTCTCCTGTGGACAAAACAGACTGAGGAGAGGGAGAGGGAGGGAGGGGGGCAAAGAGAGGGAAAGAGAGAGCGGGAGAGAGAGACAAAAATAGTGAGGGGGGAGAGAGAGGAAGAGAGAGAAAAGGGGGCAAGAGAGAAAGAGATGGCAATATGGCAGAGACAGAGGGAGAGATAGTTATCAAATGAGTGTAGAGACAGAGCCTGCACACCACCACAGTCAGCTCAGCTTGATTAACAAGCCAGCGTAGCGGAGTCCCATTGGGGTTCTCATGTATAGGTAAGCTGCCTAGGAGTGTCAGATTGTGCCAATGTAGATAAACACACACCTCAGGTCTGTACACAGGCAGATACTAGTATTAAGAGTGAGAGAGAGAGAGAGAGAGAGAGAGAGAGAGAGAGAGAGGGAGAGAAGGGAGAGAAGAGAGAGAGAGAGAGAGAGATAGACAGGTTGGTCCGTACTTCTCTCCGGAGTAGACGCGTGGCCTGCGGCTGAGGGCGAAGTCCTTGGTGTAGGGGGCTCCCTGGCGTAGTAGGGGGTCGTCCAGGGGGGACTGGCTAGGAGGGTCCTCCAGAGAAGACCAGTAGCTCTGCTCACACATCCCCCTCAGCAGGATCTCTGCCAGCTGTCTGGCTATCGTCTACAAAGGGAAACAGAATACACACAGTGTTACAGCGCAGGTGTGCACGTGCGGGCAAGCACACACTCACTCACACACACACACACACGCAGGCAGGCAGGCATCCATACACACACACTAGAACCCACCATTCGTAGGTTCTGTGTGGTCCTGGTCTCTACAGCTCGGAGGATCTCCCGGAAGCGGCCCACTCCCCGGGTCAGGTTACTGTGGCAACAACAAATATTATTATGTCAACATCGTAACAAAATGTGGAAAAAGTCAAGGGGTCTGAATACTTTCTGAAGGCACTGTATAGTGGAGGATAATGGATACAGATGAAATATAGTGGAGGATAGTGGATACATGTTATATATATAGTTGAGGATAGGGGATACATATTATATATACTATATACTGTAGTAGTGAATAGTGGATACACATTATATAGAGTGGTGGATAGTGGATACATATTGTACCCCTACCGCATACTGACCAAAAGCAAACCTTAAAATCGATGCTGAAAATAGATTATTCTGAGAAAATGTCTCATAATTATAGACGTATAAACAAGCAATAAAATATATAGATATTTCCTATAAATAATGGGGAATATGCGCATATCAGTGTGTGTGTGTGTGTCAGAGCTGGTATGGTCATTTGTGTGTGAGGGTGTCAGTTGATGGGAGGCATCAATACCCTAGCTCAACACTTCTCTATGCATCACACACACTGCAATGTTCCCACACCTACTCAGCTAACACTCTCCCACTAAACAAACTAACCGCATGCACACACACATCTCTGACTGTATGTGTTTATGTGCGTAATGCAAGCAAGTATCTTATAAGCGTGTGAGCATTTGTTATGTTATCGATGTGTCACACTAACTTTGGAGAGATGTTGACTAGGGTTCAGCTCAGAGTGCTAAACTGCCCGGTAACACCCAACAAGTGAGCAGCTCCTAAAAGCGGCTGCTTCTATTCCCCCCCCCCCCCCCCCCCCTTTTACCTGTCCCGATGAGCAGAGAGGGGGGGATGAAAACAGAATACAGCCCAGGCTACGGAGGAGGAAATGCAAATAGAAGCAGAAAAATGCTGAACGAAATAATGGGTGGTGAAGGGGGGGGGGTCTGAGGGGAAAGAGAGCAAAGTGTCAGCTACACTTAGTGACTGCCATGTCACATCTCTGTAGACCTAACTGACAGCTTGACCTCCGCTCACACTACAATACGCTAAGCTAGCTTTGGTTTTGTCGATCCTCTCTCTGTGTCCGTCTGTGTGTGTCTGTGTGTGTGTAACGTGGTGGTAAGTATTTTGTTTGCAAATGAGGGTTTCATCAAAGGCTTAATACGTATTCGCTGTTAGGCTACATTTTCATAAATCAGCTCAAACCGACACGGCACTGATATTAAGGAGATAGGCAGGAAGTCATCTCTCTGTGTGTGTGTGTGTGTGTGTGTGTGTGTGTGTGTGTGTGTGTGTGTGTGTGTGTTGGCAGGGCTACAGTAAATGCAAGAACGTAGCAGGCAGCATTCTAAGACTTGATTTGCTAATGAGAAGTGACCTGATTTTTCCGATGCCTAACAGCTAGAGGAAGCACAGACCATGCATTCGTCCCAAATGGCAACCTATTCCCTATGTAGTGCACTACGTTTGACCAGGGCCCATAGGCCTATGGTCTAAAGTAGTGCACAATATAACAGTAGGGAATAGGGTACTATTTTGGACGCACTCCTTGCATCTATCCAGTTAGATAGTGTGTAAGATAGACAGACTCTTATCCAAACAACCAAGCATTTTCCAATGTAGGAAGGCCAAGATGCAGACGAACATCTGCTCTATTTAACAAGCCACTTCAATGAAGGCATATTATTAAAATTGCTATGTTCCTGCTTGTTATTTTTATGTAAGATCCATTTCATGTTCAGTACCAAAGACCTCTTCCTAATACACTGCAACCATGATTGACCACTTTACAAAGGGGGAAAATAATTCTAATAAAGAAATGCTGGCAGATTTGTTTTTATCTCTACGCTCAACTTTAAATATCTATGAGCAGAGAGAGCTGCAGGAGATTCACAGGCAGGCACACTGCTGCATTATTCAGGCGTTTAGTAGACACCCTTAGCAATAGATAATTACCACTACGCACAGCTTACACATTATCCATGTATGCAGCTGGCTATTTACTGAAGACGTTTCCTTTTTAGCGTTGGCATTCTCGAGGATAGAAAAAGCACCTTCCCACTGGAAAGGCTGTGGGAACTGTGTGTGTGATTTGTATGTAGTGTTTGCTTTTATTAATGTATCTGCACCACTATACCAGTGTGTGTGTGTGTCCTACAATGTGTTATTAGTGAGAGTGAGTGAGAGAGAGAGACGTGTGGAGGGAGCGAGGGAGGGAGGCTGGGTGCAGGTGAAGATCTGCAGGTTGACATGAAAGAGACACTGTGTGTTGCATCATCTATTAACTATCATCTTCAGGAGCAGCGGCAGCCTCTTCTCTTTATCTCCACACCTCTCTAATTGGTTTCCTCCATTTTTTGGTGTCCCAAACAGCACCCTATTCCATATATTCCAGAGCCCTATGGGCCCTTGTCAAAAGTAGAGCACTATATAGGGAATAGGGTGCCATTTGGGAAACAAAAAGGGGTGCTTGAGGAGGATTTATTAGATCAAGCCACTTTCTCATCGATCAAGACACCATATGTTTAGTATAACTTCCATGAGAGATGACGAATGCATTTATGGGCATTGGTCAATAGCAAAAGGAGTGATTAAGAAAAGGTTTGAGAGTTGTTGTTTTTTTAAGCGTGTCACATACAGTGGGGAGAACAAGTATTTGATACACTGCCGATGTTGCAGGTTTTCCCACTTACAAAGCATGTAGAAGTCTGTAATTTTTATCATAGGTACACTTCAACTGTGAGAGACGGAATCTAAAACAAAAATCCAGAAAATCACATTGTATGATTTTTAAGTAATTAATTTGCATTTTATTGCATGACATAAGTATTTGATACATCAGAAAAGCAGAACCTAATATTTGGTACAGAAATCTTTGTTTGCAATTACAGAGATCATACGTTTCCTGTAGTTCTTGACCAGGTTTGCACACACTGCAGCAGGGATTTTGGCCCACTCCTCCATCCAGATCCTTCAGGTTTCGGGGCTGTCTCTGGGCAATACGGACTTTCAGCTCCCTCCAAAGATTTTCTGTTGGGTTCAGGTCTGGAGACTGGCTAGGCCCCTCCAGGACCTTGAGATGCTTCTTACGGAGCCACTCCTTAGTTTCCCTGGCTGTGTTTTAAAGGGTCGTTGTCATGCTGGAAGACCCAGCCACGACCCATCTTCAATGCTCTTACTGAGGGAAGGAGGTTGTTGGCCAAGATCTCGCGATACATGGCCCCATCCATCCTCCCCTCAATATGGTGCAGTCGTCCTGTCCCCTTTGCAGAAAAGCATCCCCAAAGAATGATGTTTCCACCTCCATGCTTCACGGTTGGGATGGTGTTCTTGGGGTTGTACTCATCCTTCTTCTTCCTCCAAACACGGCGAGTGGAGTTTAGACCAAAAAGCTATATTTTTGTCTCATCAGACCACATGACCTTCTCCCATTCCTCCTCTGGATCATCCAGATGGTCATTGGCAAACTTCAGACGGGCCTGGACATGCGCTGGCTTGAGCAGGGGGACCTTGCGTGTTCTGCAGGATTTTAATCCATGACGGCGTAGTGTGTTACTAATGGTTTTCTTTGAGACTGTGGTCCCAGCTCTCTTCAGGTCATTGACCAGGTCCTGCCGTGTAGTTCTGGGCTGATCCCTCACCTTCCTCATGATCATTGATGCCCCACGAGGTGAGAATTTGCATGGTGCCCCAGACCGAGGGAGATTGACCGTCATCTTGAACTTCTTCCATTTTCTAATAATTGCGCCAACAGTTGTTGCCTTCTCACTAAGCTGCTTGCCTATTGTCCTGTAGCCCATCCCAGCCTTGTACAGGTCTACAATTTTATCCCTGATGTCCTTACACAGCTCTCTGGTCTTGGCCATTGTGGAGAGGTTGGAGTCTGTTTGATTGAGTGTGTGGACAGGTGTCTTTTATACAGGTAACGAGTTCAAACAGGTGCAGTTAATACAGGTAATGAGTGGAGAACAGGAGGGCTTCTTAAAGAAAAACTAACAGGTCTGTGAGAGCCGGAATTCTTACTGGTTGGTAGGTGATCAAATACTTATGTCATGCAATAAAATGCAAATTAATTATTTAAAAATCATACAATGTGATTTTCTGGATTTTTGTTTTAGATTCCGTCTCTCACAGTTGAAGAGTACCTATGATAAAAATTACAGACCTCTACATGCTTTGTAAGTAGGAAAACCTGCAAAATCGGCAGTGTATCAAATACTTGTTCTCCCCACTGTAGATGTGTATGTGATAGTTAGAGAAGCCATGTGGCTGCTACAGCTGAGAGCCGTAATCCTGTATGGTGTGGTTGTGAGATGAGCTCTAAGCATGCTGGGATAGTCATAATGTCAGTATGGGGGCGAGGCTAAGAGAGGGAGGAGGCTATCATCCATCTTCAGGTCTGATTGAAACACACACTGGCGCACGCATGCACACAGAATCACATGCACACTCCGACCAGGAGCTTACGGAGCATAACTTCCATATCAACACCCATAACTAGCTACTCACACACGCTACTGCTCTAACCTACAGGGGAGCTAGCTGGCAGGAACCAAACTATGGCTAACTAGATCAAAGCACAGCAGCTATGGACATAAGAATCCATCCCACACTGCATCAAATTCAAGTCATTGGGCCTGCTGAGTCCAATCACTTTTACACTGGCAGGCTTGAGGCTTGCAGACCTGCCAACTTGACCTGCGACATCCACACTGCTCAAATAATTTTTGCCTAATAATGATGTTGGCAGAACACTGCCTCAGTAGGAATGGTAACTATTGATTGTTAATGTTATGGGTACATGGTAATTGGCTGTTCTTCAGTAACTAGAAATGTATTATTATCACATCAATAGCAGCCTACTGTTGACATACAGCTATGTGAAGAGGACATTTCAAGAACTGATTCATTAACATTAACTTTCTGTGAAGGACGGTATTAGCGGAACAGCTCTCTGTCTGTCTGTCTGTACCGCAACACCGCACATGCTTCCTTGCTCATCAATCCGCCCTATTTCCTCACTCAAATTGCGTGCATGGTACGCAAAATGCATGCAGAGTGGCAGGTCTGGGCTTGGCATCTTGGCTTTGAGCTGCAAGTCAACCTGAGTCTCTATGGTAATACAAGGGCATTGTTCTCTCTGGGGGGGATTATAAGCCAAACACAGTGCTATTCTAGGGCAGAGAGGAGTGGAGGAATACCTACTATGGTGTCGTGAGACAAACGGACTCTTGGATTTGAAGAAAGAGTGATGACAGTGGAGAGAGGGAAGAGTGACAGTGGAGAGAGGGTATAGTGACAGTGGAGAGAGGGTAGAGTGACAGTGGAGAGAGGGTAGAGTGACAGTAGAGAGAGGGAAGAGTGACAGTGGAGAGAGGGAAGAGTGACAGTGGAGAGAGGGAAGAGTGACAGTGAAGAGAGGGAAGAGTGACAGTGGAGAGAGGGAAGAGTGACAGTGGAGAGAGGGAAGTGACAGAGAGCAGAAACACACACAGTGGGTTAGGGATGAATTCATTACCAGCCTGGATGTCAGTGTAGGATTATTCCACACACACTCTCTCACTCTCTTACCCATTTCTGAAGTGCATGACATGTGCCCTCTGAAGTCCAGTCTCCAGGAAGTATCCAAGCTCCTGCTCCTGGGCCACTGGACCTGGCTTTGGACTGCGGTTCTGCATCACCGCACTAAGGGCCTGAAACACACAAAACTGAGCTGAGAACAGAGGCTGGAGCATTGGAGCCACCTCTTGCAACACACAGCACAGTCAACATACTGTATAGGCCTACACATATGCAAATCAGCCAAACGTTTCAATTCAGAAACCACAATATTGTACTTCCAAAACCAGAGTGATAATCAGAGAGATAAGAAAACACAACCAAGATAACATCAGATAATAATAGAACTAGAAGGAAAGAAAGAGATAAGAGGAGAGAGAAACAGGGGGAAGACTGAAGAACCATGGCTGCTACTCTCTTCTCTGCATCCCCCTCTCCTCCCCTCCTCTCCCAATTTTACAACCAGAAGGTCCCCATTGTGTTCCAACTCTCCTCTCTCTCCCCGTCTGTCAAAAATATGAGATCATTTCATCCAGCAGCAGGTAGCTAGTGTCCTTACAAGTACCTTGTGCTGCCTGCCTGGCACATGATACACTGAGAGAGATAGATAGGTACACGGCTGTAGTGCTGTTGCCCCATTAATCTCCTGGGTACTTTATCAGCGTCTCTCTGTATGCTGTATGGAATCAGCTGTCGGTTCAGTTAAAGGGGGGCAGCTCTCTCATGGCCCACTCTGACCCCTATCAACACTATCGTCTCCAGACCTGGTGTTCTGGATTTGTGGTTGGGCTGGGAATGTAGGTTGGGAAGGGAAAGGCGTGTGCGTGTGTTGGAGGTGGGGACGGAGTTATTTGGGCTAGTGCCGCTCCAATGTGAACCAGTTGCACTAGATTGGAATTTAAATATTGAATTCTAACAGCCAATACAGAAGGAAAAAAATGCTGGGGTAAAGCCTGTGGCTATTTAGGGAGTGAATCGATGCCATTAGATTAGTTTCAATATTGAATTCAAATAGCACATACAGTTATGATTTGGAGCAGCACAGCTCTATCTGGAGGCTTGGTGACACTAAAATGACACCCTGAGCCCAAAATGGGCCAAACGAGTCAAGCCTGCATCACTGCTCTTCAACTAAGGACACAGACTAACAGGGTTGGGGAGTAACGGATTACATGTAATTCGTTACATGTAAGGGATTACAAAAGAAAACGGTAAATGTAATCTGTTGCGTTACCAGCAAAAATATAGTAATCAGATTACAGATACTTTTGAAAAACTAGATGATTACTTTGAGGATTACTTTCACATTCGGAAAGGATGTTTGCGGAAAACATATTTGGCACTTCTCTGTTTTCTCAATGACATTCAAATCAGCATTGAAAAAAGGCGCAAGTTTAAGTTAGTTCCACCTGAGCGAGTCTGACCACAGGTCAGAGACCACTATGATGACACACCAAATGTGTTTGATGGATCGCGGGAAATGAGCAGGAATAGGCTTTTGTATGCTACAGTCCAAGATATGTCTTCCAATGGTGCGACTACTGTCGGCATCCAAAGATGATCTAACTTGAATAAACGCTTGGAGGTAAGGATGACAGCAGTGGTGTAGTCTACAGCGATACGGATATCACATATTATTGATATCTACATAGCGCATTGATGTGAATCACACTGCTGCTCTCTCATTTAGCTACTTGCGCCTTACTGATTGTGGTTGTTGTGGATGGCTGTTCACAAATCTAAATGTGTATTTGAACCCAATAATGGTTGAATTCAAGAAGTTTAAGCTGCCTATAAATCATTGTTTTTGAAACCAGTGGACAGCCAGTGAAAATGCGCTCTTGCAACAGCTGCAAAGCGCGCACCCAAGCCTATGAAATAAAAGTGGGGATTTTATTGCTGAATCTAATTCATGATGATAAAAAAAAAATCCTTAGGCCTAATGGACACACTTTTGATAGACTTAAAGTGGCAATCTGAAGTTGCTACATCCATTTTTGGACTTTGGATAAATTATATATACAGTACCAGTCAAAAGTTTGGACACACCTACTCATCCCCGAGCTGACAAGGTAAAAATCTGTCGTTCTGCCCCTGAACAAGGCAGTTAACCCACTGTTCCTAGGCCGTCATTGAAAATAAGAATTTGTTCTTAACTGACTTGCCTAGTAAAATAAAGGTAAAATAAAATAAAATAAAAATACAATGGTTTTTCTTTATTTTTACTATTTTCTACATTGTAGAATAATAGTGAAGAGATCAAAACTATGAAATAACACATATGGAATCATGTAGTAACCAAAAAAGGTGTTAAACAAATCAAAATATATTTTTGATTTTAGATTCTTCAAAGTAGCCACCATTTTCCTTGATGATAGCTTTGCACACTCTTGGCAAAGAATGCCATTCCATGAGCGCAGCATTTATTTTTCAACTCAAACCAATGAGCCCAATCAGTCCTCAATGACAACAAAATCATACACAACAGAGTAGGGCTGGCTAACAAGTCCTTAGTTTTGGGGTCATGCTCAGGTAAAACAATTTTGGCTAATCTATACTTCCATATTTCCAAATTCTATTCTTGAAGATCAAGGGGTATAACATTTATTGGAATGACTGGAATTCTGATGACTTTGGTTTTTATTGTAAAGATATAATTTAATCGTATTATTATATGTAGTAGAAAGCGATGGGTTTGAAGAAGCCTACATAACCAACCCATAAAGTCAAATTTAACATCCATATATGGACAACTATGTAAACTTTAACATTGATTTATCCTGCAATAGATCTCGTTCAATTGGTAACATACATTTTTGTCTTCTTCTAATGACTTTTAAGGGGAAACTAATCTAAAAGTAACTGAATGTAATCGGTTTACATTACTGAGTTTAGGTAATCCAAAAGTTACGCTACTGATTATAATTTTGGACAGGTAACTTGTAACTGTAACGGATTACATTTAAAAAGTAACCTACCCAACCCTGCAGACTAAAAACCACTTAAGGAAGGACACTTCAGGACAGATCCACAAAATACCAGGTCGGAACACCATTCACTATCTCTGCACTGTGAACACCATAACTCAACAGAGTTTTCACACCAAAGGCCTCAGAGCCTGAATAGAATCAGACATGCTAGCACTGGGGATGGGAGAGTATTCTTGAGTGAGTTCCACATGCTAGCATACATATGCATTCAGACTGACTAGGTAGCATGGCTGCTGAAATGAAAAACGGTCGCTACACCGCTATGCAACCCCTCTGTGAGGGGCCAGGAGAGACTCAGGGATGGAGAGCAGAAAAAGCGAGAGAGGGGGAGGAAGAGAGAGAGCAGAGAGACAGAGACAGAGACAGAGACAGAGAAAGAAAGAAAGAAAGAAAGATAGAGAGAGAGAAAGCGAGAGAGAGAGAGAGCAAAGAGACAGATTGAAAGATGGAAAGAGCAGAGAGAGAGAGAGAAACAGAGCAGACAGAAAGAGAGAGAAAATAAAATGCTAGGGGAAAAACCTGTTGGCAGAACAAAATAGAGTGGAGAAAAAAGTTGTTGATTGAAACAGCAGCCAAGGTCAGAAACAAGAACATCAAACCCTGGGCCAGTTTGTCAATGCTGCATCTATCTGCTGATGGACCTGGCCCCCTTCCACCACTACGGTACTAATAGTACAGACACCAGCACTACTGATGGGGTATAGGCCTACTGCACTGTCTAATATACTAGCACACAGGCAGGTCCAACTCCCAAATATTAGCTGATATCTGATGAGTGTTCTGGCACAAAATGGTTGCCGTTTTGAGCACTGGAAAAGCCCTATATAAATCCAATCAATTAATGAATTAGTTAATTATAGGCAAGTCCAATCCACTTATTGTGGAAACTAAGGAGGGATAGCGATTCATTAAAGGGTAGGTTGCATTATGATATTGCATCTGAACAGTCTTTATGCAAAAGTTTCTAAAGAAATGTTGGTAACAGGGGTTAAGGGGTCCTGATTACAGTGTATTTATGTAACTACACTAACAAGTACTGTAATTAATTGTAATAATTCATAGTTACACTGTACACAACCTTGTAACTGGTAGTAATTGCAGTCTGTAATTACAGGGGTGTAAAAACGAATGCTTGTTACAAATGTTAATGTTTCCAATAGCATCCCACTGGGGTCCAAAAGTTTTGAATATTACTCATTCAAGGGTTTTTCTTTATTTGCACTATTTTTTACATTGACATCAAAACTATGACATAACACATATGGAATCATGTAGTAACCAAAAAAGTGTTAAACAAATCTAAATATATTTTATACTTGAGATTCTTCAAATAGCCACCCTTTGCGTTGATGTAAGCTTTGCACACTCATGTGAGCAAGGAGGCCTACAAACCTGACTCAGTTACACCAGTTATGTCAGGAGGAATGGGCCAAAATTCACCCAACTTATTGTGGGA
The DNA here is from genome assembly GCA_023634145.1 of Thymallus thymallus. NCBI lineage: Eukaryota > Metazoa > Chordata > Actinopteri > Salmoniformes > Salmonidae > Thymallus > Thymallus thymallus. The sequence continues at coordinate 12,881,915 of CM042405.1, read as the reverse complement.
AGCTTGTGGAAGGCTACCCAAACATTTGACCCAAGTTAAAATGATTTAAAGGCAAAGCTACCAAATACTAATTGAGTGTATGTAAACTTCTGACCCAATGGGAATGTGATGAAAGAAATAAAAGCTGAAATAAATAATTCTCTCTACTATTATTCTGACATTTCACATTTTTAAAATAAAAAGTGATGATCCTAACTGACCTAAGACAGCAAATTGTGAAAAACTGAGTTTAAATGTATTTGGCTAAGGTGTATGTAAACTTCCAATTTCAACTACATAATCTCTAGGAAATCAGATGTAAAGTGAAATGTGACCCTCACTATAAAATAAACGTCTGAATCCAACTTTTGTCAGAATAGCACTACATTCCTGCGGAGTTAGACAGCGGGCTGCCATTAGACCACACACTTCACGCAAGACTTCTTACCACAAAATCTACACAGCAGGAATATGTTGCGGTTCAGACAAAACACTCATTAGACTTTTATTTGAAAGCGAGGGTCACATTTCACTTTACATCTGGTAAGTAGAGTTCGTAGAGATTATAAATATGCCTTTGTTGATAGGAAACTTTTTTGGGGTGAAGCAGACTATGTTGTTGTAGGGTTATTTTCTGTCGCTTGCCACCAGAACGATGCACAACTCAGGGAGTTCAACCAACACAGACTTCCAATGTTGTGTCCCAAAGCTAAGTCAGAGACAGCGTTGTTGATTTCCATTGTTACTTGTAATGTTAAAAAGGGAAGAAAAAGACAAAATCTGCATTTTTCTAAATTAGCTAGCTATCTACCCTACTCACCATACTATAGGCTACAGAGAAGCAACCACTAGAATAGTTATTTTTTATGTTATTGAGTAGGTACAGTATCTTTGTTTAATCTAATTAATACAATTATTAATCTAACAATAAAAATACTTACCATTTTCAGTTGTTAATGAGTAACAAGTAATTATATAGAAATTGCTCATAGTTAACTATAAAGTTACACTTCACTTTAAATAGCTAAATTCTGTGTAAGAACTAGCGACAACCTTGTACTTATGCAGATATTACCGATATGTACTCTGTGGTTCATTAGAGTGGAGGCTGTCATAGCAGCAAAGTGGGGGCCACTCCATATTAATGCCCATGATTTTGGAACGAGATGTTCGACGAGCAGGTGTCCACATACTATGTTATTGTAAACTCAACTCAACTTAGCACCAGTTACATGTTATTACAGTGTAACTATGAGTTGTTACAATTAACTACAATACGTGTTAGTGTAATTACACATGTAATTACACTGTAATAAGGACCCCTTAAAATGAAGTGTTATCAACATGTTTTTGCATGCACTTATATTTTTTGCAATTTTAATTATATATATATATATATATATATATATATATATATATATAAAAACCCTGGCGCTTCAGTCATATGTGGGGCTCACTTTGTCCCAAACGAAGCTGAGGCAAAAAAACGGGTTCTGTGCCCACAGTTAATGTAGGCTCCAAGTCCACTGACACCACTGGTGTTAGCATAGCACAACGACGGACGGCTTCGGTGATGGAGGTGAATCAGACAAGTAGGTACTAAAGTGCCCAAAGAGTTTTGTAATATTATGTTGCTAGTAGATGATAAAAAACTAAGATAGCCAGCTAGTGCCTTCAGAAAACATTCATACCCCTCCACTTATTCCACATGTTCTTCTGTAAAAGCCTGAATAAATTTTTTCTCACCCATCTACACACAATACCCACATAAATATTCACACCCGAGTCAACACATATTAGAATCACCTTTGGCAGCGATCACAGCTATGAGTCTTTCTGAGTACAATATTTGCCCATTTATTATTTTCAAAATTATTAAAGCTCTGTCAAATCGGTTGATCATTGCTAGACAACCATCTTCAAGTCTTGCCATTGATTTTCAAGCAGATTTAAGTCAAAACTGTAACTCTGCCAACCAAGAACATTCACGGTTTTCTTGGTAAGCAACTCCAGTGTAGATTTGGCTTTGTGTTTTAGGTTATTGTCCTGCTGAAAGGTGAATTAATCTCCAGTGTCTGGTGGAAAGCAGACTGAACCAGGTTTACATCTAGGATTTTGTCTGTTGCTTAGCTCCATTTTTATCCTGAAAAACTCCCCAGTCCTTAATGATTACAAGCATACCCATAACATGTCCCGTGTAGCTCAGATGGTAGAGCATGGCGCTTGCAACGCCAGGGTTGTGGGTTCGATTCCCACGGGGGACCAGTATGTACTAAATAACTAAGTCGCTCTGGATAAGAGTGTCTGCTAAATTACTAAAATGTAAATATGGAGTGGCACTCAGTAATGTGTTGTATTGGAATTTCCCCAAGCATACTGTAACACTTAGTATTCAGGACAAAAAGTGAATTGCTTTGCCACATGTTTTGCAGTCCTACTTTAGTGCCTTGTAGCTTTTCACTCTGTCATTTAGGTTAGTATTGTGGAGTAACTACAATGTTGTTGATCCATCCCCAGTTTTCTCCTATCACAGCCATTAAACTCTGTAACTGTTTTAAAGTCACCATTGGCCTCATGGTGAAATCCCTGAGCGTTTTCCTTTCTCTTCGGCAACTGAGTTAGGAAGAACGCCTGTATCTTTGTAGTGACTGGGTGTATTGATACACCATCCAAAGTGTAATTAATAACTTCACCATGCTCAAAGGGATATTCAATGTCTGCTTTTTATATTTTTATACATCTACCAATAGGTGCTCTTCTGAAATTCACTGCTTGACTGAGGGACCTTATAGATAATTGTACAGCGGATGAAATAAGTATTGAACACGTCACCATTTTTCTCAGTAAATATATTTCCAAAGGTGCTATTGACATGACATTTTCACCAGATGTTGGTAACAACCCAAGTAATCCATGCATGCAAAGAAACCAAAACAAATAAGTTATGTGTAATAATGTGAAATGACACAGGCATAGGTATTGAACACATGAAGAAAGGGAGGTGCAAAAAGGCATGGAAAACCAAGACAACAGCTGAAAACTATCAGTAATTAAAAAGCAATCCAGCCCCCTGTCAGTGCAGATTAATATCAGCTGGTTCAGTCCCAACTGATGGCCTACAAAAAGGTCTCATTGCCAAGGTGTCACACAAGACACATCTCATGATGGGTAAAAGCAAAGAGCTGTCTCAAGACCTTCGCAACCTAATTGTTGCAAAACATAATGATGGCATTGGTTATAGGTGCATTTCTAAGCTTCTGAATGTTCCAGTGAGCACTGTTGGGGCCATAATACGGAAGTGGAAAGACAATCATTTCACCATAAATTTGCCTCGACCAGGTGCTCTTTGCAAGATTTCTGACAGAGGAGTGAAAAGAATAATCAGAAGAGTTGTCCAAGAGCCAAGGACCACTTGTGGAGAGCTTCAAAAAGACCTGCAATTAGCAGGTACTGTTGTCTCAAAGAAAACAGTAAGTAATGCACTCCACCGCCATGGCCTGTATGCACGCTCACCACGCAAGACTCCATTGCTGAAAAAAAAGCTTGTTGAAGCTTGTTTAAAGTTTGCTGCACAACATTGGAAAAGCCAGTGAAATACTGGGAGAATATAGTGTGGTCAGATGAGAGCAAAATTGAACTGTTTGGATGTCATAATACACACCATGTTTGGAGGAGAAATGGCACTGCACATCACCCTAAAAACACCATACCAACAGTGTTTGGAGTTTGGAGGTGGGAACATCATGGTGTGGGGCTGCTTTTCAGCAAATGGTACTGGCAAACTTCACATAATTGAAGGAAGGATGAATGGGCAAATTTACTGAGACATTCTTGACAAAAATCTGTTGCCATCTACCAGGATGATGAAGATGAAACGAGGGTGGACATTTCAGCAAGACAATGATCCCAAACACACAGCCAAGGAAACTCTCAATTGGTTTTAAAGAAAGAAAATACAGCTGCTAGAATGGCCCAGCCAATCACCTGATTTAAATCCCATTGAAAATCTATGGAAAGAACTGAAGATCAAGATTCATAGAAGAGGCCCATGGAACCTTCACGATTTGAAGACGGTTTGTGTGGAAGAATGGGCCACTCCAGAGCAATGCATGCGACTAGTTTCTCCATACAGGAGGCGTCTTGAAGCTGTCATTACCAACAAAGGCTTTTGTACAAAGTATTCAATAAATATCAGTAAGTGTGTTCAATACTTTTTCCCTGTGTCTTTTCACATTATTACACATTACTTAATTTCTGAACTTATTTGTTTTGGTTTCTTTGTATGTATGGATTTCTTGGGTTGTTACCAACATCTGGTGAAAATGTCATGTCAATAGCACCTTTGGAAATATATTTACTGAGAAAAATGGTGACGTGTTCAATACTTATTTCACCCGCTGTATGTGTGGGGTACAATAATAATACAAGAAGTGGTTCTCAACATTGACAGAGGGGTTGATAATGAATGGATGGAGACATTTTTTTCTCTAAGACTAAAATAGTTAAACACTATTTGCACACGTTACTTATTAGGTGACATGCTTTTTTTTACTGAACTTATTTAGGCTTGTCATAACAAAGGGATTGAATACTTATTGACTCAAGACATTTCAGCTTTTAATATATTTGTACACATTTTGAATAACATAATTCCACTTCAACATTATAGGATATTGTGTGTAGGCCAGTGACAAAAAATGTAACAATTTAACTTGCAGGATATCATGGTAGTCAATGTTTGTATTAGCCATTATGCCTGGATTTACTGCTGCAAGTAGTAGCACTCAGGTTAGCTACCATCGGCCAACAGCAGCGTTTTAGTCAGTTTGGTTAAAGATGTTCAATGTCTACTATGATGGTAAAAGTTTATCTTGATTTTGTGCAAAGGTACAAGAAATGCTGATGTGCTGAACTGCTAATAAGTGATGTGTTTAAAGGCTGGTAGTGGTTAGCTAGTAGGATTGTAAAAGAGGCTTTGCTAAAAGCCTGTGAGCTGTAGAAGTGATAAAAAAACGTAGCTGATACAGAAAAAATAAATCATAGGATATGGTCTGTTGATAAGTTGGCTTTATTCAGAGTGGCAAAATATTTTTGTCAAAAACAATAGGACTCGGTATGATGTGGGTCTTTACCGTATTATGTACGGTAAAATATACATTGATAAAATTTACATTTCTCCCAAAATACAAATGTAAAGTGATATGTCATGTTGGGACCTTTAGTTGGAATGATGAAACAAATCTGAATGTTTAACAGCAACCTCATTCTGCAATCTTCCTTTTAAAATGTCAAAGAGCAACTATCCGAGAACAAAAGTTATGTTACTGGTGACTGGCCCTTAGTCTTGGCTATTTGGTATTGGAACTTAAAAGTAAACTCAGCGAGATGATGTAGATGCAAACAGCAGTAGTGGGTCAATTTCTGCAAAATCTAAGAGTTCTGAAGCTCGAGACTAAACCTCTCCACTGTTTTGGTCCCGTTGCTATCATGTTGCAGTCTTGCATCCCGCTCATCTTAATATCTGCAGTGCTGCTCATGACAAAGTCATCTCGCCGAGTCTACCTTTAACTGTCATTTTAAAAGAGGGTTCAATATTTTGTTAGTATTAGCCTAGATCATCTGAAAATTATTTGGTTTGGTCACAGTGATTAAAGAATCCCCATCTTCTCCCTCCCGTCAACACATACAGTAGTAAACCCAATGTCAGCTGGTTGTTAGGTTACCTTCTCTACTTCCTGTAGGTAGAGCAGGGCGATGTCTCCAGACTTCTCATAGCAGGTAATCACTTCCTGGTCTTTGTCCACGTTACGATTGGACAGGGACGCAGCCGGGACTTTCTCTAGACACAGACCTGGAGAGAGGAAAGAAAGAAAGAGAGCAGGAGTTCATTAGGCTGTACACTGTGGCCTTGCCTACACACACCAGGGGTTAAGGTACACTGTACACACTGTGGCCTTTCCTACACACACCAGGAGTTAAGGTACACTGTACACACTGTGGCCTTTCCTACACACACCAGGAGTTAAGGTACACTGTACACACTGTGGCCTTGCCTACACACACCAGGAGTTAAGGTACACTGTACACACTGTGGCCTTTCCTACACACACCAGGGGTTAAGGTACACTGTACACACTGTGGCCTTGCCTACACACACCAGGAGTTAAGGTTCATGCTCAAGCTTTAGTGTGTGTGTTTGTATGTGTGTGCATGCGTGGATGCGCGCATAGTGTACAATCGTCTCTCCTCTCTAGCTACTTGAAGCCCATCCTCAGAAGCCATGGAAAAAGTGACACATCCCAGGTCCCTGCTGCAATATCAATCAGTGGGTGATCAAAGCTCCCAGAGAGCCAGCAGAGAGCCCCTGAATGTTTTATCATACTCTCTGAGAGGACAAGACACTAATCTGACAGATGTCTGGAGGAGAAACCAGGAACTCAGGGTTAGGTGGCAGTGGAAGTGTCTCGTTGCCCTGTCCTATCTGGGCTGACTGGCTGGGGCCTCTAGGAGCAGTGAAAGTGATTTGTTGTTCTGGCCTGCCTTGATGGGGCCTCCAAGAGCCAGTGTCTAGGATCTGAGTCAAGGACAGCCACCAGCCTCACCTCACGTCAGCCAAGGACTGAAGGAGATACCTTATTTTACAAAATTCCTTTCTTCTATAGAGGAGATTAGGACAACAACCATCTTCTACTTCTGGCTGCAGTTTCACAAATGAAGGCTCTCACTCTTTTCCCTCATGTAGGGCCCTGAGTTTCCCTGATTTTGTAACCTGGCCAGGAAAACCTATGGGCCTTTGTTGTAGTCTGCGCCCCTTGTTATAGGCAGAGTTTTTTTTTTATGTAAACTCACGTGGGAAGGAATAACTCTGGGCCCTAAAAGGATACTATGAGAAAAGTATCCCTGTCTGACCTTTGGGTAGACTGTATCTTGTTTTGTGTGGGCCGTGTCTCTGTCAATCACCAGACCATTCGGTTTGTAACGAGACAATACGGAGGAAAGCACTTCCATCGTGGCTACACACACCTCGTTGTTATGAAACGGATCTGCAGTTTCCAAAGCCCCCTTTGCAAACAATGCATTAATAATAGATACTAGCCTTAATAACTAATTAATTATAAATAGCTCTAGTCTCTGGAATTACACAAGACTAATCCAACTGTGTGACGCTCAAATAGAGCCATTCATTAAAGAGTCCAAACAATACAAGCCAAATGGTTCATCCATCAACTCCCCATGATTAATTTACACACCCTGAAAACTCCAGTACCTTTGAGGTGGAGATGGGTTCTCTTTATTGGACATGACTGGAACATGAATACTGCTGCGAGAGCGAAAGAGAGAGGGGAGGAGAGAGAGAGATAAAGAAATAGAAAGCCAGAGAAGGAGGCAGAGACAAACAGATGGAGAGATTAACTCTCTGTCAGATGGAGAGAGAGAGAGAGAGAGAGAGAGATCTGCAAAGATGGATGTATGCAGCCAGGCTTGTCTTTGCCTTATAAAGATGGTGGAGGAGGTGCCATTGTATGGCTCTGCTCTCTCTGCTGCCGCGCCACATAACTTATTCATACCACCATGGCACTTTCACAGCCTAATGGGCGCCTATGTTACTCTAAACAGGCCAGCCTGACCTCCCCTCCCCTACACTCCACTCCTCTAGATTAAGACACTCATTAAAACTAAAGCAGCAGTAATGTCTTCCCATTTCCCCCATCAGACAAGTCACACAAAATGACTAATGAACTCAGGTTATGCTATCTATCAACACTGCCTTGCAAAGCCAATAAAGGGCTATATAAGAAAGTACAATGTTTCACATAAAAAAATAGCTTAATCTGAAGAGACTTCCTTCCATTCTAGATGTTTCCAGCTATAAAGTCAGCTTTTCTACATTCAGGTCAAGCCATAATGTTTCAATGCTTCACTCCATATACAAAGTATGAGTGCAGGCAATACGGCCCGGAGGGGAGATGTGTGTGTGCCTATGTGGGGGTGGGGTTGCCTACACAATGCAGTCGCTCCACAGTGATGTATGCTGTATGGGCGACTGCTTGGCTTGCATCATCGGTCGGTCTGTGTAAACCCTAGGATAGGCTGCTGTACGTATAGAGGGGGACAGATGTGTGTGTGTGTGTGTGCACGCTGTGTGTGTGTATACTTGGCTGCTGTATTGAGGGGCTCCACACTACGGTAGTGCTTCTTCTATCCCAACTCACAGCCAATGTAATGCTGCTGGTCTGTCAGAACTCGGATCAAATCCCTAGCTCTGCAGTCCTTGCTGACACATCCACTCTGCATTGAAAAATTGGGAGAGTGAGAGTGTGTGTTGTGTGTTATGTGTGTGTGTGTATGCGAGAGAGAGGACTCCTTTCTGCATGCTCAAACACAGCATACTGAACAGTGAACCTCTACCGCCACCACGTGGCCAAACAACACATTGCACAGGATGCTAGCTCAAACAGAGGACTGGCCCTGCTTTGTCAATTTCTTATTTTCAGATTTTTTTCTCCATGTCATGTCCCTTTTACCATACACACTAGATTTAGATACAGCAACTGATTCTATTATAGGACATTTAAACGCCACTACTTCTCCATCAAAACCATCTCCATTTTACAGCAGGTCAATCCAACATCCCCCGTATTAGTGCAGAATTCTGAGGGAAAAGCCTGAGCAAGCATCCACAGACAGGAGCTGCATAATGAGGTAGGTCACATTGTGTTCTCATCAGCTAAGCTAAGCGTCCCCCTGGCAAGCATACAGTGACAGAGTTCAGGGTTCAACAGCAGGGCGAGCACCAGGTCCTGTCTCGGATTGACCAGACCAGCAGAGTTAGGTAATACATTCACCCCAGCCTCAACCTCAGCACTTTCCTCAATGAATGACCAATGCAGGGGGAGAACAGAGGGATTCAGCACCACAGATTATGCTCAACGTCCTTTAGAATAGACTGATGACACTGCCTATCGAGCTAGTCACCAAATTACTAGAATGGAATGTGTAGAGTACTGAAGCAGAGTTGAGATTGAAGTTAAGATTTGTAAGTGGAAAAGAATGTAGGGTTACGCAGTGTTTCCCCTACCATAGATCTGTTCCCCTGGACAATTTTGTTGCATCAATTTTGAATTAGGAAATACTGGCAGGGTTTTCCTACACAGGACCTTTTTGGGCAATTGGTACCCAAGGCTCTCACCTTTGGTAGCGTATGCTTCTGCAATCATGGAGAGACGGTAGACGGGGGCTCCCACCAGCACCAGCTCGTCCAGGGTCACTTTGCCATACTGGTTGATGGCCTCACTGTAGTCTCCCTCCACGTAGGACAGCTTGGCCATCAACATACTAGCCTCTTGCATGTAGCCCGGCTAGGCACGAAAGGTAAGAGAAGAGACAGATAGTGTGTAGCCATATGTTTTCTCCTGAGCACAAAAACACGTGTAGCTAAATGTTCATGTTTCAGAGAAAAAGGGTACAAAGAAGCAGCGCAAGGGAGTGAGGAAGTGATATGAGGATATACAATTCAAAGGGGATTCTCTGTATGAGAAAGCAGTGTAAAGCCAGATCCTGAGTAAAACAGGGCTACCCTTTTGCAGTATTATAATACTGTTATAAGACTGGACTACACTGTTATAACACTGTTACAAGACTAAACTTGACCGGAGACTGGACATATGACGGATACTAATGGCTATAGGTGAAGTCTACTGTATTATGATTAACATCTACCTTGAGGTTCCCTCGGTCCAGGGCAGCGGTCAGGTGCTTGCGGACCTCCACAAGCCGGGGTCTTGGGCCCCTGGGGCTGGCCCCCTGCTTGATAGGGTTCTCCTTGAGGTACTGCTGGAGCTTGGCTTCCCCCAGCAGCAGCTCCCCCAGGTCATCTGAAACACAAACAGAGTTTAGTCTATACCTCCAGCAGTGGAGGCTCCTCAGAGGAGGAAGGGAAGGACCATCCTCCTCAGTGAATTTCATACAAATAAAAATAGTGAAATATTTAAAAAGTTTAGATAAAACTATACTAAATATATTCACGTCACCAAATAATTTATTAAAAAACACTGTTTCGCAATGAAGGTATACAGTAGCCTCAACAGCACTCTGTAGGGTAGCGCCATGGTGTAGAAGGAGGACAGCTAGTTTCCTTCCTCCTCTGGCTACATTGATGTCAATACAAAACCTAGGACGCTCACCCCCTTCCATAAACTTACACAATAATTATGACAGTTTCCAGAGGATGTCCTCCAAACTATCAGAGCTCTTGCAGCATGAACTGACATGCTGTCCACCCAATCAAAGGATCAGAGAATGAATCTAGTACTGAAAGCATAAGCTACAGCTAGCTAGCACTGCAGTGCATAAAATGTGGTGAGTAGTTGACTCAAAGAGAGAGCAAGACAATAGTTGAACAGTTTTCAACATGAAGGAGAAGCAAGCGAGAGAGAGCTAGCTTTTTTTTTTTACTTTCACTTAGCTAGCGAATGCAGCTAGCTAGTTTAGCCTACTCAAACACCCGGCTCAAAAAGAGAGGGATGCTATGTTAGATATCTGGCTATGGCTATCCAACACTCTTCCAAGTCAAGATAAGCTTTTGGTTTTATACGTTTCTTGCCACCAGGGCCCGCCGTTGTAACTGCTAAACTGTTTAGTGTACTGCATGATTGTAGTGGGTTTACTAATGCGTTATTTAGCTATGTTGACTATGATGTTAGCTAGCTAATATAGTGAGAACGATGTAGGCTGTGTGTAGAGGTTAGCAGTTATGATATGAAGGTTTGTTGTGCACTGAAGTCCAAAAGCGAAGGAAAAAGGTGAGAGGAGGAGAGCGAGTAGATGCGAGAAGGAATTATACAACGAGCAAAATGGTCATGCTGTTTGTATGTGCCTGCGATGAAAGTGAACTGTGTTTGCGTGTGATCAGGGGTGTATTCATTCCACCGATTCTGTTTAAAAATGTCTCTTAAAAGGGAAGCAAACGGAAACAAAACAAATGGAAACAAAACGGGGATAAACATACCTGAATTTGTCCAATAGAAACTCTTGTTTGCAACTGTTGGACTAATAATTACACCCTTGATCAGCTAGGTGCAGGCAAGAGTGTGCAAGGTGGTATTGAATGTATCACTGTCTGTGCACATACGTTGTAAATTTTCATTAATAGTCTAGGTTGTAGCAACTTCCTGATGGGTATATGGATTTGAGTATCATGTAGTAGCCTAAACTGGGCTGGGTGAATGAAATAGGAATGACAGTAATCCAATATGCTGTAATAGAAATAAGGTATTCTGATAAATAATATTATCATCCTCCCTCATCCTAAACGTCACAGCCCGCCACTGACTTCCAGTATGGTTGATGAATCATGATATGTAATGTAGCCTACCCTCCCAGTTCAACAGGCTCGTATTCACTCGGCAACAAACAGAAGGAAACATACTGAAACAGGGAAAGACTACCTGACCTTATCCAATAAAAATAAAACTTGTTTTTGTTTATAAGCACTAATGAATATGACCCAGGCTACAGGCCACTGATTATTTACCAAATAGGCCCACTACTTGAGTCATATGTGGGATGACAACACACATCATTTTCCAATAATATAGCAGAGGTAAACACAGATCAGCCAACCCTGGCACTAACATGCAGATTCCTTTACGATCTGTACAATACTCCAGCATCAGTATTCAGCAACAAATGTACATTTAAAGTTGATAGGGATAAAAGGGAATGTATGGAGACCCAAAACTGCTGGCTGGAAAAGGATAGGCCGAAATCTTGTCTCCTTGATGCAAAAAGACAGTCACAAAAAATTGAGAAGCCTGGTGTGGTGCAATATGTTTGTAGGGTGTGAAGCAGGTCTGTACTACAGAGAAACATACTGGTCAAACAAGATTAGTAGTAATATTATTATTCAACACCTCAATGTCATGCTTTGTTGTATTTTAAAGCGACTTGTAGGCTAATCCAGTTTGTTAAAAGTTGGTTAACTGCCCCCCTATGCTCTGGTCTGACTGACACAAGAAGGCATGTCAGTTAACTTCAACAAAACATACTTGCATACCAAAATATGAAATTTATGCCGCGTTCAAATCATGCATGACGTCAGTGATCAGAGCTCGAGAAAGAGGCCGGAGAGTTCCCAGTTGTTTTGAACGCGGCATTAAAGGTGAAGTTAGATGACATCATCATCATTACAGTAAAACGACTCCCTGCTTACATGCTATTGCGCACAGATTTCAATTTTGTTTATGTTGATTTCAGTAAGCAGGAGGTCGCTCCACTGTCTACGATGGTCATTGATATGCAGGACTAAATAATCTTAAAATACTTCTATGAAGTCAACCAATGCAAGTGGTAAGATAGCTAGTTATTAACTCAGTAAAATTATTTTGAACTATTTCCTGAGTGAGAACTTTCAACAAGTATGCACAGTGGGAATACTCTGTCCAAGTTAGTTAGCTACAGTAGCTAGGCTGGCTTGCCCTGAAATTACAGAAAAGTGAGTGCGTATGCACGATCAAATGAGCTTTGGGTTTTCGCTAAATATAAACTATACCGGTGTGTTGAAGATCATTATTTCGTTCTTGCAGACGCTTGACCTCTAGAAATAGGTGGCTAGCTGGAAACGAATCGTAATTGACATTTCATTCACGTAGATGCGCTGACGTGGTTAGGAAAGCCCGTGGATTCTGCTCCCCTGTCCAGGCCCCAAATCATTAAATCAACGGCAGAGCAAATCTTACCATTTGATATTAGTTTGGCAGAGAGCTGCAGTAAAAGCTCTGGTATCTTGTCCCACTGCCCTTCCGAACGGCATCGTTCTATCTCTGTCTCGATTCGTGACCCAGACTTTCTCGCTGTCATTTTCAGTTCAGACTCTTTAACAGAGACCAAAACACGAAAGCTACAAAGCATCAGCTGCGGCACGGGTTGGAAAAATTAATCGGAAGGGAAGCAGCGACACCCACCGGTAGCTGTCACTCACATCTGTCAGATTAATTACATTAGCAGACGGTCTTATCCAGAGCGACTCAATTAGTCAGTTCATACATGGTCATACTTTTTTTTCCTCGTTCTGGTCCCCCGTGGGAATCAAACCCACAACCTTTGCAACCGCCATGCTCTACCATCTGAGATACACGGACTATTAACGTTTTATTGCCATTTCCAAAAATGCAAGGACATAATCACATAGCTATGTATTGTTTCACCATGTTTACTTTTTGTTTAGTCTACTTTTGTTTTAATGAACAGGCAGTCATGATGAAATCGAAATACTTAATACCACATTCATATTGATACTTTCTCCCAAAAGGCTTTAGTTCAAGAACAGACTACTCCTTGCTCCAAACTTGCTTACAACATCCAAGTAATTTGTTCTGCTTTTGACAACAAAACAGTTCATATTATTTTCACACCAACATTCACATTAGTACACTTCAATACACATTTCAAATATTGATCTTAGTCTTGGCAGTAGAGTTTGGGCAAGTCAAAAAGCTTTTTAACAACAAAAACAGCTTTCCGTAATACAAAAAACACTTGGCTGTTTAGGTAGGAGAAACAGGCTGTTGCAAATGATGGTATTGCAACTTTTATACATGAAACAAGACTGGAATGTCCAAACTGCGCTTTGATTTAGGGGCATACTGTATCTTTAGCCCAAGTAAAACAGCTGAAGATATACATTTGTTTACTCTGTTGTAGAAATGTAGACATAGATGCTGACCTCAACAAGAACACATGACATGAGATTATGGAAAAGGTAAGTGTAGAAAAAGTAATGTGCATTTCACTGGCTCTTCTTAGAAACTTGCTTGGGCTCAAAAAATATCCAGAAAGTTTAAAAAGAGAGATTTTTCCCTTTTTATATAAACCCACAGCCTCTCAAAGTGAGGTACAAGTAGGGTTGAAAAGTTCTGGTAACTTTTCCAAAATTCACCGGTTTTAAAGAAATCTAGGGTGGCGGATTGAGGATTTCCTGCTTATTCTCTTCTGATTCTGGGACACTTTCAACCTGGTTTTCTGGAAAACGTGGGAACGTTACTAGAATTTTAAAACCCTATGTAGGAATGTCAATTAAGACAGACAGCAATAAACAAATGAATACTGCATTGGAAGATGTAAGACATAAGGATTATGTCTTACAGACAGTTATACAGACAGTCATCACCGGTGCCGTACCACTAACAAAGAATTGATCATAAGTTACAACTAGCAGAGACGGGTATGGTAAGAGATAATGGATACTTGGCAATGTTACATGAGGCTGATATACTGATCTATACCCATGTAACTTTCTATAGATTTTACAGTGTAAGTCCAATATACTGTACATTTTCTCATCTGAATGCTTTGAGCTACTGTTAAGGCAAACCTGTAGAAAAAGAGTGAAAACTAAATTTTCTCCATATCCCTGTCTTGCCCAATAAAGATGCCATTGGAACATGGTCATATTAACACAAACAGTCACACACACAATACTATTTAGAGGACACACACCTATCTCATCAAATTACAAAAAAATTGTATTTCATATAAATTGTATTTTAAGTATAGATAACATTCCATTCAGACTTCCTTATAAAACTTAAAACTGGTAGAAGATGGCACCGTGGGGATCTTTGAATAACTCCTCAGCTTTGGCGAGGGAGTGGTGCAAGTTGACCTGAGAATTAAGAGTGTTTGATAGTGTATTTGCCTTTCTGGAGCTGAGAGATGTACAGCTTGGATTTGCTGCCATCAAGTCGTTTGAACCAAACCTCATCGTGGTTGATTGTGGTAATTATGGCTCTTTGGATAGAGGGGGGGGGGGGGGGGGGCAAGAGAAGAAGATTAAACATTGAAATGGTTAGAAAAAGGACAAAATACTTTTCATCCAAAAAATAATACCAGTATCTGCACCTTGTGGGAAATTCATCTTTCTTGTCGATGCATATCGTCTGTCCACGGCAGTACCATTCTCCGTCATAACACAACTTTCCCTCTTCTGATCGAGCGTTATGCTCATACTTTTCATTCTTATTGGTGGAGACTGGAATTTAATGTTTGGTGGAAACAAAAAAAAGAGTTAGTCACAAAAGTAGACACTTCAAGTTGGTATAGTAACTTGCTAACATTAAATTGTGTTTATTTACTTATGGTGTTCATTCATAGTTTGGTTCAGAAACCAAAAAGGGACAAGATCTCAGACAATAACAGAATAGAGTGATGTAACATTACAGCAGAATTCAAAATTGAATTCATAATTGAAGGTGAGGCTTACCATCAGTCTTACCTCTGTGAGGTCCCAAAGTAGCCACAGCCTTTAAGATATTAAAATTGTTAGAATATGATCATAATCATCATATAAATCCCAAACATACTAATATAACAATAATACGATAATATATAATATGACATTTAGCAGACGCTTTATTCAAAGAGACTTAGTCACACTTTTTAGTCATACATTTTTATGTATGGGTGATCCCGGAATCGAACCCACTATCCTGGCGTTACAAGTGCCAGGCTCTACCAACTGAAGCTACAGAGAACCATACTATGCATCTACGAGGCAAGGTACCTTTCTGATTGCTGTCCAGTCCTCCAGTATATCCAAGTCTTGTAACATGTAGACAATATATGGTCGTACGAACGTTAAGGAAATACTGGTATGTAAAGGCAAGTGTGTGTGTGGAATGGGTGGGGGGGGGGGACAAGTACACACATAACACAGACCAACAAATTTCTGTTGAGACTCAGATGAAAGAGGATATCTGACACAACAACTGGCTTCTTCTTTTTGTCTGGACTAAATGGATCTTTCCTCTTGTTCTTCCTTGACTGCAGCTCATCATTCCAGAGCTCTGTGGAAAGAAGGGTCAATGAGGAGAGGGAATATTAAGACATGGCACTATTGGACAGTTTCCTGGACACAGACTAAGCCTAGTCCTGGACTAAAAAGCATGCTCGATTAAAATATATTTTAAATTCTAGTCCAGGACTAAACTAGCAATTGTGTGGAGAACTAGCCATTTGAGAGCTGGGTTATGTATGCTACGTTAGTGGCCCACATAATGACTTGGCAATACCTGAGGTTATGTCTATACTGTGCCTGTCCTCCTCCAGTCGCCTGATATTTTCCACAAGTTCACTCTGCACTGTATCAAACAATAGCAGCTTCTCACTCTGAGACAAACAAAGAGGAATCAATGGTTACAAATTATCATAAATTAAGACATTATACAAATAAATTAATGTGACATCCGAGGTTTGAAGATGGACATGGGTAGAGCTATGAAATGTGGACTTCCCAACGACAATGCTCACCTCCCAGTGCTGAAATGCTGCTTGGATTTCACAGTCGTACTTGTTTTTTACAGACTCTATACAGAGCTCCCGGTAGATCCCTGAGAAGGAAAACAATTTGACAGTGAGACATGCCAGCATATTGTTCATTCAATTTCTAGATGACAATTAGGAAACCTTAATGTATTCATCTGGTGTTCAATGCCACAGCTGTTTGTGAAATCAGTTTAAAGCTATATAAATAATGTACAGTTGAAGTCGGAAGTTTACATACACCTTAGCCAAATACATTTAAACTCAGTTTCACAATTCCTGACATTTAATCCTAGTAAAAATTCCCTGTTTTAGGTCAGTTTGTTTTAAGAATTTGAAATGTCAGAATAATAGTAGAGAATGATTTTTCAGCTTTTATTTCTTTCATCACATTCTCAGTGGGTCAGAAGTTTGCATACACTCAATTAGTATTTGGTAGCATTGCCTTTAAATTGTTTAACTTGGGTCAAATGTTTCAGGTAGCCTTCCACAAACTTCCCACAATAAGTTGGGTGAAATTTGGCCCATTCCTCCTGACAACTGGTGTAACTGAGTCAGGTTTGTAGGCCTCCTTGCTCGCACACGCTTTTTCAGTTGTGCCCACAAATATTCTATAGGATTGAGGTCAGGGCTTTGTGATGGCCACTAATACCTTGACTTTGTTGTCCTTAAGAAATTTTGCCACAACTTTGGAAGTATGCTTGGGGTCATTGTCCATTTGGAAGACCCATTTGCGACCAAGCTTTAGCTTCCTGACTGATGTCTTGAGGTGTTGCTTCAATATATCCACATAATTTTCCTTCCTCATGATGCCATCTATTTTGTGAAGTGAAGTGCACCATTCCCTCCTGCAGCAAAGAACCCCCACCACATGATGTTGCCACCCCCGTGGTTCACGGTTGGGATGGTGTTCTTCGGGTTGCAAGTCTCCCCCTTTTTCCTCCAAACATAACGATGGTCATTATGGCCAAACAATTCTATTTTTGTTTCATCAGACCAGAGGACATTTCCTCCAGCATCTTCACAAGGTCCTTTGCTGTTGTTTTGGGATTGATTTGCATTTTCTGCACCAAAGTACGTGCATCTCTAGGAGACAGAACGCGTCTCCTTCCTGAGTGGTATGACGGCTGAGTGGTGGCATGGTGTTTATACTTGCGTAGTAATGTTTGTACAGATGAACGTGGTACTTTCAGGCATTTGGAAATTGCTCCCAATGATGAATCAGACTTGTGGAGGACTACAATTATTTTTCTGAGGTCTTGGCTGATTTCTTTTGATTTTCTCATGATGTCGAGCAAAGAGGCACTGAGTTTGAAGGTAGGCTTTGAAATACATCCATAGGTACACCTCCAATTGACTCAAATGATGGCAATTAGCCTATCAGAAGCTTCTAAAGCCATGACATTATTTTCTGGAATTTTCCAAGCTGTTTAAAGGCACAGTCAACTTAGTGTATGTAAACTTCTGACCCACTGGAATTGTGGTATAGTGAATTATAAGTGAAATAATCTGTAAGTAAACAATTGTTGGAAGAATTACTTGTGTCATGCACAAAGTAGATGTCCTAACTGACTTGCCAAAACTATAGTTTGTTAACATGAAATCTGTGGAGTGGTTGAAAAATGAGTTTTAATGACTTCAACCTAAGTGTATGTAAACTTCTGACTTCAACTGTAATCCAAAGATTAGCTTGCGACTTACCAGCAACCTTAGTTCTGATCTGCATGTTCTCTTGAAGATTTGCTAGGGGGTCTAAGTACTCCGAAGCCTTGCCTGCAATCACCTCCTGGAGTTTGGCATCCACCTGACTCAACCTCTCCTTGTACAACCTGAACAAAAACAGCATTCGCTACAATTGGTTAACCTTAGTTACATTAATCTGTTTGACACACTGTGATGGAATTGAGACATATTTATAATGTAAATCCATTCAGTGACTTACTGGTCTTTCAGGTCTCCAAATTGTTTCTCCAGACTTGTCATTTCATCAAGGCACTCCACCCTTCTCCTTTCACAGTCCTCATCATCCATCTCTACAATGCATGCATGATGTCCAAAATACCAATTAAACACATTAGATGCATTTATGCAACGTGTAGAAAATCACTTGTAATTTACAAACAAACTGGGTTGTTAAAACAATTCTTACCCGAGCTGTCCCCATCCTCTGACACGGACGAGCTCTCAGTGTCATCCTCGTCTGAACTGCTCCCCTCTTGTTCGGGATAATCGACTTCCATCTCCTCGTGGTTACTCTCTTTCTTTTCTCGAGAATGTACCGGCATGTTGTCTTCCTTGCCTGGATTTTAATCAGAACCGTTGTATCACAATGCCAAATATATGAACTAGTCATAATAATGCTATCTTTAGCTAGTTCAAAGTTTGAACTTACCTTCAACTACTAACAGAATAATTTTGTTTTGTACTTCCAACAAAATAGATGGAAAACTGCCAAAATCGTTGAAAAGTTAACGTAAATTCGCGAAAAAAACAACCACAAAAAACACCGGAAATTAAGATAGCTCGCTTGTTAGTTAGCAGGTAAAGTTAGCTTTCGAAAACTACACATGAGTTAATCGGATGATATTAATATATCGGTAATATTAGTATTTAAAAAATTAGCAAAAGCACAATAAAGAAACAGAAAGATAAATAATAAATAATATCCTGTTTTGTCCGATTGAATAAGCGGTAAGCATTGGTGGAAAGCTAGCTAACGTTAGCTAGCTAGCCAGCAAGCGCCCAAGCTAAAAACAAACGATACATCGCAGCGGTTCACTGGCGCGTAATTGACGTAGATTTTGATGCTAGGGAAATGTAGTTGTTTTATAACAATTTCACCATCTAGTAATCTTACAAAAGGGGAGAACTCAAACTACGTTCCCCACGGTTTGACAAATCTGCACACCATCTTGTTAGACCATACAAATCAAATCAAGAAAAGTTGAGAATGAGAGCATTTTTTCGACATTTCAAATGATATGCTGATAATTAAAGCATGCGTGAAACCTTATGTAAGTCAATATGTAGTTACAGTAGTACTGTGACTAGATATTTCAGTAAATACTGTCAGTATTTTCACTTTGCTAAATTAGCTTTCAGATCTAGATCTCAATTTGAGGTAATTTGCTGTTACCTGTCCAGTTCCAATCAAATTAATGCATTTGGAGGCAGAGAGACAGGCATAATTGCGGGAATTGTCGACTGTGTTGCAGCACCCCCTGAAAAATCAGAATAAAAAAACAACATTATTTAAACATATGATAATTGTATTCTCCCAATAAAGTAACCTTACCCTAACACCGTTACCTGCACTGGGCCTTTACTAGTCCTGTATTAGCGAACTGATAGAGCCTTCTGTAGCACTGCACTTTTCTTAATTTGCATGTACACTTTTTTACATTGCTAAAGCATGTGAAATAAACCAAAGATACAACAATAATGACAAAAACAACGAAGCGAATTAAACAAAACAAAGACAAAAACAGAGAGTAAGCATTACACACAACAAAAGTTTATATCGCGCTCTCTCTCTCTGCCTATTGGTTGATAGTCACAGAACACAGTACGATAAATGTAGACTAATACAGTGCACTTTTAACTTTTCCATATAATCTGAAACTTGCTTTTTTATTACATGGTGCACCAACAAGTAGTGGTATTTAAAGTGAAAATTACAGATTGCTTTCTTGCTTGGGAAACATTATGCAATCCATTAGGATGAATCAAACCAGACGCTACATAAAAATATGAATCATTTATTTTTTTCTACCAGATTGCAGCGTTGAATTGCTCTGATTTCAATTAACTTTTTTTTTTTCATATCTCAAACTCCGCCATGTTTTGAGATTTTGGGGGAGAGGTGTGTTGCTAGCAACATTTTACATAAGCTCTTATCTGCAAAATGCACACCTCTCACCGACTTCTATCTATTTGTATACATGTTATCGTCCTTGAAGGCTGTTAGGTCGCAGTACATCATCAAATGATAACGGACCCCCAGCTCTCTTGTGGTTAGCATTCTTCTGAAGAAGATTAACAGCTTGCTCTCCCCTAGTACATATTCGTTCGTCTCCTGCTTTCGGAATGTTCTCCAAAAAGCCTCATGGGGACGTCAAAAAATCAACACCGAAAGTGTTGGATCCAAAAAAAGATGTACTGACACGCCTAAAACACCTGCGGATCGTTATAGGTAAGTCGAAGTTAGACATTTTGTCGGCTATCTTGCTGGGTTAGCTATAGCTTAATGCTACATATAAACCAAAGCTATCCTAGCTGAAGTGAGCTCGCGGCTTTTATCTGGGTTTTTTTATGCAGAGTAACTAACTAGCAAACGTGCCTAATTGTTGCTACTCCATCATTGGACAGATTGGAAGCATACAGTTGTTGCTAGCCATTATAAAATGTATTGTGTAATTGCAATGCTTAAAGTGAATTTGATGTGCTGGTCGAATACTGATTGTAATCACAGTGGCTCAAGCTGGTCCATATCTATTTTATTCTGTTCTGCAAAGAATTCGAGACGTCAACCATGTTTTGATTTGGTCAGAGTTATCCGGGGTTCTTGGGACGTTCTTAACCTTAACGCTTACCCTAACCATTTTAAATGTCAACTTCAATGGGGTAGGGACGTCCCATATCGCGGATCGTTTTGATATACAGTCCCGTTTGTCATTATTTCTTCATTGAGTTATCTCTGTCTTGCCCCTTGCCTTCTGCACAATTTGTGGACTAAAGGTGCGACATACTAGAACCAGATTTGAGATTTCAGGCAATTAGCTAATTGAAGGAGTTCATCAAGAACTGCCTGCAAGACAGTCTGTCTGGAGGTTGGGCTTGGGTCTGTGAACAGCACTGGGTGGACCCTGTGAAATAACAGCAGATGTAAACCGGCGCTTCCTTTAGGATTTGTCAGGAAAGTCAGTCCTAGAGAGAGCAGAGTCCTACTGGTTCATCAAGAACTGCCTGCAAGACAGAGTCTGTCTGGAGGTTGGGCTTGGGTCTGTGAACAGCACTGGGTGGACCCTGTGAAATAACAGCAGATGTAAACCGGCGCTTCCTTTAGGATTTGTCAGGAAAGTCAGTCCTAGAGAGAGCAGAGTCCTACTGGTTCACCAAAAGGTCCTGAGTTTAACGCCAAAAGCCATCTTGTTGCATGGTCTGTTCCAAGGCTTTAAAAAATATGATCTTGGGAGGAAATGGACTAGATGGTTAAATTATGTTGTATTTGTAGAAGCTATGAAAAATATGAACTTCATGGCATTGTGACTTGTGAGTGAAACATTGCTGCTCCATCTCATGAACCCATTTCCACTATTGTGTTCAATGCACAAACCAGGTTTCCTATTTCCCCAGTACAGCAACTGGTGTAGGAACACAGACTGTCATCATGCCATTGTGCGTATGTGCCAGTAGCTGATGGAGCATTCAAGACTACTGTAAACATACACAAATCATGACGTCAGTGATCTTCAGGTTGGAATGTCGGCGCTCTAGAAGGATGCCTGAGTTTCCGACTTGGAATTCTGAGTTGGATGACTGTTCAAAACCAATTTTTCCCCTAGCTGTCTTGAATGCACTGTATGAAGTCGCAGATTTCCAAGTTACCAGTTGAAACAGCATAGCCAAATACTGTGTAATAATAGTGTAATGTGTTTATATGAGATGTGTTAGGCCTAGCGTTTCGTCTTATTGGATGTTGCTGAATTAAGAAATAAATATCTAGCTAATTCATGTAAAACTATAGGCTAATAATATAACTTTTTAGTATAGCAAAAAAATTGGCTAATTGGGACAGTGTAGAGTCATGATTTTAGGGCTGTGCCTTAGCTATCTGTTGAAGCTACTTTTATTTCAAAGTGCTGCACATACAGTGTACACCTAGAGTGGCTTCAGTTTGCCATGGAGTAGGTTAAGAACTGCACTCTCTGGAAATTGGATGGGTAAGCCCTGGCCAGCTCACTCTCCATTGGGAATTTCAGGCCCAGATCACAATCACACAATCATGTTGGGGATATAGGCTAGGCCTAGTAGAGAGAAGTGTGGCTGTGGTGCGGTACTGCCTGACCATAATGGCAGCTGAGCAACGAGGGACAAGCTTCAGACATGACGCCACACAGGATGTGTAGCCTAAGCTCAGTCAGTGTTTCCCATAGCTTAATCAACATCCAGGGCTTCTTTAAACAAAATCTTCAATGGAAAAACAAAAAAACTCATTTATTTGTTAAATGCTTCATAAACAACAGGCGTAGACTAACAGTTAAATGCTTACTTACTGGCCCTTCCCAACAATACAGAGCAAAGGAAAATAGAGAAATAATAGAAAAGTAATAATAATAATATTAGATACACAATGAGTAACGATAACTTGGCTATATACAAGGGGTACCAGTACTGAGTCGATATGCAGGTTTACCAATAGAGGGGTGGGGGATCTAGTTATTTTTAAATGTGGATCATTTCAAGCAGCAGTAGGCTAAACATTGTGGCACCTGGCAAGTGGTAGACTAACTCACAACAACACCCACACCAGTTGAAATCCACTTTTTCGAGCTGAAAGACGATGACCAGAGCATACCCGTGATGTTGCACAACGATTTAAGTCAAGTTATCGTGTTAGTCAAAGTATGAAATGTTTGGGCTTGAAGTGACATTTGAACTGCCCACTTCATAGGGCTGGGCGATATGGCCAAAATATCAAATTATGATATACAGTGCATTCGGAAAGTATTCCGACCCCTTGACTTTTTCCACAGTTTGTTACATTACAGCCTTATTCTAAAATGGATACAATTAAATTAAATCTTCATCAATCTACACGTAATACCTCATAATGACAAAGCTAATTGGGACAGTGTAGAGTCATGATTTTGCAAATGTATTAAAATTAAAAAACAGAAAGTATTCAGACCCTTTGCTATGAAGCTTGAAATTGAGCTCAGTTACATCCTGTTTCCATTGATCATCCTTGAGATGTTTCTACAACTTGTTTGGAGTCCACCTGTGGTAAATTCAATTGATTAGATATGATTTGGAAAGGCACACACCTGTCTATATAAGGTCCCACAGTTGATAGTGCATGTCAGAGCGAAAACCAAGCAATGAGTGGACAATGATTTTGAGTTACAAAGACTATTATACATTTTAAATAAACTATTACACAAAAATGTGTATATGAAAATCATAACTGATACACAGATCAGTAGAAATGGTAAGATAAATTGGCATTCCAAATGCAAAAGGTCGCCTGTGTCTATATATGGAAAAATAAATATTTAAAAATGATGTTTTTTGCCAGGCATTATGGGACCCATGTAATCCAAAAAGTTATACTTTTGACTCCTCTGGCCATTGAACATTCTTCCAAGAGTCTTTATGATCATCCAGTTGCTTCAAGGTGCTTTTTGGCTAACTTGAGTAAACTCTTTGGACGAGATGGGTCCCATTATGTCTGGCGAAAACCAAACAATGCATTCCACAGTAAGAACCTTATACTAACGGTCCAGCAAGATGGTGGTAGTGTGATGTTTTGGGGATGCTTTGCTGCCTCGGGACCTGGACGACTTGCCTTAATAGAAGGAAACATGAATTCTGCTCTGTATCAGATGATTCTACTGGAGAATGTCAGGCCATCCATCTGTGAGCTGAAGCTCAGCTGGGTCATGCAACAAGACAATGATCCAGAACACACAATCAAGTCTACATGAAAATGGTTAAAAAGCAACAAATTTGAAGTTTTGAAATGGCCTAATCAAAGTCCTAATTGAGATGTTGTGGCGGGACTTGAAACAAGCAGGTCATGCTTAAAAAACCCAAAATGTCGCTGAGTTCAAGAGTGGGCCAAAATTCCTCCATAGCTATGTGTTAGACTGATCAACAACTACAGGAAGCATTTGGTTGCAGTCATTGCAGCTGAAGGTGGCAAAACTAAGGCTGTTGCGGTTTCAGGCTGCTTACCACTCTCTCCCAAAATGCATCATCCAGGAGGATCCTCTTGATGGGGCTGTCCATATCAGCACTGTGATATGGCCATTTCTTGGAGAGAAATGGCAATTTCGAGCTCGAGCAAGACATTTATCAGCATTTCTCTGACTACTTTTCTCCATTGAGTCAAAAAAACCTCTGATTCCAGGAGGACCATGAGTTGTTGCTACCAATAAGGTGTCTGATTCATAATTTTCACCTCGATTAGAAGTAGAGGGACTTTTGTCAGAGGATGCTTATTGTGAGCGCAGACCAGATGATTCTGCATCTTTGTTGCATTCTTCACATATGATTTGGCACAGTATTTGCAAATGTACACATCTTTTCCTTCTACATTATCTGCAGTGAAGTGTCTCCACACATCAGATAGTGCCCGTGGCATTTTCCTGTAAAGATTAGAAATGAGTAAAACAAACCCAAATACAATTCCATGTACAGATAAATAGTTAAACAGTTAGATTAAAAAAACTCCTTTGTAAGATAAATGTTTTAAAATGTAACATGTATGGAAACAGGTGAATTAACACTCCTCAGTTAGCAGGCTCAAGCAAGCTAAAACCCACATGTTAGCAAAAACTAACTAGCAGAAATTATTTAATCACACTGTAGGCTACTATTTACTAGTTAACACAAAATAATGTATGTCATATTAAATATATTCAGACAGTGTAGTAGCTCAATAACATCTCATTAGTGTGCAAGATCTTGAGAATCAGCTGTACATGTGTTGGAAGAGTGCACTGCACATGTGATGGAAGAATGCACTGTGCATGCAGAGGGTTGCAATTCCATTGAATTGGGGATAGTTTAACCAAAATATGCCACAAGACCTAGAATTGCCTTGTGTATCCCACAAAAAAGGTTCACTGTTATAAGCTAATTCTTTTGATGAATTTAAGCAAATTTCCCCAAATTCCAGGGTTTAACTTCCCATGGAAAATTTCTGGAAATTTTCCGACCATTTGCAACCCTAGTTGCTACCATGCTGTGTTGTCATGTGTTGCTGCCATGCAATGTTGTTGACTTATGTCTCTCGTTATGTAGTGTTGTCTCTCTTGACTTGATATGTGTTTTTTGTCCTCTATTTTTATTTAATTTATTAATATTTTTAATCTCAGCCCTGCAGGAGGCCTTTTGCCTTTTGGTAGGCCGTCATTGTAAAAAAGAGTCTGTTCTTAACTGACTTGCCTAGTTAAATAAAAAATATATGTAACACTAAATGAATGTGACGGAGCTTGATTGCGCCGCACACACAGGGAGAAGAACACTCTGGGCCGCAAAAGACATTCATTTTTTTGGGGTGCATTACGGCCACAAAGGGGATGCCGCCGTGAAGTTCGAGGCATTATCAAGTCCTGGTCAAATTGTGAATGAGAGACTATTGGAGTGTGTACAGCCTGCACAAAAAAAAGCAGAGCTGATTGCCTTTCAAGCGACATTTTTCAAATCATCATTAGAATCTCATCATGCAGCCTTGCAATGTATTAAAAATCTAAACGTATAGCCCAACGTTTTTGTAGAACAACTAAAGTTCTAAATTAAGCATATATGAATACCTATTTCTTTGTTAACTGCTCAACACAGAATAGCTGCATGTGCGTACTCCCTCAAATCGTTTGGAGAAAATATTTATAATTTATTCAGCTTGGTTCTGTTGTATTTTTCATACTATAAAATTATTCCACGGAATTATAAGCAAATCTTGTCTGCTAAATGAACTAGTGTAGCCCACAGCCGTTTGGCATAGCCACATCAGGACCTAACATAAGGACAACTCAGAGTATGCTATTATTTTCTTCTGAAATAGACTACATTTTCTTCATATCACACCTCTTTAGACTTATTGTGAAGGTGTAGGCTATATTACATGGATTTATTAGACTTTTTAAAATGGCTTGTAGGCTATGTGTGGAAGCCAAGAGATGCTAAATGTGTATGTTAATTTGCGGTCAATTACAGTGAGAGCGACAGTTATTTGCTTGACAATCAGCGGCTTATGTCGTGACCGCCACAGCCCTAGGCACAACCAGGTGTTGAGTGTAAGGTGGCAATTACTTTTTCACACAAGGGAATTGGGTGTTGCATAACTTTTGTTAATTAAATAAATATAATAAGTATCAATTTTTTTTGTTATTTATAAACTCAGGTTCCTTTAATATTAGGTTTTGGTTGAAGATCTGATAACATTCAGTATACATTTTTTGGGGGGGAGAAAACCAGAAAGGGGGCAAATACTTTTTCACGGCACTGTATATAGGGAATAGGGTGCCATTTCAGATGCATGCTGCCTCTTTTTGATAAAGAGACTTTTCTCTTCCAAGTGTTCTATTTTGGAACTTGAATACTGCTGCTTGGCTTGCTGCCATCTCAGCAGAGGAAGTCAAACAAGAACATGCCCCAAGCTAGGCTATTGTTTAGGACTGAGCAGTTCTGGGCTGCCCCTCAGCTGGGCAAACTGAGGAAGCTGGATTATGAAAGAGGTGTTCTGTTTTAGTATTCTTTGGATGTGTGTGTACAGTTTGGTAGATTACCTGTCAACAAGTGTAGTTCTTCAGCCAAGACATGTCAAAATTAGTTAAGACCTTTGGGCCAATGTTTTTTGTTTTGTTATTCTTGATGTTGGATAAGTAATGTGCTGAGCTGAGAGGTGTTGCAGTGATTGAGATGGAGAGGTGTTTGAGCTTTGTGTAATGGTACTGGGCAATTCCACAGTAACATAATGATGATGAGACTCAGATTGTTCACTTTAAAATGCATGCCAAACAAAAACCAATGATTGCACTTGAAGAACAGTGCAGATGCAAAGTTTGGGAACAGAATGATGCCCAAACAGAACAAACTGTCATTCTGTTCCCAAACTTTGCATCTGCACTGTTCATCAAATAAATGTTTTTGTAAAGTTTGTTGTTCAAAGTAGTAATTGTGTAAATTTTTCAAAGTAGTACTTTGTATGGTTTGTTTAACTTTGCAGTCATTGTTTTTTGTTTGGCATACATTTTAAAGTGAAAAATCAGTCTCAAAAATGTGTTTCTAGTCTGCAGTTTACTCAGTGTCTTCCATCAGTTATTTGAGATATGCTCCATAGCACCAAGAGGTCAAATAAGTATGTATGCCTGAGTCTGTGTGTGGCACCAGTTAGAAAGCGTTTCCAAAATGGGTCCTCCTGAATGCTGCTTTAGGCCAAGTATTTTTAATTTAGTTTCAATCTGAAACAAAGCTTATGTTTTGCAAATACTGTAAAGCCGAGACAAAACTTGCAGGCACACGTTCAAGTTTTGTAGTGGGGAATCCTATCACAAAAAAAGCATAACCAATGCAGAGATGCCTATGTAATAAAAAACAACAAAAAACACCCCGGGACGTTCCAGTCAGCCATGAGGAAGCAGGTGGATATTTCAGGACATGATCAAGAAGACAACTCAAAATAAAATTCAATATAGCCTACTTCATAGCTAATTAAAATATGCAATATTTTCCTAGAACATGCTGAAGCTGGTAGAGAGTATGCTTGTGCTGCCCATCTCTGCAGCCCAGTGTGAAAGGGGATTCTCTGCCCATAACAGAATCAAGACCACGGCTAGAAGCTGTCTTGGAGTTGAGACCACATCGGCCCTGATGAGGATCAGTCTAGAGGTTCCTTCTGTAGAAACCTTTTATCCAAATTCTGTGGTGGACCGGTGGCTCAGTTCCAAGCGCGCCAGGCACCCGCACTACAAGAATGCTTGGAGAAAATACATTATTTGTGTCTTAAGTGTTGCACAGTAGCTACTCACAGTTTGCACTTCAAATATTTGTTTTAATTTTGGAATTAGCTTATATATATATATATATATATATATATATATATTTTCTAGTCACAGGTTATTGTTCGTAATTGTTTTGGTAGATGACTAGATTATAATTGTGACAGCTCGTAGAGACTAGTCAATTAAAACTCTACCTCAACTACTTTTCCTTGTGCGCCTACATTTTCTTTGTGTGCCCCTATATTTTTTTGTGTGTGCTCCTACATTTTTAAACTTAGGAGCACATGTGCTCCTTGTGTACTTCCCTGCTATGGTACATGGGTGAGAATGGCTGTCCAGCTGTAGACAATAAGGACAGACCCTCGAGACTTTCAATGGAGACCTTCCTGCTATGGTACATGGTTGAATGTCCAGCTGTAGACAATAAAGACCTCCAAGACATTAACCTTATGTACAAAGCAGTACACGTTTACTGAGTGACTGATTGAAAACCGTAATAACCAGGCAAATAGATTTGCAGACCTTTTTAGATATGTATTTACTATCACGAGGAAAATAGTGATATGGTAAACAATGTAATGCACAGGTGAAAAGTGTGATAAAAGGGGAAATCGGAGAAAAAAACACAAAGTAAACGCCAGTAACATGAATGAGGAAATAAGTCAATATAAAAACAACACAATGAATGAGAAAAAAAAGCACACAACACCAGTTTCTGTGGTGAGACGGAGCAGACACAGTGCTGATCGATGGTCTTGTGAAAGTACGTTATCATGTCCCTGAGAAACGGGAGACATTCATCAGCAGGAATAGACACCATCCATTGTACCATGATGCCATTGCTGACGTTTCTGTAACTCCATTTCTTTAAGTCATCCATATGCTGCATAATGTCAGTGTCCAAAAGGTCCTCAGCTGTCTTCCTCTTCTGGCCATTGGATCTGGGTCGGGGAGATAGGGCGGAGGTTGATGGAGTTGCAGGGCATAGGTCAACGGTGCGCCTGGACGGTGCATTGGGTGTTGGTGAGAAGGGCGTTGGGGAAAGGGGCGTTGATGAATCAAGGGGCTATGAACCACCTGTATATGGGCCCTCGGGGCTGTGCTCTGTCTCTGGGCTGTCAAAAAAACCACTCCCCTCCAAAACCTACAAGCAGATGGTGAATACATTAGAATTCAATGCAAACAATCTTAAAACATCTCCCCGGGCTCCTTTGAGTTAAAATGTTTACCCAAAATAACTGAATTGATAAACATCTCAATCTAATTAGCACACAGACACAACACGCTGTCTGTTTTGAGATGTTCAACTAGTCATTATAATTTGACAACACAGTCACAGAATATTTCCCACTCACAATTTCTCCCATCCAGAAAAGTGCTGATTTCACATTCTAACAAGGTCTACTAAACATAAGATCACAAACACACACGATGTACAGAAGGACTGCATGATGAGTACATACCGTATCTGGCATATTGGTGTCTATCTGACGACAATGTTTCACGTAAACACAAAGCCAATCCAGTTGTCAGACAATCAGTGGGACACACACCAGGGGCACCCCTGACTCCTCGTCTCCTTCACCCATTTCATATTGCGAACATACCGGTACCGAATCTTTCTCCATGTTTCTTTGATATCAGCAGTGGTGGAAAAAGTACTCAGTTTTCATCCTGCCTGGGCTCCCAAGACACTGCATATAGGTGCTAGAGGCGTCACTACAGACAACCTGGTTCGAATCCAGACTGTATCACAACCGGCCGTGATTCTGAGTCAATTGGCCCAGTGTCGTCCGAGTTTGGCCGGTGTAGGCCATCATTGTAAATAAGAATTTGTTCTTAACTAACTTGTCTAGTTAAATAAAGGTTAAAATGTAATTTAAAAAATAATAATTTAAAAGTAAAGATACCTTAATAGAAAATGACAAGTAAAAGTGAATGTCACCCAGTAAAATACTACTTGAGTAAAAGTCTAAAATGTCCTGGTTTTAAATGTGCTTAAGTACAGTGGTGGAAAAAGTACTCAATTGTCATACTTGAGTAAATACTATACATACAATTCCTTTATAGTAAACATACCAGATGGCACGATTTTCTTTTTTTATTTACGGTCAGCCAGGGGCACACTCCAACACATAATTTACAAATGCAGTATTTGTGTTTAGTGAGTCTGATAGATCAGAGGCAGTAGGGATGACAATGTGTTATATTGATAGGTACATTAATTGGACCATATTGCTGTCCTGCCTGAGCATTTGAAATCTAACAAGTACATTACTAATTAATTATTTTCTCTAGGAATGTAGTGGAGTAAAATTTAAAGTTGTCAAATATATAAGTAGGTAAGTAAAGTACAGTATTTTTACTTAAGTACTTTACACCACTGGATATCCCTCCAGCTGTTTTTCGCATGCTTTTCGGAATACGACCGCATCGAAGGGTTGTAAAGATTCTCGAATTCTCACCAGTTTATAGCTTTTATAGACCTTAGACAAGTTAGAGATATCTGTTTTTATCATGGGCTGCGTCTCAATCCACCACATCCGCCGATGTACAGCTGTGTTTTTCAGACCAGGAGACAACCCGAAAACCGCTCTTCTCGTGAAAACGTCTGTAGTGTCCGAACCGTTTGGCAAACTATTATGGCGCCTCCCACGGAAAGATGAGACTCACGGACACGGATGGTGTTCTTCGTTTTTTTGCTCTACGATCCCCACCAGCGTCACGGGACTTTTCGATCTGCCAACTTCTGTCTATAGCGTCCTAACACTTAACACTAACGCCTAGTTAAATAAAGGTTAAATAAAATACAAAACGTTTGGGCTACACACTGATATGACCCCTCAATGGAAAGCTACGACTCTCACAAACACTTACATGTTGGTTTTACTCTAGGACGCTCACAAGACTGGTCTGAAGGTAACCTGGTACAGTAAAAAAAATAAATGGAATGTGTTAAGTGCCCAAAAAAAGGGGTTAAACATGGAACAAAATATCTCTTGATGTCGGACAGACACTTAAAAAAACAACAACTTTATTTTGATGTAACGTACTTTTGACAGTTTTTCCATGTATGAATCTGTTATTCAATGCATTTATATGGGCTAATAGCAGTTAGGGCTCCCAAGTGGCACAGCGGTCAAAGGCACTGCATCTCAGTGCTAGAGGTGTCACTACAGACACCCTGGTTCGTTTCCAGGCTCTATCACAACCGGCCGTGATTGTGTAGGCCGTCGTTGTAAATAAGAATTTGTTCTTAACTGACTTGCCTAGTTAAATAAAGGTAAAACAATTTAATAAAAAGACGAAATTCAATTTTTCATCAAACTTTTTTTTTATATATATATATTTTTATACCTAAAGGGATCCTAAAATTTTAACTAAAATGTCTAAATGATCCTTGGTATGACCATCTTAAAACAATTTCCTGCAATTTGACACATTTTACCATGGGGCAGAGAGAATGTTTCTCCCCAATTTCGATCTTGTCTCATCGCTGCAACTCTCAAACGGGCTCGGGAGATGAAGGTCGAGTCATGCGTCCTAATGAATTTATTTAAATTGACTGATTTCCTTCTATGAACTGTAACTCTCAGTAAAATCTTTGAAATTGTTGCATGTTGCTTTTATATTTTTGTTCAGTATTCCATGGAAATTGTTGCAACACAAATTCAGGCAGCCATTGTTCACGCACCCATAAGTTTACCAGTCAAATTGCCAGTGTTAGAGCTTCCAAGCCCATTCTATTCATTCTATTTCTATGAATAGCCTCTCCAGACAGGTAGCTCTGAGGTTTAAAAAATATAATAATAATTTGTATTTAATCTTTTATTTAACTAGGCAAGTCAGTTAAGAACAACGTCTTATTTAATGATAACAGGTGGGGAAATGAGAATAAGCAGTGACGGAGTCTTTGAAGTTCAATTATAACCTCCAGGCTTTACTGTAGCTTTCCTGACCATGTGACCTGAACCTCCTGGCCCCTAGTCATTGTAAGTGTAGTTGAAATCTAGGGCATTCAAGGCCTGTATGACATTGATTAGATAGCAGCCTTAACTCTGAATCCTTATGTCTGTTTGTTTGCATTGCTGTGTGATTTAACAGAACACATTTCTCTCTCTATCTCTCTTTCCTCTCTATCTCTCTATCTTTCTTTCTTTGTAGAAAATGCAGAGTCGGGGGACCTGAAGCATTTCTTTGACCAGTACTACTCTCACATCTACTATGTGTTCTTTGAGAACTTTGTTATCATTGAAGTCAGTCTCAAGCAAAAAGGTGAGAATACAAGTTCAAGAATAGTCTGGTTGGTTGGCCTGAATGGTATTTTCACATTATTATTACAGGATGTTTTACAGTCGCTAGTCATGGTGACACAGGTATTGTTTCGGACACTTCCTCACATTCACTTCTCTTTTGCAGGTCACAAATCACAAAGGGAAGAACTTGACTCCATTCTTTTCATATTTGAGGTAAGACAGTTACTTCTGCAATATTGAGTAGTTGTTTTAAATGAGTGTCGCAAAGTGGATTCTGTCTTGATTGGTCAACAATATACCGAATGCATAGAAAGCAGAATGGAGTAGGTGTAACGGAGAGTTGGCCTAACATTCCCCCCAAGCAGGTTAATGTGTAGGCTACTGTAAATCAGAGAGGGCTTCTTTCGAAGCGTTTGCTAAAGTTGGCTTGTTAACTCCTCAATCCCCATGTGTGAAATATCCCCCAGACCTTGAGTGTGG
The DNA here is from genome assembly GCA_023634145.1 of Thymallus thymallus. NCBI lineage: Eukaryota > Metazoa > Chordata > Actinopteri > Salmoniformes > Salmonidae > Thymallus > Thymallus thymallus. The sequence continues at coordinate 12,849,154 of CM042405.1, read as the reverse complement.
AGTCATGGAAAGTCCACATGCGCACACACATACAGGCGTGTGCCTGGTGACCACCCACGGGATGTTATTAGAATGGACTGGAGACCAAGCTCAGTGAGGCCTGAAGGCCGTAGCAAGATGTTCCATTTAGATTTCAAGGATCAAAATGATCCCACATCTCACACAGGTACACACACATACTGTAGGCAAAGTCTTGTCTTGTGTGCTATTTATAGACCTTAGACAGTAATCTGAGAGGCAGGGTTTTGGTCTAAACAAAATAGGTGTCTGTTTGCCAAACAGCTAATGGCCTTTTATCAGTTCACATGGGTGTTAATGAGTCATGTGGCATTACATCTTCATAGTCTCCTTACAGGATGGGCCTAGTCCTCCTGCTGCAGTTGACCTCACATCTAAGACCAGTGATATTAAAAAAGTTTCCCTGAGGGAACTGCCTTTTCTCTCGGGGAGAGTGTCAGACTAGGTGACAGGGAATAAGTAGTTGCAGGTGTTGAAATGTGTCAGATTAGCCAAGCTAGTCTCCCTAGTCTTCCTTTCAAAGATTTCCCTGGAAAGGTGCCTCGCCTCTCCCAGGTTGTCTAATGGTCTTCTTCACATTGAGGCGGGAGATGTCTACCACTTGACTGATTTACCTCATCCACAACAGAGGCGCGAGGTCGACTGACAGTCTTTTGGACAATTGTCATTATATTCTTCAATGAAGATGGATTTGTTTGTTTTTATACGCAGTAGTAATACTGACACTGACCTTCATACCGTTCTTGACTGTTGTATTCTGTGTTCTGTCAACAGACCATTCTGAAACTCTTACCAGAGCGAATACAGGGACGTTGGCAGTTCCACAGCATAGGTACATTTATACTAGGCCCTTGTGCATGTTGTGCTGCCGTTGGTTGAGTGTGGACGTCTTTATCAGATGAGTGTGCACGTGTGTTTTGCTCTAGATCAGGGATGGGCAAAACTTTAATGGGGGTGAACTCATCATGAGGGGCTGCAGTGGCTCGCGGGTCTGTGTACCCACATCAATACCCACACATGCAGTCAGAGGGCCCTAAGTGACATTTCGTTGCTCCTCCCTTACCAATGTCTGTATTAGTACTGACTTGACATTATTTGTAACATGCATTTGGAGTGAGAGTGAAGGAGAGTAATGCCCTGCACTGTCCTCTCCTCACCCCTCCACTAGGTGGTCTCTCCTTTTCCACTGCACTGAGACCACCGTGCAGTTGGATACAAAGGCCACCCAGAGAAAGCCAGAGAATGCCAAGGACCTGGGGATGAGGGTCTCCCAGGTCTGACCGAGAACTCTGACATGTGCTGTAGTATTGAGGGCGGGGCTTGTCTGGGGCTGGGTGGGTGTGGTAAGGGCTGGGGGAGTGGCTGGCTGGTTGATATTCCTTGTGATGTGTTTGGTTGTCTCCTCACAGGCCTCATCCTGAAGAAGCTGTTGCACACTGGCAACTCTTTAAAGGTACATCAGAGTGGTCCTTCATTATTCAGTAGCATCATTGTCTTCCTCTTTTTCGCAATGGTGTTGACTGCTATGGGTATTTGGTAATAGTATGCTCATAGAAATAGAGAAGCTAGAGAAGATTATATTTCTGTGAGTATGTTCCTGACTGTGTCTCTCTCCCCTGTAGATCCGAAGGGAAGGTGTGCGTCTGTTCCTGCTATGGATGCAGGCTTTGCAGGGCAACGCACTGAGAGAGCAGCTGTTTATCTTTGCCTGTCTGATCCCTGGCTTCCCATCTCCCCAGTCAGAGCTGGGCCCTCGAACCCTGGACAACCTGGTCAACCCCCCTCTCAGCCTCCAGGAGAGTTAGTATCTCTACACCTATCACCTTGCTAGTGACTGGACAAATCTTGAGGTTGACTGTTCTGCAGCCTAAACATATTTCAGATTCAAACTCATATGGCCAATGTCAAACCTAATGATCATTCAAGCCCATGGTGCTGATTCTGTCATGGTTCTGATTCTGTCATGGTTCTGATTCTGTCATGGGGCTGATTCTGTCATGGGGCTGATTCTGTCTTGGGGCTGATTCTGTCATGGGGCTGATTCTGTCTTGGGGCTGATTCTGTCTTGGGGCTGATTCTGTCTTGGGGCTGATTCTGTCTTGGGGCTGATTCTGTCTTGGGGCTGATTCTGTCTTGGGGCTGATTCTTGTGCTTTTCATCCTTCTTTATCGCTTTCCCTTCTTCATCCATTCCTTCAGCTCAAGTGACTCCAGAAGAGATCAGTCCCCTGGTCCCTCCTCAGTCAGGGGATAAATCCCTGGAAGACCTCACAGGATACTTTCTAGAGGCTCTTCTGAAATACATGGTAAACCAGGTACTCGTCCCTTAATTACTAACACTGCTAACATGCTTGGCGTGGATGCAGCATTACCTACTACCTACCAGCGAGCCTTTTGAGATGGGTGTCTGTCTGTTTGCATGCTGAGATTAGCAAGTGCAAATGACCGTAACCCCCTGAAAAGTTGCTTACATCATGTTAAATCACCCAAAAGGGACTCAAGCATTACTTCATTTAAAACAACAACATAGCTCATATGTATAGCTCATACACATTATTAACACTGAGTTGCATCTGCATGCTTTTGCTGCAGTGTATATTATGCTCACACACACACACACACACACACACACACACACACACACACACACACACACACACACACACACACACACACACACACACACACACACACACACACACACACAGTGAGTTAACAGCTGTGCTGCTCTCTCCCCCTGCCTCAGACAAAGCCTCCTGTCACTCCCTGTGTCTGGTCCGGTTTCTGTAATGCTCTTTGTTAACAGTAGTCTCTTGTTGGTGTCTTTTCCCCTGCAGGCCAAAAGTCTGGAGTGGAAGTGTAAAGACAACCACGAGAAAGGCTTTGCATTCCTGTTTGGAAACTTCAAGAAGTATTACCTGCCGCACATATTCCCTAACTTCTCCAAGGAGACCAGTTTGTATCATCCCATAATGGGTGAGGAGACTAATTTATATTAGTTTGAGATAAAGAAACAGATAGTTATTTGTTTACAGACATTCTAAAGCGTATTCTTCGCTTTGCATTTTACTATAGTGGTGCATAGAAGTACATTGATACTCTTTTGATACTGCTGAGCTGTCCTGGTTATACGTCAACCATATACTTGAACCACGCTGGAAAGAACTTCAGAGCCGGGTCGGATCAACACAATGGTGTGGAACTGGGAATAGCAATACATCTGCATTCTCTGTTCAGCCTCTCTCCGTCTGTCCCCCCTCCAGAGGTTCCTTCCATTAGACCAAAGCCTTACTACAGTGTGGTGAAGAGAGACCCAGAGACAAACGAGGCAGTGTACTGTACCAAGGAGAGCCTCCTCAACGCCCGCGTTATCTTCATCCGCTGGCTGGTGTCCTTCTGGCTGGAGCCACGCTCCAACACTGGAACACATATCCCTGGGGTGGACGGAGAGCGGGAGAGCGTTCCAAAGAACATCCAGGTAATTACCGTATACACACCTGAGGGGAACGTTTGCCAGGGTTAGCACAACGTACAGTATATATTATATCTAGGAATCATAGAGAGAGGGTGCCAAAAAACATCCAGGTTGGCCACGCAGGCAGCACATCTGAAGGGCAGAGGTATGCAGGGTTAGCATAACTATATCTTTACATTAAACACAGCCTTTGTGGCAGCTTTTGAGTTTTCTCTGTCTGTGGGATATACTAGTGAACCTCCAACTCATGCATTGTGCTCCATACATTTCCAGGCCTTACGGAAGCTTTAATAGGGGTTGTGTTTCTCTGGTTGTATTCCAGAGGGCAGCAGCAGGGCTGGTAGCACGGGGACATGGCCTGGGGGAGGACCTGGGCCCTAGGGCAGACTGCCTGGACAGAGCGATGGGGTGTGAGCAGGAGCAGTCCCACTCCAACACCTCCACCCTGACTGAGAGGGAGCCCAGCTCCTCCAGCCTGTGTAGTATGGACGAGGAGCACCTCACTGACATGGAGGTGGTGAGACGAGTCCTCTGTTCTTCCAGGACCAACGTCAACTTCATCACAGAGATCTTCCGACAGGTACAGCACACTCACACGCACGCACAGTACATTGTGTATTGCTGGTTCAGATTGTGGTTTTGGATCATTAAAGTTCTACTACTATGTTCTAAATATCCTTGTAAAAGTCTGAATACCCCAGTAAAAGTCTGGTATTGAATGGCTGTATGCTCCACAGAGAGCAAAGAAGATAAACAAGTCTGCTCCATTTGAATCCAGCACAGTGACATTGATGTTGTCCTCTCTTCTCAGGCCTTCCTGTTGCCGATGTGTGAGGCTGCAGCCATGAGGAAGGTGGTGCGGGTGTACCAGGAATGGTTCGCCCAGGAGGACAAGCCTGTGTTTATGAGGGAGCCGGAGGAAGAGAGGTTCTTTCCCACAGCTGGAGGGGTCAACCTAGAGCATGTACCCCAGCAGGACATTGAGAAGGAGGAGGAGGTGAGAGGTGGGGCTCTGGTTGGGGGAGGATGGAAGCACGAAAATGACTCCAGGTATTCACTACTTGTTTCAGTCCGTTTTATTTTTTTAATTGAATATTTAAAACATACAATATACTTGCAGTGAAGCTGCTCAACAACTCCCATCCAGAGCGACACACAGAAGCAACCAGGGTCAACACCTTGCTCAAGGGGCACGTCGACAGATCCCCCCCCCCCCCCCCCCCCAATACTTTTATCTTTGACCGTCATTCTATTCCCCACCCAGCAACTCCACTCCCACTTGTCTCCCAATTCCAAATCCCAACCCTCAGCTTCCCTCAGCCCCTCCCACCTATCTCGGCTGGCCATCCTCTTTGGATTTCTACGCACCATAAAGTTTTCTATTGAAATTCATTGTGGAGAGCTCATTTATATATTTTGTGATATGAATACCAAGTATGTCTACTTCACCGTCATCCCATTTTATTGGTAAACTGCAGGGTAATGTAAAAGTTGTATTTTTTAAAGATCCAACACGTAATATTGTACACATCATAATTAGGTTTTAGTCCAGAGTCCAGAAAAGTTATTTAGATCTTCAATGAGGTATTGCAGGGATCTAGCTTGCGGACTTAATATGAAAACTGAGTCATCGGCATACATGGATACCTTTATTTTTAAGCCTTGGATTTCTAATCCACTAATGTTGTTAGTGATCTGACTTTAATAGCTAGCATTTCGATGGCCATAATGAATAGATATGGTGACAGCTGACACCCTTGTTTAACTCCTCTTGACAATTCAAAACTCTCTGAGAAGTAGCTGCTATTTATTGAAAATCAAGCATTTATAAATAAAATCCAGTCTTACTTTTTCAAAATCCGCTATAAATACCAGGCCCTTCTTAGATGTTTCATGAAGTTCTATTATTTCTAGTAGTTGTTGTATATTATATCCAATGTATCGTCCATGTAGAAAACCTGTCTGATCAGGAGGAATAATACCTGGTAAAACCTTTTTAATTCTGAGTGCTATGCATTTCGCTAGTATTTTTGCATCACAACATTGACGTGTAAGAGGCCTCCAGGTTTTTAAGATGGACTGGATCTTTATAATAGTGAAATCATGCCTTCCTGCTGAGTACCTGACAGACTACCATTTATATAGGAGTAGTTCAAACAAGCTAACAATGGAGCTTTGAGTATATCAAAAAAGGCTTGATATACCTCTACCGGTATGAAATCAAGCCCTGGGGTTTTTCCAGACTGAAAGGATTTAATAGCCTCAAAGTTATTCCTCTGTAATTTGGCCTTCGCACTGATCTTTCTGTACATTTGTTAATTTCCCTTTTATTTTTTTTTATTTTTTTTTTTTAATTCCTTACAGTAATCGTCGTTCAGTGGGTGAGGATGAGACGGAAAAGAGAACATCTCCTTAAAATATTTAGCTTCCTCTTTTAAAATATAATTAGAAAGCTTTTTTATTATTGAGGAATATTGAATTGAATGACCTCTGAAGGTACATTTTAAATGTATCCCAAACAACAAGGGGATTTACTGAACCAATATTATTTACTGAACCAATATTATTTACTGAACCAATATTATTTTCAAAAAATTCTGTTATAAATTATTTTGTCTTAGTTAAAAATAAATTGTCCTCCAGTAAACTTTTATGTGAATGACAATTAGATGATGATCCGATCGCAAAAGACTGTTCTTCTTTTATTTACGTTTGGTGTCTAATGAACACAACCCTCAACAAAGACAAGTAAGCACATGTTTTGTATGTCTTTCTGTGTCCTCAGGGGGTGAATAAAGTTTCTGAGAAAGAGCTGCTGGAGTACAGCGTGCATGCCGGTGTTCAACCCACTCTACAGGTATTTTCAATTGGCCAACACACACACACACACACACACACACACACACACACACACACACACACACACACACACACACACACATTATGATAAATAGGTAACCACATAGTCTTATTCTGTAATGATCACTAACTTCCATCCGATACTGTCCAGTTACATGCCTTTCTTCAACACCGTCATCTCCCCCTCTCTCTTCCATGCCAGGTGTTTGTCACCAACTCTGCCAACATTTTTCTGCTGGAGCCGGCGAACGAGCTCAAGATGTTGCTGGAGGAACATGTTGACATGTGCAAGAGAGTCCTCAACATCTACCGCAGCCTGGTCATGCATGAAACCATGGACCAAAAGACATGGTACAGCACCACAACACTACACGCTAACACTGAGCAGCGTATTGATTCTAATGGGGAAGCATAGCATATATTTAGACCCAATTTGCTCCCTGCCACTCCCATTAGCCCTAACTATTCAATGTTTGCAGGTCTGAAAGGTCTGGTTAGGTAATATACATGACCAAAAGTATGTGGACACCTGCTTGAACATCTCATTCCAAAGTCATTGGCATTAATATGGAGTTGGTCCCCCCCCTTTACTGCTATAACAGCCTCCACTCATCTGGGAAGGCTTTCCACTAGATGTTGGAACATTGCTGCAGGGACCCTTCCATTCAGCCACAAGAGCATTAGTGAGGCCGGGGACTGATGTTGGGTGATTAGGCCTGGCTCGCAGTCGGCGTTCCAATTCATCCCAAAGGTGTTCGATGGGGTTGAGGTCAGGGCTCTGTGCAGGCCAGTCAAGTTTTTCCACACTGATCTTGACAAACCATTTGTGTATGGACCTTGCTTTGTTCACTGGGGCATTGTCATGCTCAAACCGGAAAGGGCCTTTCCCAAACTGTTGCCACAAAGTTGGAAGCACAGAACTGTCTAGAATGTCATTGTATGCTGTAGTGTTAAGATTTCCCTTTAGATAGATAGATAGATAGGTAGGTACTTCACTGGAACTAACGGGCCTAGACTGAACCATGAAAAACATTCCCAGACCATTATTCCTCTTCCACCAAACTTTACAGTTGTCACTATGCATTGGGTCAGGTAGCGTACTCCTTGCATCCGCCAAACCCAGATTTGTTCTGGGTGATCTTAGGCTTGTGTGCGGCTGCTCAGCCATGGAAACCCATTTCATAAAGCTCCCGATGAACAGTTTTTGTGCTGACGTTGCTTCCAGAGGCAGTTGGGAACTCTGTAGTGAATGTTGCAACCGAGGACAGACGGTTTTTACACGCTATGTGCTTTAGCACTCGGCGGTCCAAATCTGTGAGTTTGTGTGGCCTACCACTTCAAGGCTGAGCCATTGTTGCTCCTAGACGTTTTCCAATAGTAGCACTTACAGTGGACAGGGGCAGCTCTAGCAGAGCAGAAATTGACGAACTGACGTGTTGGAAAGGCGCTGTCATATGACAGTGCCACGTTGAAAGTCACTGGCAGTAGAATGGCCTAACTGAATAGCTCAATGTTTGTCTATGGAGATTGCATAGCTGTGTGCTCCATTTTATACACCTGTCAGCAACGGGTGTGGCTGAAATAGCCGAATCCACTAATTTGAAGGGGTGTCCACATACTTTTGTATTTATAGTGTATAATTAGTGTAGTGGGGGAGCTTACACTTTTGCTTTACACCTGCGGAAAGGCAACCTCAGCAGTGTCCGATAAAACCTGTCTGTCTGTATGTCTCTCTGTGCGTCTGCAGGGAGCAGATCTTGCTGGTGCTGCTGAGGGTGACCGAGTGTGTGATGAAGAGACCTCCCTCCATCATGCCCCACGGCAAGAAGAACATGACCCTTTCTGGGAGACTGGCCGGGGCCGTCTTTCAGGTACCCAGCATAGCACTCACAACATACAGTGGTTGTGTCTCAAATGGTACCCTGTTCCCTATATAGTGTTCTACTTTTGACCAGGGCCCATGAGTCAAAAGTACTGTACTATATAGGGAAGACGATGCCATTTGGGACAAACTGACTTAACACAAGTGCTTTTTCTTATTAGTATTTTGTTGATTCCTCATGTCCTCTCCTTGAATCCTCTCCTCGCTTCCCACTGACATTTAGAAAATACGTTTTGGAGAGGACACAAGGAATCGAGCAAAGACTTTTGAGAGAGCCATGGTGCCTCCATAACCTTAATCCGCATGAGACTTAACAAAGGGAAGTTTCTAAGGGATGTTTCTACTTGTCATGCTACTCTGTCTGTCTCTGACTCTCCTCCACCGCTGGTAGACCTTGATAGTGGCGTGGATCAAAGGGAACCTGAACGTGTACATCTCCAGGGAGCTGTGGGATGACCTGCTGGCCGTGCTGTCCTCGCTCACCTGCTGGGAGGAGTTGGTCACAGAGTGGTCCCTCACCATGGAGACGCTCACCAAGGTTCTGGCCCGCAACCTGTACAGGTAACGACAGGGGAGAACATACTAAACACACATTGTGTGGAAGGCACAAGTCCAAGCATTTTGTTAAAACATGTTGTAAAGAAAATACAGTTAAACTTTAATTAATAGCCCGGGCAATTATTTGATTAAATCACTGAACACAACAGGCTATTTCCTTAATGCACACAGCTTTTGTTCATTTTCAGAGTTAATTGTTTAATTCCAGCATTTTAATAAATGTCTTTATTTCCTGCACTAATGTGTTATCTGTTACACACTGTCACGTTTCTTTTGTCTTAGTATGCCTCTATTATATATAGATTTTTTTATTTTTTTATTTTCCTTAACAGAATAATGAATAATAATTTTTGGCAGTTCTTACATTCGCCAATAGAGTGCCATCGGATGATTTCTGAGGGTCTGTACTCCCAAAGTTGTTGACTGTTTTTATGCTTGCCAGTTAGCTAGCAGTTCTCAGCTGTTAGCAGCCAATGGCTTCCAGTTTCTTACTGCCGATAAAAACGGATGATTGACATAATTTTTTCAAGTCATTACTGAATTATTTAATGTTTATTTATTTAATAAAAAAATCTAACGTTAAACCTCAAACAATTGATGATAATTCATGATAACCTCGTAAACAATTTGTTTAGACCCGGCCTTTATTTGAGACAGGCATTTATTTTCTGAAATGTGTGCCGTTGCCTGGTTATTAAAAGGGACAGGCGGCTATTTGAGACTGTGTTTTAAGTTTTAAGGTAATATTAAACCAAGGTTAAATTTGTAATGGAATCTAAGTGCTGGCCCCTTTTTTAAAGGTTTTATTTTGTTCCATAACCTGTACAGTCTGGACCTCAACGAGCTGCCCCTGGACAAGCTGAGCGAACAGAAACAGAAGAAACACAAGGGAAAAGGTACAACTCTCAATGATTTACTCAATCTGATGGACACCCACTGCTTCCTCTCTCATCACTCTCTCCCAGTGGTCTACTGGAGGGTATACACAGGTATACACCGTATAACCACTTATTTTTTAATACCCACTGATGCGTACCAAAGTGGAATATGCCATTTCAATTAATAAAGCTGATGGAACAGATCAGAATGTTTACCTTAATAATTTTGATAAACTATAATTTCTTCACATTTAGGCGCGGCAATGTACCAGCGGCGGTAGGCCTTTGCATGAATGTACCAAAATGCAATTTGCGGGACCGCACATACGAGGGGTTTCATGGAAAGAGATATCCGTTAGCAGTTTAGAACGAAGCGGGATTTAAATATGCAACAACCATCATGGGTTGCTAATATGACTACGATAATGTATTTGGCTGCTAGACAATGGAAAAAGTTGAAAGAAAGTCATTAGAACAGGAGAAAGCATATGAGAAAGTATATAAAAAATTGTGTCCTCCACGTTTCTATGGTGGGTTTTTGGCTATACGGTACATTCAAGGTAAGACAATCCTCATAATATGAAGTAAAACGTCCATGTTTCAAACAATTAAGAAATAGACAAAATATAGCGATGATAATGATAGGCCTAACCATCTTCTGGTAGATGGATATGCTTTGGAGGTGAAAGAAATGCACACCTGTTTAGGCGAGGTGCTGTCTAGCGGAGTAGAACACTTGAAAAAGAAAAGGAGAGCTCACTCTAGGAGCTCAGATGCAATAATTGAATAACCTAATACCAACGTTCCAACAGACAAGCTGTCTTCATCAAGGTATAAGCATCAATCCAGTGGCCATTTTATTTGGCAAATTCTTAATTCATGTGCTACAGAAACACTGCTAACCAAACAACAGTACTAGGTGCCTGGACCACTACACCACTGCTCTCTCCATCACTCTCTCGGTCTGTCTCGGCCTGTCTCTCTCCCTCCTTCCCTCCCTCCCTCCCTTTCTATTTTTAAACACCACAGAGATGTTCCAACCTGTACCCAATCTTTCCCTCTCTGTGTTGGTCACTAGGGGGCGCTCACGAGGGCCAGAAGACGGCTGTGGACCATTCGTTCTCTAAGGGCTGGAGCAGGGACCCACCTGGGAGCGGTCAGGCAGCAGTCATGAGGCAGCGCAGTGCCACCACCGCTGGCTCCCCAGGCATGGAGAAGGCCAGGAACATCATACGCCAGAAGACTGTGGGTTAGTGTCACAGCCATCATATTTATCAGAGGAAACTACATGTCTACATATGGGAGGAGTGGTTGTCTTAACCTCATGTCAAAGTGTTTAAGATATAGGTATGTAATGGTTTTAGTAGATCTATGTATGTGGCACATTTGACTAAGGTTTGGTGTAATGGTCAATGCTGCTATCCTGTTAACTGTCATCAAATTGATCTAGGCAAGTTATTCTTATTGTAGCCATTTTATACATAATCAATGAAATGTGAAATCAGTACCGTGTGGGAGACCCTCAGTGAAGAATGTTTCAACTGAGCGTGAGGGTTGTGTGGGTTCACGGAGGGCTCTGTGAGCTGGATCCCGAGGTACAGAAAGACAGAAGCTTTGCCTTTTCCTAGTCCTCCTCTCTGAAGGTCACTGCTCTCTGCCTTGCGCTCACTGTCCTCACTTTCTCCTCTCACTTTCTCACCTTTCTCCTCTCTCTCCTTTTTACCTTCCTCTTCTTTCTAAACTCCTTATTTTCTCACCATTTCCTCCTGTCCCTGTATTCCTCCTGTCCCTCTTCCGTGACCCCTACCCTTCTCTATTTTCTCTCCCCTCTTCTTTCCTCCTTTCACCTCCCCTCCCTCCTTTCTCTCCTTCTCCTCCTCCCTTCTCTCTCCTCTCTGTGTGGCGTCCGTCCGTCCGTCCCTCAGCCCTGCGTAGCTGCTCTACGGGCGACAGCTTCCTGTCCCAAGCCTTTATCCGCAGCGCTAAAAGTGCCCCTGTCCTGATCCATCCTCTGCACCCTCTCCTGTCTGATTCTGTCCTCACCTCCCTAGCTGACGAGCCGGCAGGTAGAGCCCACTACTCTACGCCTGTACCTGTGCCTCTATCTCCATCCGTACCCCCCTCCACCCACTTCACTTCTTCACTCACTGTCTGTATGTTCTTGTCTGTTTTTGCATGTTGCCTCTATGCTTGTCTTTGCTTGCGACTTCACACAACCTGCTTGTCTTGGTGTGTTTGTGAGCTCTTGTTTGCTGCCAATTCATTAAAGAATCTGAAAGGATATTTCTCTCAGGCCTAGCCTCTGGGGGTGTGTTGTGTTTGTAGTTTGTTGTATCCTTCTCAGATCCAAACAGTTGTCCCTGCATGTGGTTTGGTGTGCATCCCTAGTCCCTATCAATTTATAATTTTGATGACAGATAGTCAACCCATTTTACCCATTCTAATTTGTTCTTATTGTTGTATTCTAATTTGTCTGTTTCCTCTGCTGCAGCTGTTTTGGCCTTAGTGATATGGATATGGTCGGATGCAACTTAAATATTATTCTATTAACCATGAAAAGGAATTCCACTTTTGCCATGTTTTGTCTGCCATTGTTTTTGCATCCGTGAACATGCATACATAAGAAAACATGTTATTGCATGGACTTGGTTGGTGCTCTTGGGAGCAGCGATATTGGGTTAGAGTAAACCATTAAACTTGCCATTTAATAGTTTATACAGATGTACAGCGCATTCGGAAAGTATTCAGACCCCTGCCCCTTTTTCACATTTTGTTACGTTACAGCCTTATTCTAAAATGGATTCAATATATTTTTTCTCTCATTAGTCTACACACAATACCACATAATGACAAAGAGAAATGTTTTTAGGAATTTTTGCAAATGTATTAAAAATTAAAAACAGAAATACCTTATTTACATAAGTATTCAGACCCTTTGCTATGAGACTCGAAATTACGGGTGCACTGTGTTTCCATTGATCATCTTCGAGATGTTTCTACAACTTGATTGGAGTCCATCTGTGGTAAATTCAATTGATTGGACATGATTTGGAAAGGCACACACCTGTCTATATAAGGTCCCACAGTTGACCGTGCATGTCAGAGGAAAAACCAAGCAATGAGGTCGAAGGAATAGTCCTTAGAGCTCCGAGACAAGATTGTGTCGAGGCACAGATCTGGGGAACGGTACCAAAAAATGTCTGCATAATTGAAGGTCTCCAAGAACACAGTGGCCCCCATAATTCTTAAATGGAAGAGGTTTGGAACCACCAAGACTCTTCCTAGAGCTAGCCGCCCGGCCAAACTGAGCAATCTGGGGAGAAGGGCCTTTGTCAGGGAGGTGACCAAGAACCTGATGGTCAGTCTGACAGTGCTCCAGAGTTCCTCTGTGGAGATGGGAGAACCTGCCATAAGGACAACCATCTCTGCAGCACTCCACCAATCAGGCCTTTTATTGTAGATTGAGCAGACGGAAGCTACTCCTCAGCAAAAGGCACATGACAGCCCGCTTCTCTGGTCTAATGAAACCAAGATTGAACTCTTTGGCCTGAATGCCAAGCGTCACATCTGGAGGAAACCTGGCACCATTCCTACGGTGAAGCATGGTGGTGACAGCATCATGCTGTGGGGATCTCTTTCAGCGGCAGGGACTGGGATACTAGTGAGGATCGAGGGAAAGATAAACAAAGTACAAAGAGATCTTTGATAAAAACCTGCTCCAGAGCGCTCAGGTTCACCTTCCAACAGGACAACGACCCTAAGCACACAGCCAAGACAACTCAGGAGTGGCTTCGGGACAAATCTCTGAATGTTCTTGAGTGGCCCAGCCAGAGCCAGGACTTGAACCCGATCTAACATCTCTGGAGAGACCTGAAAATAGCTGTGCAGCGACGCTCCCCATCCAACCTGACAGAGCTTGAGAGGATCTGCTGAGAATAATGGGAGAAACTCCCCAAATACAGTTGTGCCAAGCTTGTAGCGTCATACCCAAGAAGACTGGAGGCTGTAATCGCTGCCAAAGGTGCTTCAACAAAATATTGAGTAAAGGGTACAAATACTTAAGTAAATGTAATATTTTTTTTATTTGTAATAAATCTGTTTTTGCTTTGTCATTGCGGGGTATTGTGTGTTGATGATGAAAACAAAACAATTTAATCAATTTTAGAATTAACGTAACAAAATGTGGAAAAGTCAAGGGATCTGAAGACTGCCCTGTGTGTCCCCTCTCTATCCAGATATGGAGGACCCCCCCACGGCCATAGGCTCTCGGGCCCCCAGGATCCGCCACTGCTCCCAGAGCGAGAATACCCCGGCCTCGGAAGTCTTCTCAGCGTCCAGTGACTTAGAACCGCAGGGGCCCCCGCTCCCCCGCAGCAGCAGCGCTTCCGACATCATGGAGCCCTTCATCGCTGAGAGGGTCAAAGGTGCACTTCCTGTCCCCGACAGTCCCCCCTCTCACCCCACCACCAATGCTGTCTTTTCCCCCCACCACCACGCCCACCACCACCCTTGCTCCATACGGAGCCACTCCTTGCACCCCCCCAACCCCCCCACAGCCCGAGGTAGCAGGGTGGCCTCTCTGGAGGTGGGGGATAGCATCTATGACCACCTGTGGCAGATGATAGGCCCCCGCCCCCCTGCCCCTGATTGGACGTGTGGTGGAGCCTCCTTCTCCACCCTCACCCAGTCCCCCGAGAAAGAGGAGGAAACGCAGGGGGAGGATGACCTGCTTAGCTCTCTCAGGGAGTACCTGATGCACATAAGCCTGGAGGAGGGAGGTGGGGAGAGGGGTGGCCCTTGTGAAGCTGTGGAGGATAGTGCTGTGGCTGTGACGGTACAGTCAGGGTCACAACCGGTCAGGAGACAGGTGCAGGTAAGGCAGCAGAGCAGCTTAAACTCAGCAGAAGAGGACCATTCAGAGGCAGAGCAACAGCCTGTTGAGAGGAGAAGTGATGACTGGGAGCTGATCAGCAGGGGGAGCTCTAGTCTAGACCAGCAGGTAACTACTCAGGGCACAGAGAATAGGGAAGAGCCCTACTTGGTCAGGCAAGACGCAACTGAGTGTGAGTATAATAATGAGACAGGAAGTTCAGGCCAACAGGCCCCTCAGCCCCAGCAGCAGTCCCACTCCCTCAACCTCCACTACTCCCTCAAACCCAGGCTGGTCCGGGGTAGGCCCAAAAAACGACATGGGGCGGGGGGCGGGGGAGGGGTACACGTCAGCTTCCGGCACTCCACAGAGTCTGTCCAGTTCCACAACCCTCTAGACTCCAAGGAGGCCCACTGGAGGACCAGGCTGCGCCGCCTCAGCCACTTCAGCAGCCACTCTGTAGGAGGGGTGGCTGGAGGGGCTGGGGCAGGGGTGGGGGGGTCAAAGGGCAAAGAGAGGTCTGGAGGGGAGGGGGCGAACAGAAGCGGGGAACAGCCGGAACAGGAGACCAGTGGAGTGGGGGGTCATGAGACCGGGCCAGGGCGTGTCCGTCTGATGCGCTCTTCCCTTCGGCCCCGCGGGACCCGGTCCAGGTCCCAGGATGCGGAGTCAGGGATCAATCCTTCTCGGCAGCAGCAGGGGGCTCTGTTGGGCGGTGTGTATAAATCTGTGGTCCATGCTCTCTCCAAGCCCAAGGCCCACACCTCCGGCTCCGCGTCCCCGCAGCAGCACAGTAAAGCCCCCGGTGTGGCCACAGAGGCGCCCCTGAGGGACCTGTACACTCATGTATTGGGCTATTTTGGAAAGAAAGCACCAGGTGAGAGACTTGAGGAGTGTCGCTGTGCTCCAAGGCACTTCAACAACATGGGAAACAAAAAAAACGAAACAACAAAATATAACAAAAACACAAAGCACCACCGTTCTATCTTCTCCATCTTTTCCGTTTTTTAATTAACTGTTTGATTTTTTTGCTGAATGCAGATTGAATTTAAGCTTTTTTTTTGTCTTTCCTGTTTTAAAGTAGCAGACACGATCCCAAAAAAGAACGAAAACCCGGCCAAAGGCCCCCCCCCTTCCCTCCTCCTGGGACGGCTCTCCCCTCTTCCTCCTCCTCCAGCTTTTTTGCCCCTCCTTCCCTGAATGCTGCATGTGGCCTCATACCTCCCCCTCAGCCTTCTCTCTCAGAGCAAGACCATACAGTATTCACTGCACACATTGAGGCCAAATCTACAGGCCAAAACAAACATCTAACTCATTTACATTGATAAATTGACACCAAACACATACAGTGTAGCATTATAATGTCCACTGAAGTCCATTGCTTACATATACTGTATATGTGAAACTGGGAAATATATCGGTGTACTCTAATCTTCGCTGATGCTCTTAACAACATGTCAATATACCTCCAAACAGGTATATGTTTGGAGGATAGGATTTCAGCGCCACACACTGAGCTGGGTCCTCTTGAGTCACTCTACCACAAAGTCCAATGTCGCTTATTTTTTCTTCCACTAAATTTCACTGTAGTAGCTAGAAACGACTTTAACATTGACAGTTGACACAGCTTGCCATAATCTTTTAACAGAACATGCAGTAGTGGCTTCTTAGGGCAGTAGGAACACACATGTTTATAACTGAAAGTTGAAAGTTCCGACTAACTAGAGGAATGTCACTGGGCGGGATGGGGACATACTCTATGCCCTCTGCTTCTCTCTGACAATCCAGCCCAACATAAAAGTGAATACAATAACTGTTTATTAATGTATCATGGCCTTCATGTGTATGCTGTCTCATCTTTCAGTGTCCCAGTTAACACACTCACTGACTGGCCGCTCCCTCACCTAACCACAGTGCAGTTTACGTAGCTAGACTAATCTATGTTCTGTGGTGTGCTGTACTCTCTCTCTCTCTCTCTCTCTCTCTCTCTCTCTCTCGGACTGCATGCATGTGAGTAACTCCTGCATCGCTTCACTGGTTTGACTCAGTTGTGTTGGTTGGATTTTCTTTACGGTTGTTCCGTTGAGCATTGTCCAGCAGTTACCTTCATTCTTAATCTCAATATAACAGCACATACAACACCACAGTTACCTTACTTTATTTTATACTTTTACACAGGCATACATTTCTGAACTTAACTTTCTCAACTGCCTATATGAATGACATGCATTCAAGATTTTAGTCCAATGGTCTTGTGTTGAGGAGATAGGGATGTGAAGATGCTTGTAGTTGTGTGTGTCAGTATCTACTAACAGTGGGGTGAAGTGTATGTCCTTTGCTCTCTACCTGAACACAGCCAACAAAGAGGACCCTTGTCAGACTATGCGGGCCGTGTCCAGTGATAACGGCAACCAAAACTTTGGAGACCTGATGGATGAATTTATCCAAGAGCGTCTGCGAGCGAAAAGCACCTCTGTAAGTCACTGTATTTATTTATTTATTTTCATTTCACACACGCACACACACACACACACTAGCTCCTAACCCTAAAACTAACCCTAAACCGAATTCTAACCCTAATTCTAACCTTAACCCTAAAACCCCTAGAAATAGCATTTGACCTTGTGGGGACAAACAAAATGTCCCCAGTTGGTCAAAATTGTGTTGGTTTACTGTTCTTGCGGGGACTTCTGGTCCCCACACTCTCACACACACACAATTTATGAGCTGAGGGAATAAGTGAATGTTCTCAGCGCATGCTCTCTAAACGTTTTTCCAAACAGAGGACTAACTTCTCCTTTCTACCGCTCTTTCTCTCTCTCTCTCTCTCTCTCTCTCTCTCTCCTCTCTACCTCGCTCTCTCTCTCTACCCTCTCTACCTCGCTCTCTCTCTACCCTCTCTACCTCTCTCTGCAGGGCATGACCAGGCGAGGCAGTAGCCCCGGTAGTCTGGAGATCCCCAAAGACCTGCCGGAGCCCCTGAACTGTCAGAACGCCACGCGGCCCGTGGACGACCCCGGTGTGCCCTCCGAGTGGACCTCCCCTGCCAGCGCCAGCAGCAGCGACGTCATCAGCTCCGACAGCCAATCAGACTCATTCAACGCCTTCCAGTACACCAACTGCAAGTTTGAAAGTAAGTGACGTCACCACAGCATCTCGTTAAATCAGTGGCCCCCAGGATCCGCCACGCTTGCTTTGCATGCATATTGGTTGTGTAAAAAACCTGGTGCTGTAACTAAGTAACATAGTAGTGGAGTGGATTGTAGATTGCTCTTGACATTCTGGAGGAGTACTACTTGTTCTGACCACTGGGTGGCGCTACGCCGTCTTAGATTTCAGTATTGGTCCGCATGGCTGTGGTGCGGGGTCGTTGGACCAGGATAACGCTAGCCTTGGAGGGGTGCCCCAGACTGCAGAGGAACAGGAGCTGTCCAGCCTCACCAACCTGCACATAGACTCAGAGACCAGCAGTCTGAGCCAGCACGGCCTGTCTGCAGACGCCATCACCATCACAGGTCAGTTGCAGATTAACAAATCAGAACACACCGGCTTTTAATGTCCACATCACCCATCCTTTTATACATCATAGTGACTTTCCCACATTAAAGAACTTTGATCATCTGGGAAAGCTCATAGAAATCCAATCCAATCAAATATTATTATTATTCAATGTCTACCTAATTCATTACATCAACCTCTGTGTGCGTCCATCCAGGTTCAGAGAGATCGTCCCCGATGCATTCCCTGGGTGGTTCCCGCTCCCAGACACCGTCTCCAGCCACGCTGACCGCTGAACACGTAGTGCTGCAGCACAAGGACCTGCAGCTGGACCAGAAACTACACACTGCTGATGACCTGGGTAATACACACACACAAAGGACCTGCATCACTCTGTACTACACACTCCTAATGACCTGGGTAATACACACACACACACACACACAAAGGACCTGCATCACTCTGTACTACACACTCCTGATGACCTGGGTAATACACACACACACACAGATATGAGCACACACATACATACACACACACACACACACACACACTGCTCTCCATAGTAACTGGCTTATCTAGTCACTTCCCAAACTGAAACGGCCCTTCACCTATCACACAACACAAACACACTACACACTCAGCCTTGCAACAGTGTACTCAAAAGTGTTGTCCCTTTTCCCTCTCCTCTCAGAAACCAGTGAGTTTCCTACGGAGGACTGCAGTGTGATGGCCGGTGGCTCCCTGACCGGTTGGCACGCTGACGTTGCCACGGTGATGTGGCGGAGGATGCTAGGCATTCTGGGAGATGTGAACACCATTAAGGACCCAGAGATCCACGCGCAGGTCTTTGACTACCTCTGTGAGCTGTGGCAGAACCTGGCCAAGGTGAGGAACCGTACGGGAATCAGACTATGTACTCAATACCAGAATGGAAGTTACTGGATCAGTGTATGTAAGACACTCACTCATGACATTCACTCACTCTTTCTGTTTCTCTCTTTCGCTCTCTCTCTTCTTTATCTCTTTCTCTCTCTGTTCTCTCTTTTTTCTCTCTCTGTTCTCTCTCTCTCTCTCTCTCTTTCTCTTTCATCAGATCAGAGATAATCTTGGCATCTCTCTGGACAACCAGTCATCTCCTCCTCCCCCGGTCCTCATCCCTCCCCTCCGGATCCTCACCCCCTGGCTCTTCAAAGTAAATATTACCCCTCACTGTTCCATTACATTAGTCCTGGAAAATACAGGTACTTTATGGGTGTAACATATGTACAGATACAGGAGAGCATTCTTTTTAACATTGCACTGAAGTGAATAACACTTCTACCCTTGTATCTGTGACTATGTCACCGACTGATTGTCCCCTGTACAGGCGACCATGCTGACAGAGAGGTACAAACAGGGGAAGCTACACGCATACAAGCTCATCTGTAAGATCATGAAGAGGAGACAGGACGTATCGCCCAACTCGGACTTCCTCACACACTTCTACAACATCATGCACTGTGGCCTCATGCACGCCGACCAGGTGTGTGTGTGTGTGTGTGTGTGTGTGTGTGTGTGTGTGTGTGCGTCTGAGAGAGCGATACAGAGAGAGAGAGAGAGTGTGTTGGCTACAGTTATCACTAGCCTCTGTTAAATACTCTTCCCTCTTGTGTTCCTCAGGACATAGTGAACACCATCATTAAGCACTGTTCTCCTCGGTTCTTCTCCATCGGGCTACCTGGAGCCACCATGCTTATCCTGGATTTCATCATCGCAGCCAGCAGAGTCACAGCCTGCTCCTCACTCAATGTGAGAACAACACTGTCGCAATTCACCTTCTCTCTGGTTATGATCGTAATGCACTGGAATAGCTGTCTGTTAGGACTGACTGACTTATTGGCTGACTGACTGACTTATTGGCTGACTGACTGTCTGGCTGGCTGACTGATGTTTCCTCTCTTAAGTGCATATTCACTTTACATTTTCAGATGTTTTACTATCAGAACACTTGCTGTACACACACTTCTGAATGCACCACACAACACCTACCCCCAGTACATTTCAATGATCTGTTTCAACACTGTAGACTTCTGAGTTTGCCCATGACAGGATTGCAAAGCATAGTGTTGTGATATGGATTTAATCACTCCCACTCCCTCCCTCCCTCCCTCCCTCCCTCCCTCCCTCCCTGTCTCTTTGTCAGGCTCCACGGGTGGAGGCTCAGATCCTGCTGGGCTCTCTGGTGTGTTTCCCTAACCTATACGAGGAGCTGCCCGCCCTACACCCCACCACCGCTGATGTGGTCATGACCAAGTTCAGAGATGTTAAGGTAACTGTCCTCATGTGGTGTGGTTGGTTAACTCTATATTTTCAACCTGCTTAACTCTATTGCTTCAATCTGTAGTAACCGGTCCCCGGTTAATTATTGAAAATGTATTGATTATTCCTATTGCGTCATGATTGTTTTATTATTTTTTAAAGACGTGGTAGTTTGTATGATTTTATTGAACAGATGGTCAGAGAGAGGGGTATATTGGAAAGATAGGAGGGGGACACAGGGTGTCAAATGGCAGTGGGCGTTGAGATTATTATCCACATAGACACTGGTGTTAATGTACTGAAGGTGGCGGCACCAACCACTAGTAACCACTAGTGACCACTAGTATCCATTATACCACTAGTAACCACTAGACCACTAGTATCCACTAGACCCCTAGTATCCATTAGACCACTAGTATCCATTATACCACTAGTAACCACTAGTAACCACTAGACCACTAGTAACCACTAGACCACTAGTAACCACTAGACCACTAGTAACCATTAGACCACTAATAACCATTAGACCACTAGTAACCACAAGCCCACTAGTAACCATTAGACCACTAGTAACTAGGGTTGCACATTTTTGGGAATTTTCAGAGGTGGAAACTTTCTGTGGGAATTAACGGGAATATATGGGAATTAACAGGAATAAATGCAAATGTAATATTAATACCATTTAAATGTATATGTTTTTTGCATTAGATATATTTACCATATCATATGGAGACAGAAACATAAATCTTTTACCTTATCATAAGTAGACATAATTGCAAATTATTAAATCCTTCCAATAGAAAAAAACAAAAAAACAATTTAGTTACGAATTGAACTTTTATTTAAATGAGTTGACTCTTCACATGGGATGATTTCACTGAACAACAAAAGAAAGGGAATATTGAATGATCCCCAATGATCCATCACATCTCCCAAAAACGTTTTCAACATACATCTGTAAAATTATAGTCTAGAAACTAAAGCTTTGGTTGTCTTCCTCTCAGGCTTCCATGTCTTTTCCCTGGACCTCCTCAATATCCACCTCTTGAACATCAGACTCTGAGGCCTCATCTTCCCTGTCAATTTCCAACCTTGTTGAGGATGGCTCGTTGTCAGGCTCAAAAAGCCTGAAATTTGCCCGGATGGCCACCAATTTTTCAACCCTTGTATTGGTCAGCCTGTTTCGTGCTTTGGTCCCAAACAAGGACCAGTTGTGCTCTGAGGCTTCTGATGTTGGTGGGATTTGGAGGATGATGGAGGCAACAGGGGAAAGAGCCTCAGATCCACAAAATCCCTTCCACCAGGTGGCTGATGAGATATGTTGGCACGACTGCCATATTGCATCTCCATCCCAAAGCCCTTGCTTGGAAGTGTACTTCTCCAGACTGCCAAGAACCTTGCCCTCATCCAGGCCAAGGTGGCGAGACACGGTAGTGTTGACACCATAGGCCTTGTTGATATCGGCACCAGACAGGATGCTCTTGCCAGCATACTTGGGGTCCAACATGTACGCTGAGGCGTGTATGGGCTTCAGGCAGAAGTCTTCACGCTTTTTGATGTATTTCAAAACTGCAGTTTCCTCTTCTTGGAGCAACAGTGAAGTGGGCAGGGCAGTACGGATTTCTTCTCTTACATCTGCAAGCAGAGTCTGAACATCAGACAGGATGGCTACTGCTATAGGTTTCAGGAGTTTCAGGCTGCTTACCACTCTCTCCCAAAATACATCATCCAGGAGGATCCTCTTGATGGGGTTGTCCATATTGGTAGACTGTGATAAGGCCATTTCCTGGAGAGACTCCTTCCCCTCCAGGAGACTGTTAAACATGATGACGACACCACCCCAACAGGTGTTGCTGGGCAGCTTCAATGTGGAGCTCTTATTCTTCTCACTTTGCTTGGTGAGGTAGATTGCTGCTATAACTTGATGACCCTTCACATACCTAACCATTTCTATGGCTCTCTTGTAGAGTATATCCATTGTTTTCAGTGCCATGATTTCCTTGAGGAGCAGATTCAATGGCCTCATGCAGCACAGCCAATGGGTGTGATGTGAGGGTAGGACTCCTCCACTTTAGACCAAGCAGCCTTCATGTTTACAGCATTGTCTGTCACCAGTGCAAATACCTTCTGTGGTCCAAGGTCATTGATGACTGCCTTCAGCTCATCTGCAATGTAGAGACCGGTGTGTCTGTTGTCCCTTGTGTCTGTGCTCTTGTAGAATACTGGTTGAGGGGTGGAGATGATGTAGTTAATTATTCCTTGGCCACAAACATTCAACCAACCATCAGAGATGATTGCAATACAGTCTGCTTTCTCTATGATTTGCTTGACCTTAGCTTGAACTCTGTTGAACTCTGCATCCAGCAAATTAGTAGATAAAGCATGTCTGGTTGGAGGGGTGTATGCTGGGCGAAGAACATTCAGAAATATTTTCCAATACACATTGCCTGTGAGCATCAGAGGTGAACCAGTTACATAAACAACTCGAGCAAGACATTCATCAGCATTTCTCTGACTACATTCCTCCATTGAGTCAAAAAACCTTCTGATTCCAGGAGGACCATGAGCTGTTTCTATCAATAAGGTGTCTGATTCATCATTTTCACCTCGAATAGAAGTAGAGGGTCTTTTGTCAGAGGTTGTTTGTTGTGAGCACTGAGGGAATTTTATGCACTTGACCAGATGATTATGCATCTGTGTTGCATTATTCACATATGATTTTGCACAGTATTTGCAAATGTACACAGCTTTTCCTTCTACATTTGCTGCAGTGAAATGTCTCCACACATCAGATAGTGGCCGTGGCATTTTCCTGTAAAGATTAGAAAAGCAGTTAGTTAAGCAGTTCGATTAAACAACTCATTTGTAAGATTAATGTTTTAAAAATAAACATGTATGGAAACAGGTGAATTAACACTCCTCAGTTAGCAGGCTCAAGCAAGCTAAAACCCACATGGTAGCAAAAACTAACTAGCAGAAATTGATAACAAGTTAGAATTGATTTAAACACAATGTGCTGTAGGCTACCATTTACTAGTTAACAAAAATGTAATATAAAATATATTCACCCCACCCAGTATTGTAATCAAAACTTACCAGAAAGCATTTAATCCTTGGCACAGACAGTATAGTAGTGTGGGCTCAATAGCATCTCATTAGTGTGTAAGATCTTGAGAATCAGCTGTATATGTGATGGAAGAATGCACTGCAACTGTGATGGAAGAATGCACTGTGCATGCAGAGGGTTGCAATTCCATTGAATTGGGGATAGTTTAACCAAAATATGCCACAAGACCTAGAATTGCCTTGTGTATCCCACAAAATAGGTTCACTGTTATAAGCTAACTTTTTTGATGAATTTAAGCAAAGTTCCGAAAGTTTCCGACCCTTTGCAACCGTACTAGTAACCACTAGACCACTAGTAACCATTAGACCACTAGTAACCATTAGACCACTAGTAACCATTAGACCACTAGTAACCATTAGACCACTATTAAACATTAGCTCACGCAAGCCACCTATTGTTTTATAAAACCCACATTAAACCCAATTACCTTTTTATTTCTTCCCCCTGTGGTACTGAGGGAGCAGCAGCGCTAACCTAGCTAACTCTCTAGTGGGTGATTAGCTATGGCACAGGCGCCCATTCACAGGACCTTGTTGTTATTGTGCCACATGTTGTTGTTGATTGCTGGTTAAATAGCTGATTTCATGCATGAGAGTGTTGCATATTTGGACAGAGAATTTCACACAATGGCTTCTGATTTCCTGGGTCTGGCTGTGAATGACAAAGCGCTGGTTAATTCAGCCAGTAGGGAGTCTGTTGTATGTGTGATTTAGCAGCAGACCTGTTGTTCTATTGAGAATAAAACTGGCTGATTGGTGCATTAATCTCTCAATCATTTAATTATTGATTGATTGATAATTTATTGATAGACCCTGTCCTTCGTTTCAGGAACACATCATCAAACACATCCTGAGTTCAGCCATAGATGAGCCTTCAGCCCCAGCCAGGTATGAAGACCAACCCACCAACCAACCAACCACCCCCACCAACCAACCAACCAACCAACCACCCCCACCAACCAACCAACCAACCAACCACCCCCACCAACCAACCAACCAACCACCCCCACCAACCAACCAACCAACCACCCCCACCAACCAACCAACCAACCACCCCCACCAACCAATCACCCACGCCCACCAACCAACCACAACCACCCATCCCCACTAACCAAACAACCAAATAATACCCTATTCCCTACATAGTGCACTACTTCTGACATGAGCCCTGTATAGATAATAGGGTACCATTAAGGACACAGTCTTTGCCTGTCCCTGAGCTGAGGAAGACATCTGCCAAGTAGCAGATGATTGTAATAATAATGAGGTGAGGGAATGGGGAGGAGGGTGTCACTGTATGGGCTGTGGTGACTAATAGAAACTGGCCTTGGTTGTACTGCAGTCTACCCTGTGTATTGTCCCTGTTACTCTCATTCAAGGTGACACTGACATTGATATTGCCAGTTGATTATGCATTTATGTATGTGTATTTATGTGTTTATTGGTTACTCAAAATATGAAAGCTATTTATAATGAGCTAATGTGTGTCATTTGGCTCCGTTAAATAAAAAACAGCCCAATGGAAAATTAACGAGAGTTATGTTGTTTTTGGCCCCGTCAGGTGTGTGGCCCTGTGCAGTCTGGGTATCTGGCTGTGTGAGGAGTTGGCCCACAGCACCCAGCACCCTCAGATCAAAGAAGCCCTCAACGTCATCTGTGTCACTCTAAAGGTAACTAGCTATATATGAAATAGTAATATGCCATTTACTTCCGTTAAATAGAATATATTATTAGCGACGCCCTGCATGAGGATCTGTCATTTTCAGCCATCTATTTTCTGTGTTTGAGGGATGCAAAATCCACATGTCACTTAAACCTCACTGGATTGATTGCTTTCATTTTTCTCCTGCGACTCTTTCGTCCTCTTAATTGTGCCTGTCATTTTTCCCTGTTAACGTTAAAACCGCTGACATTTTTGTAATGACCTGTCAAACACACTGCGGTAATGTCTGAATTGGGCTCAATGGAATACATTGTCTTTCCGTTGCATCTATAAGAGCGCTAAAGCTTCGTCTGGGATTTAACGCATCGCCTTGACACTTGCATTACAAGAAAGAGAAGAAAGATAACTTTATTTTGATGGGTGTTCATTTTTTGGGGAATAGACAAAAGTTATAATTTAATACAGTTGAAATGTTTACAAATTAGAACACTCCGATTAATAGTGATATTATGTCTGATCTCGCAAACAATGTAAATGATGTATAGATAAGTACACATATATATATATATATATATATATATATATATATATATATATATATATATATTTTTTTTTTTTTACAAAATACCTGATAACATTAGAAAATGTATATATGACTGCATTCTAAGATTTATTTTTTGATTTTACAATAAATTGAATACCTGAATTCCCACCAAAATCCTTGAACTTGTCCGTGCCAGTAAAATGATTTTTTGTGCTGTAATTTGGTCAATATCTGATGGATTTAAAACGTTTTAAAAGTTTGGGGTATCTTCATCCATTGTCCAACGGTTGCATATATTATAATTGTTTTTAAAACCTTTAACACTTTTGATGACCATTGCTAATATTATTACTATAGATTATTTTATCCAAAGTGACTAACAGTACAGAGAGTGAGCGCATACATTTCTAGAATGTGTATGTGATCTCTACGGGAATTGAACTCACAACCCCCCTGTGTGTTGTTGACTGGCACAGTTACAGTAGTGTCAGTCTGCCTGGAGTGGGAGAAAGATGTTCTGCACTGAGTAGCCAGAAGAAGCTTACAGACAGTAACGGCTGGTTTGGTCGGGCCCAACACACACAACACACAACTCCAACCCAGCTAAATCTGGCCTGACTGTCAACATGTTTGGCTTCTCTGTGTGCTACACTCTGCTCAGACAGAAGGCAAAGGCTAATCCCATGAAGAATACATGCTCCATCCACCTCAAGGAATTGTTATATTTAAGTCGTCTGAAATGAGGGCGCTCGCCAACTGCCCCCCCCCCCCCCCCCCCCCCCCACCACCTCCTCCTCTCCATATTGTTATCCAAACAAATGGGAAGGCTGGTGATCCGGAACATTGTTTTGTGTGGGCCTTGGCCATGGCCTGCTGCTCTGGAGAAGCACTCTGCGTTCTTCCTGGGCCAGGGTGACAGTGAGAGGAGGAGAAGTAGGAGGGAGGGAGGGAGGGAGGGAGGGAGGGAGGGAGGGAGGGAGGGAGGAGGTGTGGGTGTGTCGTCTCCCTGAGTCCCTTACACTTTTCTCAATTGCGTGCGTGCATGTTTGTGTCTTGTTTTTCAGTTTCCAAATAAAACTGTTGCGCTGGTGGCCTCCGACATTCTGCACTTGCTCATAAACTATGTCGATGACCTTCAGAAATTCCCCCCAGATACTCCAAAGAAAATAGTTGAGGTAAATTGGCATGTCCATTTTTTTATGTAATCAAGTATTTCAACTAGTCTTGGAGCTTTTGAAGAGTATCCTTTTTGTGTATTTTTGCTTTCAGTAACATTTTAACTCTTGTTTCAGATCCTCATAGCGACCATCACTCACCTGCTTCCCACTACAGAATCCTCCCCTCATGAACTGGACAAGAGGGTATGTAGCCTCTCCTCATACACAACCTCCAAGTCACATGTAGAGCTAGTAATAATACAAGATCACAACTGTTGCTTTTCTATTTACAGTATACTGGCCTGACATTTTCCCTCACCATAGTACATTATTTTGTTCTCTGCTTTATTGATGAAATCAAAATGTGTTTTTGCTTCCCTGTCCCTAGTTGGTGGTGTCTCTGCTGTTGTGCCTGCTGGACTGGGTGATGGCTCTGCCTCCTAAGACTCTGCTGCAGCCGGTCCAAACACTCAGCCCTGACATGGACAAGCCAGACAAGTCTGTCCTCAGCTGTATCTACAAGGTATGCCCAGTCCCAAATAGAACCCATACTTTCTAAGGTGCTTTATGTAGTAGCTTTGTGAATTGATTTACTTTAGACATTATTACTTTTGTTAGCATTGACCACAGCATACAGTGGAGTGTCGAACCTGACCCATGGAGTAGCATTTCTTTGCGTTTAGTGTTCTTTAATATTCCCCTAATGGAGCTATCTCTCGTAAGTCATTATTTGTGGAACAGTTCAGGACTGCTGTGTTACACCTTTTACAGCCTGGGGGGGCTCCTTCCTAATGCATGCTACAGCTGGCACTGAGCATGCCCAGACTCACTCACTCACTCAGTCAGCACTCAACCCAGACTCACTCACTCCTCAGTACTCAGCACTCAATCACAGCATCCTCTTTTCCCATTCTCTCTCTCTCTCCTCGGAAACGCACTGCGATGGGAACAGCAGATAATTTAATTACTTACTTCCTCTCAAGTTTCTTTCTCTTTTCTCTCTCTCTTTTCTTTCTCTCTTTTCTCTCTCTCTTTTCTTTCTCTCTCTCGATCTCAATCTATTTCACTCTAAAGAAAACTACAGTCGTGAAATAGTGCAGTAGTGTTCATTGATTGATTGCTTGGGTCTTACTCCTCTCTCCCACTCTCACTCTTCTCCCCCCAGGTGCTGCATGGCTGTGTGTATGGGGCCCAGAACTTCAACAGCCTTAGGTATTTCCCTATAAACCTGTCAGACCTGACCAGTCCAGACTACGACCCCTTCCTGCTACTGGAGAGTCTGAAGGAACCAGAGCCCCTCCACTCCCCTGACTCAGAACGCTCCTCCAAACTACAGCCTGTCACTGAAGGTAAGAACAGGGTCTCCTCCACGCTGATTCCTTCTCATTCTTTTATCCTTCTCATCCTCTTCTCCAGTCAGTCTTAATCT